>OY804601.1:10028034-10401127 GCA_963680895.1 Fragum sueziense | reverse complement strand
TTATCGGTTTATGTTTGTTTCAAAAGATTGAATAGACCGTCATATAATAGTGTGAAATGTACGTGAACTTTGTCATATAAACTATCTATCATGTCATGCGTAAATCAACAATGAAAACATTGACAGAAAAGGAGAAATTGCTGATAAACGGCAAATCTCCTTTTCTCTTAGAACTTTTTTGTCAAGCCTTTTAATGGATATCAAATCCAGGTCTTGTTTGGGAAAGGGTTTTTTGAAATGAAAATAATCTCTTTCGTGATGTTTAAAATCATTTTCTCCTTTTGCCTTAATGTTTTGCCAAGAGTTTATTTTTTAATCACAGAATATTCAAGGATTTTATGCTAAAATAAGACTTGGTTTGCGGCTTTGTTTTGATATACCGTCGGTGTTGTTGTAATATCTCGTAATTACGGCTTTATCCAAGCCATAGTTACGACATTCTATAACAACACACACGATACTATTGTTTGTCCGAAATTACGTCACGGATAACTGGATAAAATCTATCCCTATTAAATGTAGCTTTTGCCTAGGACAGTGTTTTCAAAATAGCATGTTGAAACAATCATTCAACTCCAATGCACATCAACTCTACTAAGGGAGATTGTTCTTCGATGCAAATATCGATATTTGGTATCGCAGCCTCGATTTGGAAAAAAATCCATATTTGTACGGTTCAATTGAGTGCGATGCATATTTGGAGGGTTCAAATGAGTGCGATGCATATTTGGAGGGTTCAACCGGTGCATCGTACAAATATCGATTTGGCCGCTTTGGAGTATCGAGAATCCCGTGCGTTCACGCAATTATCTCGTGCGTACAATACGGCTCTAGGTATTGTATACTCACGTGGTACGAATGGGACGATTTCATTGGTTTACTAATGTAGGGTGTGAAATAAATGTTTAATATTGGCAATAAATTAATAAGCTAATTGGTATGTTTAACTGCATAATGGTTAATGTGTCTTCTAGAATATGTGTTTAACCATTAAATAAAAACCTTATAACCCATTTACTAGTGTACAAAGCATCGTAAAATCGAAGCCTGGTCGTTTTAATTGTGGTCCGTATGTTTGAAGTCAGACAGATCAAACATATGTAAACAAGATGTCAAACATGGATACAAAAAACTGCAACATTAGTAAAAACACGTCACATATGAATGAGATGATCTTGAGACCACCGTTTAATCAGATCAGCCTCCGAATAGATACAGTCTGAGCTGGACCTAAGCAGACGATAATAGAAATTATTTCACACCCTACATTAGTAAACCAATGAAATCGTCCCATTCGTACCACGTGAGTATACAATACCTAGAGCCGTATTGTACGCACGAGATAATTGCGTGAACGCACGGGATTCTCGATACTCCAAAGCGGCAAAATCGATATTTGTACGATGCACCGGTTGAACTGTCCAAATATGCATTGCACTCATTTGAACCCTACAAATATCGATTGAACCGTACAAATATGGATTTTTCCCAAATCGAGGCTGCCGTACAAAATATCCATATTCGCATCGAAGAGTAATCTCCCTTAGTAGAATAGAGATCTCGTCTGCAAAAGCAAAATTGTGCAAATTAGAGTTGAATGTTTGTTCCAACATGATATTTTGAATTCACTGTCCTAAACAAGACATAACTTTGATTCTGTGATTGAAAAAAAAACACACATTGGGAATACATTAAGGCAAAAGGAGAAAATGATTTTAAAAACACGAAAGAGATTTTCATTTCAAAACATTTATGAATTGTAGCGCATTTAATTTGCAGCAATGATACAAATCACACTTAACCCTTTCCCAAACAAGACCTGGATTTGATATCCATTATAAGGCTTGACAAAAAAGTTCTAGGAGAAAAGGAGATTTGCCGTTTATCAGCAATTTCTCCTTTTCTGTCAATGTTTGCATTGTTGATTTACGCATGGCATGATAGTTTATATGACAAATTTCATGTACATTTCACACTATCATATGACGGTCTATTCAATCTTTTGAGACAAACATAAATCGATAAAAATAGATTAAATGTCAGATGCCCTGTATATTTACAGTGTTAGAAATGTACATGTAGCCTACATTTTTTTCATGACATAGGCCTATGTTGTTTTTCTTCCTTTTTTATTTCACGTTGGAATCCTATTTAAAAGTAATTAGATCTAGATCTTAATTTTTATACAAAATTAATCTTTGTCATGTTTTGTTTGAAAAAAAAAAAAAAATGATGTGAAATAAAGAGGTCATTTAACATGTCTTTGTACAATACCGAATTCTATTGGATTCATACTTTGCAGAACAAGTCTATATTTAGACTCGCCTATCGGCTCGTCCAAATATAGCCTCGTTCTGCAAAGTATTCATCCAATAGAATTCAGTATTGTACAAAGACATGTTAAATAACCTCATAATATCACTGATTATTTCAGAAAACGTTTTTGTTTTTTAAAAAAGTTTTCTTGGGAAGGCGCGGTTTCGTCCGATTTGATTGCATTTAGGGCGCGTTCCATTGGGCTGTCCGTTACTGTTCCTAATGTTCTGTTCAAGTCATGCCGAATGGAATGCTCTTGGAACAGAACACAGGCCAGTCTAAAGATAAACTTTGACCGCCTGCTGGGTGTTGTGTATTGGACATATTTGGTCTTAGAATGCACAATTCATCATATTTGCTGAAATAATTTGATTTTAATTGTAAAGTTTGATAAGAAATATGAATTTATTTCAACACTCCATAGTTGTAACCGAGGGTTGCCGTGCTAGTGACGTCACTGTTCTGCTTGCACCACCTATTCTCCGGGAACAAGCAGAACATGTTCCGAACACTGTTCCTTGTCATTCCATTGATTACCGGACTGTTCTGCACACTCAGAACAGCCAATGGAACGCACCCTTATATAGTCAGTAATTGAGTTTCAACGACGACCAATTAAATGAGTGAAAGCGGTACACATTTAAAAAAAAGAATCTTATACTGATGGCAACAAATTGTAATACGTGGCACGCAGTATTAAGATGTATCAAGCGAGTTTTAACCCTTTTCCAAACGGCAAAATTTTCGACTTTTGCAATTTGAAAGGAGTCACAGAAGACAAAATTCATGATGATATAGATATAATTGGTGTAGAATATAGCAAGGAAAATATTGAGACAAAAGGAGAAACTGCTGGTTATCAGCAGTTTCTTCTTTTGTTTCAATGTTTTCCCAAATAATTTAGTTTGAGGACGTCAAAACCAGGTCTTGTTTGGGAAAGGGTTAAAATGTATTTCATTCGTCGCACAGAACGGACCTCGTTGTAGTTATCTAGGTCCGCTGGAAAATGACCTTATGGCTTTAGAGACCATCATGGATCCAAATAAGCAAGTCGCTAACGGCAGTTCGGACAGGATGAATGCTAACTTCTTGTTAAAATTCATATTCGTAATAAGGACGCCTAAAGAGATAAAAGTTGATCTTTATCAGACTAAGCGAAAGTAAAGGATGGTCAATTCGAGTTGCCATGTTAGGGCTCTCTTTTCCGTATTCCAGTCAATATTTTTTTAATTAAACGTTGTTTTACAGGCCGTTTTGCTCGTGTCACGTCTTTATTACAAAATACTCTTGTAATATCCATATTTAATAGTGATACAGCAACTTTAACATAATGGATAATTAAATCATCATTATGACATGATCAAACGCACGTGATGTCCTCGAGGACACTTACATTTCGTCGATGTTATTGCAAAACCGCGAAACTCCAGCTTTCGGCATGAACACGTCTAAAACAGGAGACCCGTTTAGTATAATTTTGGACGTGATGTGGCCGTGATATGTACGCGCAATCGTATTAGATATTCAAATGGCATCAGAACAGCATGGAGACTGTAAGAGTTTGTGCAATTATGTGGTGCATAACATTTTTCGAATCCTGGTACTAAGTTATTCACTTGTTGTCGAGGACTTGTCTCTAATAAAAGATAGAAACAAAACGTATGATCTTGATGCCATTTTTTTCGGACAAGGGTAATCTACTAGTTCAGGTCGGCCATTTCATATGATATTTTTTCAATGTAGGCTATTTTACGTGTTTGTATGTACGACAAATTAGCACAGGATTTTCTTTTCAAATACAATGTATATTTGAAACTGTTTAACCCTTTCCCAAACAAGACCTGGCTTTGACGTCCCTTATAGAATTGGCTTGGGAAAATATTGAGACAAAAGAAGAAAATACTGATAATCAGCATTTTCTCCCTTTGTCTCAATGTTTTCTGTGCCACCCTAAAAGCTGTTTGTGAAAAGTGTAAGTGTTCGACTTTATCGAAATATGAAAACTTTCAATAGGAAACTGTTACCTACGTTTCTCAATTGTGACCCGTCACGCTAAAAGGGACCTTATCCGAACTCCAAAAATCCAAATTTTGACAATTTTGTCAGACTCGGTACAGGTCAACCAGATCCCGTATGCGACAAATGAACATATAGTAAGATAGGGAAACAATTCCGGATTTAGAAATTTACATAAAAGTGAAAAGTGTCGGCCCTAGTCTGGCTGCGCGGACTGCGCAGACTGACTAGGGTCGATAATTTTTCACACACCCGATAAGGTCCCTTTTAGCGCGACGGGTCACAATTATGAACATGCAAGACACGCCAGTCAAAAACTTTTGACAGGTCATTTTGATTGGTTGTATTTTTCTATTTTTTGCAATTTTCAAATGTTTACATTAGATTGATTGGTAAGACGTTTACGTCATTGGAAGGGGTAGCGTCATACTGACGTTTGATGATATAAAATTAATGGGACATAACTTGAATTACAAGAGCCCCGAGTGCCCAGACGTTTTAGTAACTATGAGAAAAGGTAGAAAGGGTAGAGGCTGTTTTGACGTCGCAACGACGTCGCTTTATGTGTTGACGTGCCCCGGGTGCCGTTAGGTGGCATACTTGCAACTCTTGTTATTCGGATACTTTAAGCATCAAAATGTATTGAATAGCAAATGAATGGTAAATAAATGTAGTTTCTAGAGAAAAAACAACAACAATTAAAGCATTTATAGAGAAAGTCGTCCACGAATATAAAAAAATAACCCTCATAATTATAATAAAGACAATGGGTGCTGCACGGATGAACATTTTGTTGTCAGCATTTGTTTCAAAGCATTTGATCTTTTGGTTGTGTGACATATGAGAGGTCAATCGATACACTGACTTCGTCAAGTGCAGAAAGGTCAACAGGACGGACGGAATGTCCGTTTGTGATCATAAATGTCATCACATAGATAAATGGGCATCCTAAATGAAATTGTGAAAAGTGTCGATTGTGGCCAGACAGTCTTTCTGGTACGGTTTACACGTTTAAAATACCAAACGAAACATAATATATAGTCGGTGTTATTATAAAACCTCGTAAACATAGCTTTATTAAAGCTGGAGTTACGAGGTTGTGCAATAACAACGGCGATATACTTTACTTGCGGACTTTCAACATGTATGCACATTCTGGAATAAGGCCCCTTGTGGTATTTGAGCCATTTATGTATGTATCCAGATTAGCCAGTGCATGAGCTTAGCCTGATAATGTTCTTTATTAACCATTTCCTATACGACAAAATTTAGGGTGATCCACTTCAAAAACTGCCACAAATGGCAAAATAGATGCTATTAAAGATATGATTTGTGTAAAATATGGCACAGAAAATATTGAGACAAAAGGAGAAACTGCTGTTATCAGCAGTTTCTTCTTTTGTCTCAATATTTTCCCAAGCATTTTCTAATGGGGACGTTAAAACCAGGTATTGTTTGGGAAAGGGTTAATATCGAAGAGTTGCTAGAGATAATGAAGAAGACGTTTGAGAACAGAATTGATCCGACTGTACATATAAGCAGGCTGGTCTGAATCCATATCGGTCTCAAATATCATAAGGGACCCTTTCCAGATCCTGTCTCATATGAATGTATGGACCTTTTCCGTCACTGAGTGGTTAGAGTAATCCTCTTGTAATCCACTTCGAGTTAACCCTTTCCTAAGCGAAACGATTTTAGAGGGGCCCAGTTTAAAAGGTGCACGAGGTGACAAAATATATGACTTGAAGACAATTTGTGTTTACAGAGCTTATAATGACGTCGCGCACGATATTGCAACACTCAGATGTTTATTCAAATTAGTGACACTTCAAACCTTTGTGAAATAACAATCTTTTACTATTCAGATCTTGATTGTCCTTCGACAGTTCTTGTTTGTGTAGACGTAAAGTAATTTATAGAAACATGACCACATTTTAGGAAATTCCCCACTTTTGTATTTGAGCTAAAAGGAAAAAATGTGTGTTGAAGGCAGTTCCTTCTTTTCATTCTATGTTTTCCCAAACAATGTCTGTAAAAGAAGTCAAAACCAGTTTTTTTTTTTTTTTTTTTTTTTTTTTTTTTTTTGGGGGGGGGGGTATAAAAGTGTATTTGAGCTAAAAGGAAAAAATGTGTGTTGAAGGCAGTTCCTTCTTTTTATTCTATGTTTTCCCAAGCAATGTCTGTAAAAGAAGTCAAAACCAGTTTTTTTTTTTTTTTTTTTTTTTTTTTGGGGGGGGGGGGGGGGTATAAAAGTGTATTTGAGCTAAAAGGAAAAAATGTGTGTTGAAGGCAGTTCCTTCTTTTCATTCTATGTTTTCCCAAACAACGTCTGTGAAAGAAGTAAAAACCAGTTTTTTTTTTAATTTTTCCTTTTTTTTCTTGTTTCTTTTTCTCTCTCTCTTTCTTTTTTTTTTTTGGGGGGGGGGGGGGGGAGTTCATCTTCGCTAGCCAAGGTTGAACCCACCTACGTTTGTATTCACCCTTGGCGGATTTAGTTCGATTTTCTTGAAATAGCGAAGCGCCACCTAGCAGTTGTTTTGCTGGTTGTTTACGTCCATTATTTATGACGTCATTAACGCGCGTTGTCTTTCGCGTCATACGTCATGCGGATTATGTAAAAGTTAGCTGCTTTTTTGGTTCAATTGTCGAAAGTATAATAAATCGTCGATTAAAGTTAGGGAATTCCTGTCTATTGCAGTGAAATTCTTAGGAAAAATCGCCCATATTCGCGTTTTTGAGTTGCGAATGCAATGCTTTTTCCCGCCCGTTGTCATGATTTGGTTACTCATAACAAATGTATCAGTCGACAATCTGATTGGTTCCAGCGAGACCTCGCTGGAACCAATGAAAACGTTTTCCAGGAGACCAAGAAAATCGGACTAAATACGCCAAGGGTGAATACAGAAACGACGTTACGTCGTAGATGTCACCCTTGGCTTTCGAAGATGGGGGGAGTTAAAGTGTAGGATATAGAGGATAATCGTTTGTTTCAGCGTAAGATCGATTCATATTTCATTGAGTGAACAACAAAAGCTTTATTTTCACGAGTGGCGAAGCCACGAGTGAAAATGTAGCTTTCGTTGTTCACGAAATGAAATATCAATCGATCTTACACGAAAAACAAACGATTATTCTATTTCTTTAAAGCAAAAAATAGACAAAATGCAAAAAAAATATGACAGATTTTTTAAAGCGCGTCATTTTGCACGTGACTACTATGCAACTCGTATGATGACGTCACTTATTTGGCCCGGCTTATATGACGTCAGATAGGGTGAAATGAACGAAAGCGGGGCACAAGTTTTTGATAATTTCACTGGATAGGCGGTGAGTTTATCAAAATGATAATCTACCGTTATTTCCCGATAATCCACCGAAAAGCATTAAAGAAATTTTCCATATTCTCATATCCGCCAGTCAGGACTAGTGTATCACCAGTCAAAAATGAAATAGGGTGGGAATGAATAATAACGATATACACGCTACACATAAGATAGATAATTATAATATTCAAGTTAATTCTTTTAATCATCAAACACATTTGTGGGTATAAATTTTTATCAATTGCTTTTGCAATTAAGAATTATGCTAGATCAAAAAAAAAAAAAAAACCCCAACTTATCCATGCAAATGAAAACATTCAAGTCCCTTTTTCTCGTTTTTTCATTTATGATTTATGATACATAATGTACTATGAAGCATATCTGTAAAGAATGCAATGAAATGATTTATCACATCTATTCATATTTATCTTAATGCAAATTGCATAAGCGGATACAAAATTGAAGACATTTCAATCCATGTCTTCATCTCAATGTCTGTGTAACGTATGAATTTAAATGAATTGAATTATGGTATTTGAGACTAACAAGATATGTGCAGGGGCGTAGCTAGCCGAAATTAAAGTATACGCAAAACACACGCCCAGTGTATCAGGTCTGAGAGGTTTGATGGCGGGTTCCATACTATTGGGGGTGTGTCTTGCGGGCATCTCCCAGAAACTTTTTGAAAATAAAATGTAGATACTTATGAAATATATATATTTTAATGGCGATTCATGTGTTTATTTCAAGGAAAACAAAAACAAAAATCATTTATTTTTTATTTTTTTTTTGCGATGTGTACGCAATAGCGTTTATGCGTATGGGTTGCTACGCCAATGAATTCTGGTCAGCATATACATCCAGATGTCCTCATATGGATCAATATTTTCCTTAGCCTTGGGACGTCAAAATAAGGTATTTGTTTGATAAAGGAATCATTTGTGTACTTTTCGATGAAGCAACATTCTTAAGTTATTTAATTGATTATATAAAATGATACATTCGATTGTCATAGACAAAATTGAAAATAAGGCAGTGTAACACACAAAGAAAAATGATTTTTATGACATTTATCAAAATCACATTTACATATTTACTGAATAAAATATAAAATGATACAGTTTTATTATATCACAGGTCACTGACTGTTATGGATTTATGTTACACCTTTTCTAAAACGATTAGAGTGTTCCCATTTAAAGGGACATTTCATTCCAATTTCAATTTTCTGAAGTATGTCTTGATGCCAAGATTGGTTATTCTAATGAGTATAAATACTATTAGTTTTTTGAAGTTGTTGCCAATAAGCGAGAAACACGCATTTAAAGTTGAGACATAATCGATAAATTGCATATAAATCCGAACTGTTGTCCACAACAATTCGATCAATTTTAACACAAAAATATAAATTTCTCGTAAACGGCGCAATATTTTGGCTTGAAATTTTCAGAATTTTCATAAGGAAATATGCTCTTTCAGATAGAAATAAAAGTAAAATTTATCACAAAAAATTCTGAAATTTCACTTTAAAAGTTGACGCAGACAAAAACTGGATACTAATCAAGATTTGACTTGTGTAGGCCTATAGTATTGCTCAGAAAATATTGAGCTAAAAGGAGAAAATTTTGATTATCATTTCTTTCTTTTATTTCAATGCTTTCATAAGCGATTTCTATCTGGGACCTCAAAGATGAGTTTTGTTATGGGAAAGGGCTAAGATAAAAACTGGGCTATGGAAAAGGGGTAGGACTACTACCGGCATATGAGACCAGTATGGATCCGGATTAGCATGTGATTACGCACAGTCTAATTTAGATCCGTTTTGTTCTTGTATAATTAACCAGGATCTGGAAAAAAATGTCCTCAAAGGCTTTTGAGCCCAACATGGTTCAAGATCAGCCTGCGTATACACGCAGTCTGATCATGAACCATGTTGGTCTCTAATAGCTTATCTGTGACCTATAGCAACTGTGCTATACTGCAGCATGAATCCAGATCAGACTGCTTTTATGTACCGGCTGATCGAGAAACATGGCTGTCTCAAATGCTATAAGGGACGTTTTCCCAGATCCCGGCTCAATTATACATTCATTTGGAAGACATGGTCCCGGTTTCTCGAAAAAACTTAAGTACAGTCTCATGCTCAAATCTAAGCACCGTGCTCAAATCGCACGAAATCCACGTGAACTTCAATCGAATAGCCTTCAACGTTGGAGAGTATTCCTTTGAAGTTGAGCATGTTCTCATGAGTATATACTTAAGTATTTTTTTTTCGAGAAACCGGGGCCTGGAAAAGAGAAATAGGCTACACGAGCAGATGCGGTTCTATACTGAACAAAAGTGAAAACGCTACACTGCAAGATTTCTTATTTCTGGAATAGTATCGAACTGATAGCATGAAATATATTTTGACGTTATTTCCCAGGCTTTCAGCATTCGTTTTGTCGAAATTCCATTGCTCTGTCTCCTTTTAAGTCAGAGTTACAGCCCTTAATGCGTTTAGAGCAAATTTCATCTAATGCCACAAATGCGCATGCGCAGAAAACGCTTCATTATTTTTTCGGAATAGTTCACATTCGGGTTGCAAAATACCACTTAAAATCACACTTATGTTTTGTAGCAAGCTCTAAAACCAAGGTCTAATCTATAAATTTTGCGAATTACCTCCCTTTGACATAAACAAATAGGAAATTTAAAATGTTTGGTATTCACAAATTAATCACGGTTTTCGATTGTTTTTTTTTTTGCAACACCATGCTGACCATACAAGGCATTTTTGAATCCTTTCTTCGACTAGGATTGTTCCCAGATGTCCATGCAATAGCGATTTCAATTTCCTATGGAGATTACGTTGTAAAATTTTCAAGCTATGGAACATAATAAAAATTCTGCTTTTCAAACACCATTTTCTAAACGCTGAAACGATGTTATGCAAGCTTCTTTATACTTCCTGACTGGTAACTTGTCGGACTACGATTCCGTGCAGTCCGGCACGGTTTGCATTCTTCTGCTTGGATTTCTGAAGGTTTAAATTGTGTAAAATTTCCGTCCACATTGTACACCTGAAAAACGGACCCTGTCACATTAAAAGGGTCTGGTTTTTTTTCATCCCCGTTATTAAGATCCACAAAACGTTAAGTGCTTGGCACAACCAAGTCAATGAATAATGCGGAACACTATCATTTGAATTTTTTAATTTTTGTATTTAGAAGAAATATGACAAGCTAAGTAGGTGTAGCGTTTTCACTTTTGTTCAGTATATTTCAGTCTCCGTAATACTGTAAGCGCCCTCTTTACAAACCAGCTTAGCCTATATCAATTGTTTTTGCTACTCTACTTGCAAAAATTCGTAACTACAGCTTTGAAGAATCTGTAAATACTAGATACGAGGTTTTTGAAGAAAGGCGTAATATTAACCCGATATTTTTACTTAATTTTTACATTTATTTCTATCTGAAAGAGCATATTTTCCTATGAAAACTGAAAATTTTAAGCAAAAATAATGCGCCGTTTACGAGAAATATGTTTTTTTCTGTCAAAATTATACAAATTGATGTATACAGCAGTTCACGTGTATAACCAATTTAGCTTCTCCATTGCCATTCCATGATCAGACAGCACTCTGTTACATATCATCTAGTTATACATGTATGTTGGTCTATAACAAAATATGCTATTTAAGATAAAAACAAAAGTAACATTTACGAAATAACTGTGAAAATTAATGTCATTTTAAACGTTAACATGTTTCCTTTTTCTTTATTTTTTTTTACAGTTAGAACACTTAAGGTATATGACCCATCATTAAATACACCACTTTCTAGCCATGTGACATGCATCAAATTAAACACACTTGTAAATTTATACACTTCAAATAAGTTGATTCACCGTTCCGGATTTCAAGATTATGGTATGCATTAATTCAAAATTCTAAACCGTTCAAAATGCTTATGTTTGTGTTTGGAATGAAAATGCAAACAGTTTAGGAATTACTGGCACTTTTCAAATTTCGCCTCTGGCTCTTTAGTGCTAATAATGGGTTATATACCGGTACGTTAAGACAAACAAATGACCATGTGTATTCGTATTTCTCAAGAATGTTGCGAGATATTTTTCGGTGTCGTGCCCGAGTAATCACCGTAATAATGATGTATGACCAAATCCCTCATGTAGGATAATGTCGACGATACTGTCTATATTTATCTAAATGGCATTAGTATAGAACAATCTGTGTTGTGTGCAACAGGTAGAGCAATGGAGAAAATACATTTTATTATGGTTGGGGTATGTGTCTTTTATTTGTTTAGGAAATAAATAGTTGGACAGATCATGATGCATAGACAAAGATAATCCAAGTTTTTTAAATGAGCGACATCAACATATCAAGAGCGAATTTCATCAGAGAAAAATCGGATTAAGACAAAGATAAAACTAAGTTATCTCTAAATTGCTTATAAATTGCAAAATTAAAATTATAATCGTATCAGCCGAATTTCGGATACCTAAAATAAAAAAAAGTGACTACATATGACACGGTGGGAAACCTACGTGACTTTTTGGAAGCGTTCACACCGAAAAAATCGTCCGCTTCAAGGTATGTTTTGTTAAATTTCTCAGCTTATACGCTACGGAATTTGACGAGATAAAGTGCACGGAACGCGCCTTTGAAAGGGCTATTCCCGGTTCTAACTCACTCTGCTCCAAATCCCATAATTTCGTCAATTATTCAAGTGAAAACAACTTTTCGGTGCATGTGAATGCTTCCCACTTTCGTTTTGCACTTAAAAATATTTTGTCTCGAATGTTTGAAGAAACCACTGGATTTGCAGCAGAGCGAGTTGGAGCCGGGAACAGCCCTCTCAAAGGCACGTTCCATGCGCTTTATCTCATCAAAATCAATAGAAATTAAACAAAATATACCTTGAAGCGAACGATTTTTTCGTGTGGAGACGCTTTCCAGAAGGTCACGTGGGTTACCCACCGTGTATGACTGTGTTATCAGTTTCTCTACAAAAAGAGAACCGTCATAGATGGATGAAAAGTATCGACCTGCGTCAATCTGTACAGGCCGACTAGGATCGAAATGTTTTGACACTCTGAGATGATTTTATGAATATAGATGTTGTTTTTTTACTTTAATATACCTTCATTACAGGAATGTGATATCTGGTTTATATCAGCAGCATGGAACAATTTGATAAATAGTGAAGATGCATTTTATATTATTTGGGACATATGCAAATCTTATTTTTAGAGTGCTTCGACTTGAATTGAAATTGAGTTGAACTGAATTTGAGACGTCACTGTATACATGAGTTAACCCTTTCCCAAACGACAAAATTCAAGGGTGATTCACTTCAAAAACTGCCACAAATGACAAAATGGATGTTATCAAAGATATGATTTGTGTTAAATATGGCACAGAAAATATTGAGACAAAAGGAGAAACTGCTGGTAATCAGCAGTTTCTTCTTTTGTCTCAATGTTTTCCAAAGCCTTTCCTATTAGGGACGTTAAAACCAGGGGCATGTATTACTAACGATCGTACGTTTGATTTTTGCATAATTACTTGTAACAACAGCCCTGATTTGCTGCGTCGGATTTCTCGTGCAATCAGGTGCCTTGTTACACAGTTTACACAAAAACTTGATCGTAAGATGTTTAGTAATACGGGGCCCTGGTCTTGTTTGGGAAAGGGTTAACATACAGATTGCACGGAATCTCTACTCACTTTCCAAATGAAGCGCGGGAAATGTTCTCCGTGTCTCCCATTTTGACCATAATAGTGGTATGTACAGTTAGTTACATCGAACTAAAAATTAACGGATCCTGGTTCGATCATCAGTCGCGGTAAATTTCCTTTTCGAAATTTGTCTCCCGCCAATGCATACACAATCATAAGCCTCATAGGTGCAGTGGGCAGTTGGATACTCGGAAATGATATTTTGGTAGTACTGATGAGAGAAATACCTAGGCATCTACAGTTAGGTTCTGCAGCAGTCAGGTTGGTTGAAATACTGTTAAAATGGCACCAATCAACAAATCCAGAATTTTAAGCTGCAGTTACGATGTTTATGTTGAGAAGCAGCGATAAAAGACCATTGTTTTGCACTGATGAAATCACCTAGATTAACAGTGCGAGGACGGTAGTACCGAACGTTTGATTTTTGTGTGTTGATCTATGCTAAACTGTCTATTTGACAGGACATTATCATATACATGACCAACATCAAAAGACGAGTCAACCTAGACCTACATCAAATTGATTTAATAGAACAATCCAACACGCATTCAATAGTCAGCAAATTTATCATAACAATATACCGACACAGATGTACAATCATTATTCAGCATTTATTATCCATTATTGCCATAACCATCATGATTATTGTCATTTTTATTGTTATAATGTTAAAAAATGCGTTCGACTGAAAAAGTAAAATGAAGATTGCGACTAGTGTTGCCAAGTTGAAAAAAAAAAGATTTATCAAATGGTTTACTGGTTCAAACTTGTCTTGAAACGTTTACCGACCTACTGATTTTGTTGACGCACTTTGTAATTTCTTTCAATTAACTCTTTCCCAAACAAGACCTGGTTTTGGCGTCTCTAATGGAAAAGGCTTGGAAAAATATTGACACAAAAGAAGAAACTGCTGATAACCAGCAGTTTCTCCTTTTGTCTCAATATTTTCTATGCTATATTTTTACACAATTCATATCTTTAATAACACCCATTTATTTTGTCATTTGTGGCAGTTTTTGAAGTGGATCACCCTAAAATTGGACCGTTTGGGAAAGGGTTAATGAAAATGAGAAAGACTTGAATTAATCCGTTCGAAAAATGTACAAATATTTAGATTAGGTCAGATTGGAAGCTTCTGTAGCCGACATATCCACATTATTCGATATTGAAAAAGATGTAATTTGTGTCCATTAAACGGGCGAAAAGGACGCGAAGCAGCAATGAGCCCGTCTATAGGTCACACGTAAGGCCTACGCAGTTCAAGTCTGAAAATGTCAATGTTATGTAGTTTAACCGGAAGTTAAAAATATCCGAAATATTGCAGAAATTGTGTATGCCTTGAACGATAATTACTTAAGCATTAGAAGCAATCCGAAATTGCTGCCGGGCGGGGGGGGGGGCAAAATATTGAGATTAGTTTAAGGTAATGTGACGTCATACATGCGGTTATGACGTCAACGCCATTTTCTCTGCGTTGCCGAGACGTTTGTGTTCCAGCGCATTACCAGACGTCGTGGAAGCTTTTTTTTCAAATAACCATACTTCAGGTTTTGGCCAAAGCAGCTACCCTCGGACCATGTGTATGAAATACCTATCATATATTACATGGAACTTTGCTATATTTTATACCATCATTGTCTTAAATACGTGTCAAACCCAACTTTATAGCTTTAGCTCATTAATGTATTTTTAAAGATTAAAGTTGAAAAGGAATGCTTTATGTCTGATTAATCGCATATGAAACGGTTTTGATTTGCATTTGAAATATTTCCTTGTATATTTAATTGCATTATAATTATTGATGTCTTAATTACTTTCTAACTTCGAATATCATTAAACGTAAAATGAACATAGTTATTGATGCTTTTCAACAAAAACCTCGTATCTACAGCTTGTTTTAAGCTTCAGTTACGATGTTTATGTTGAAAAGTGACGATATTATCATATCATTAGTGAGACAAATGAAACATCCAATTCATGGTGTCCAACCATTCTTCTTTATGTGATCTGACGTAGGGCATTATACGGTAAAATGTGAAAACAGTATGTTCATAGTTACATGCGAATGGTGCACCGCATTATCTTAAGTAGACATAATTATCTAGAGCCAGAAATGAAAAGGTGGGCAGTTCAAAAATATACTGGATTGAATTTTTCCCGGGCAGCTATCGCGACATATGTCAGATAGATCTACCAGACTAATCAAAAAGTACAAAAAAATTCTACCTCCGAGTGGTAACAATTGACCATTGAAAAATAAGACTATTCGTACATTGGAACATTTTTCGTAATTTCGTAGATTCATTTTTTTATATAAAAAAATCATCCGAAATGATTTGCTCTAAACTTGTATTTTATATTTTGATAGTTGTATCAAATCGTCGTTGTAAATGCAAAACCTCATATCTCGTTTTTGGAAGATTTTGAAAGGGAAAGAAAAAAGTTCAATAACTTTTCCTAAACAGAAAGGTTTTACTTGAAGTTTAGACATATTGTTTACAAAAAATGTGCCATTAACACTGATCAGTACAAATATCTCAAAAGATGCAAGAATTGACTTAACTTGGCACACAAGGCCTTACTTTGAAAATCGCAAAAATCGACATTTACTCCGACGAAATGCACATGCAGCACGACATGCAAATGAAAAAATAAAATGAAAACAGTTCCAAATCTTACTGTCTGTAATGTTTTTTGGCTACAAATTATACGTTAAAGAAGCGTTTCAATCCACACGTAATTCGCCGCAAGGAGGAAAGTGATAAATTACTTAAAACATCGATTCAAGTGATAAATAAGTTTTATACATGAAATAAAAACAAGAAACATTTAAACGTGTGTGTTTGTGACAAATTCAAGACAGAAGTACATTCTATTCCCTTTACCAAGGTCAAGGTCAATGTCAAAACGACCCATAAATCATCCATATTGATTATCCATATTCATTAAAAATAATCACAATTGCAAATATGTATCATAAGGTTCATTATGATAAGATATGTGAATTTATTAGACCGTTCTCACTAGTTTGATAATAGCTGCAGACACCAAAACGATTGATGTCACACAGCGGCGTACCCAGGAATTTTGAAACTGTAGCTCAATCAGGCGCAGGAAGCATCAGAGGGGACAGTTATCATTAACCATTTCCCAAATAAGATCTAGTTTGGACGTGCCCATTAAAAAGGCTCGAGAAATCATTGAGTCAAAATATCTAATGTTGATAATCTGCATTTCCCCTTTTGCCTCAATATTTTTAACCATATAATAAACAATTTAAGTTCTAATGGTTTTAAATTTTGTCATCTGTAGTGTAGCACCTTCAATTTGAAGCATCCTAAGAACGTGTCATTAAGGAAAGGGGTCAAGGGATTTTGAAAAAAAATGAGTTGTATCTGGCGGTCTGCTTTTTCCTAATTGTACCCAGAAAGACCATGCTTGAAAACATGTGAAAGCCCCCGCTTCAAAGTTTCGGCCTAGGTACGTGCATTCCACGAATATACCGGGAGAAATTGCTGATTATATCGACAACTTCTTTTCTCAAAACATTTCTACTTCAAAACAATGTCTTCTTTGGAAAGGGTTTAGAGCTCTGTTTCATTACAACAGTTTATTTTTCTCCATTTCTATTTTCAGTGGAAATGATTGGTTGTCCAGGTCACGTGCTCCGTATCTGGATCATGATTGGCTTTCTGTCTTTTCTACAAGAGGTGGTAACACAGGTGCCCTATTTCGGGTTACAAAATGTGATTTATCCGACACCAGGTGGCAGCTACGCCTCGCCATTCCCGGGTTCCATCGTCTCGGAGTTCAATCCATACTACCGGGAACCATACTTACTTCACAGACCATTCCTTGGACCCTATTCGGAGACTTTAAGTCCGCGATACCAACGTGGTTACTATGGAAGCGCAGGACCAGGTATACGGTCGTCGTTCGGCGATCAATATGGCGGCTATAGACGACGCTCGAGAGCAAGAATGATACACGACAGAGAGAAACATTTCCGAAAGAAGGCACAGATACACCACGCTGTCAAAAAGCAAAAAATTAAAGCCATAAATGCTGGTATTTTTCCCGCTGTTTATCCGCATCCAAAAATACAGAGACACTGGGAACGTAAAGCGAAGAAACGTGCCAAGTTTAAAGGGATGATACCAAAGGCTAAAAGTTTTAATGGCATTCTAAAGGGCACGTCGCTAAATGTTGCATTTTAACCAATTGCAAGAGGGGCAATTCAATCAACATTTCAATGTTACAATTCTATCTACTGGTCAAAGTTGATAACGGAAGCAGACAATAAAAGCAGAGAAAAATATGAATACCTAGAAAAATACGAGGAAAAGAATCGATTCATTTTGTGACTCTGAAAAAAATGTTTATGGAATGGGATAAATGCTGGAAATAAGCATCGTTTTTCTTTTCATTGATTTTCGCCAACATATTCTCTGCATGAGCTGTTAAAACCATGTCTTGTTTTTGATACCATCGAACATAATTCGTTGCTTTTCTACGAAAACCTCGTAACTGCAGCTTAAACAAGCTGCAGTTACGAGGTATTCGTTGAAAAAAAGACGCTATTTAGTGAAAGAAAAAGTGGGATTCGTATGTGGGGGTCGGGCGTGTGATAGTTTTCAACAATTTTCATCGCTTTCAATCGTGAACAAAAAGATGTGTATGTGTCTTGCTGACAATTCAAATGATTAACAGAATCGGTGATTTCAAAATAAATAAACGAAATGTCACTGTTTTATAGATAATGTGAGTGGGTGATTTTGGGTGGTGCAACAATCTGCACAATATCATGCTTGGAATTGTAAGAGTGCAGCTGCTAGCTTGAGGAATACACTGCTTTTAAATAGTTGTGAATGCGAGTAGCTGTTTTGAGATAATGAATCTTTCGTACATGTCAAAATGCACTTTCATACAGTGTTTATTTGTTTCATATTTTAACATTATACGTGAAGTAATTACTTCCTGAAAAGTCTGATTTCAGCGAGGGCTTGTTTCTGATTGTATTGATGAATTAGCCAAATCAATAGCAACTAGGTATTGTCCATCCAAATTAACCCGGGACAACTTAATTTTCGTGTGCAAAGTCCGTTAGTTGAGTGCCTTAACAAAATTGCCGAAGTGGGGTCATTACATATGCAGATGTCTCGGGTTAATCTTGCTGGACAATACATGTGCTCGTATGTACATAACACGTGCACATTATTCAATTTGTTTGTTTCGTAAATATATTAATTATTCTATCCAACATCGTTCATTGACCACCGTCCTCGGGTCAGTCAAAGACCTCCAGATGGATTGACGATAATAGACAATTGCTGCTATTCTTCCAAAAATCTCGTAACTACAGCTTTAACCCATTACAACACAGTGACGCCTAATGGCGCTCTATAACACAATGGCTTTGGAAAACATTGTGGAAAATAAAGAAATTGCTTGTGACAAGCAATTTTTTCATTTCCCACTATATTTTCTATCCAAAAATACCAATTAATTTTACATTTCATTGATTTAAAAATGTCGTCTGCAACATCTTTGAATTTGGACAAGTCAAAAATTTTGTCGTTTGGTAATGAGTAAACAAGCTGTAGTTACGATGTTTGTGGAGAAAAACGACGATGTCCATTGATCAGGAAATACGTAACATGGTGTAATATTGCTGACCATGTGGGCAGTGTCCGGGAATAAATGACAATTACAAGTATTTATATCAAACAATTACCTGTCACAGTCCGGTCATACACACATGCTAAACCGACTATTTTTTTTCTATAGACAAATACGGACCATTTTTGTTTGTTTGTTTGATTGTTTGTTTAAAAACAATGTTTATGAAAAAAGCGGTTACCCGGATCGTCTAGGATTTTGAGATTCTAATGTCTTCGCCAACAGTTGTTGTCACGGATAGCGGGAGTTGCAAATGTAAGCGTTTTGTGCGTGTTTTATTATGGACGTTTTACAAAAATGAAACAAATACAAGGTGAACCAATTTCTCCAATACATCTTAGAAAGATTGTTACATGTATGTCAATTGACTTATTTTTTTTATTTATCTAGAATGAAACTAAACCCGCGATTGGAAGATACAGTTTTTTCGTATTAAAACTGAGTGCTACGTTTTGTCCACCATGCATTTTTACCACACGTTTATACATGTAGATGGTATTCACGTGTCCAATTATCTAGTTATTATTACAATTATTACATTATGATGACCAGTGTTTATAGTCTGTCAGTCGGGAGAGTGATGGGGCATAAAACGTTGACAGTTGATACGTTAACTAGACGGCAGAGCCGTGAACGGACGAGTCAAACTTCCGCTTTATACGTTATAAAGGCGTTATATATGTTGTGTACGTTAAGATGTATGGTATAATGAAAATACTTGTGAGAATTCCTGAACTGTAATCGCATATTTTGTGAGAAAAATGTATTATTTGCCTGAAAAGGTTAGAGGTCAAACTTTCGCAATGTACTTTCTGTACTTTAACTACAAATGGCCATATATATCATAGTATCTCGATATGATATTCGATTTGAAGAGAAATGTTCATAAATGCAAATATTAGTACAACTGTTTCTTTGCGTTTCTTTGCGTTTACTGTTTTGCCAGAAATATGCAAGCTTCCGCTTTTCGTTAAACACGGTAGGCCTAATGGTATATCTTAAAAATGTACGTCAAAGTTTGTTGGATTTCATTTTGCAGCGGAATCGACAAGTTTCTTGTTACAGCTTGTAGTGTGCCTATAAGTCCAAAACCAGTGCATAACACATAGTTTATCGCAAGCTACCAACTGTGGCAGAAATGAATGGCTAAATGTCATAAAGGATGTTTATAAGCCCTTAACATTATGCATATTGGCATAGAATGAAATTTTCTTAATACATAGGCCCTATATACATGTATATATTTCACTTACTATTTTATGTCAAAGGTAGCATGTGTATTGTTTAATTTATTACGTTTTGTGTCTTGTACTGTAACGAGTACGTTGTTCGTGCTTTTGTTGTCCGTGACAACGTTTAGCTTCTTCTGGTTAGCTTATAAGACTGGGTATTATTATTGTCTGGGGGCCTATACGTCAATTGCGAACGGATATATAGTACACAATTATTCAATTTTTATTGCAACATATTTTCATTGATACGGACATTGTTTTATAAATTTCTGAAACGTCTTCTTTGATCAAAAGATTATTTATTGAAGAGAACTATGTACAATATTTTTTGTGTATCTATCTTGACTTGCAATAAGATGTTTAACTATAAAGCATTTCTTCTTTTGTCTCAGTTTTTTCAATAGCATTTTTTATTGGTACGTCAAAACCAGATCTTACCTGGGACTGTTTTGTGAAGAAATGAACTACTTTATGTCAATAAGTTATCATTAATTCGTTCTAAATGTATGTTACAAATGGTTAATTGAATGTGTTAGCTCATTATCATTATGATGATCAATAAAACACGAAAATCGAAGAAAAAGAATCATTAGTTATTCTCATTATATCCATAGACATTATATAGATGACAGAACATCCTGGCGTTATTCCTCATTGCGTGGTATACCCCTCTCCCAAGCGACAAAAAAACATAGTGCATTGGTCCAAATTGTAAGCTGTCACAGAAGATATCACAGACTGTTACTGAAAACAAAAAAATAAACATTGTGGAATATTGGAAAATGCTGATTATCAGGATACCGTTGCTTTTTTTAACAAGAGCTGTCCGAAGACAGCGCGCTCGACTTTCTAAGTTGCTTAGTATAAAGAGGGCATAACTCCAAATATAGTGGATTCAGGGTCATGGGCCCTAATAGTAAGGTAGAGGGTGTGATGGTGAATAAGTATTCCAAGTTTGAGTTGAATCCCTTTGATAATATGGAAGTTATTGATGTTTGAAAAAGCTTTAACCTTTGTTGCAACGCCGACGCCAACGCCGACGCCCGGGTGACAGTATAAGCTCTCATTTTCTTCGAAAAGTCGAGCTGAAAACAAGCTGTAGTTACGAGGTTTTCGTTGAAAAGCGACGATACGTCATTTTGGGGCCGGGAGATAAGAGATCGTCCCTTGCAAACATTAGCATGAACGATGGTGGAGTAGTCAAAGTTGAATCCACAATACTTCTTTTGATACCGTATATCTCACGCGGACACCGGATGCGATCAACTACAAGACCGACGCAGGAGAACCCTGTTATTTTTTTCACAGGCGGCAATCACGTGACTTTGTTATGAATTGCTTTCCTAACTTTTGTAAACAAAAACACTCGGTTAGTACAGATTTTTCTAAAATTTTAAAACAAATTCTTATCACTCGGTATTGAGATATGTACAATTCGATACGTCATACTCTCCAGTTCATTTCGATACCAAAATCTCTGTCAAAACTGAGAACATTCGTGCAAAGTGCAAACATTTCTTAAGAAAATATATTACGGCATTCAAAAAATACTTTGCACGAATGTTCTCAGCTTTGACAGGGATTTGAGGGAAGATCTTGGTATCAAAATAGACCGGAGAGTACGACGTATCATTTTGTATTGGGTGGGCTAAATCCCTAGTGTCTGAATATTGTGTGTGTGTGTGTGGGGGGGAGCTAAGTTGGATTTTCCCGAAATTTAAATGTAAAAATAGGGAAATTTGGCAGTTTCCTACGGGCCTGAACACCTTACGATTGCAACTCCCACATTTATTGGCGTCCAAAGTTACCTGGCCTTGCATATTTTGACTTATATTGACAGCCTTCGTCAAGGACAATAGACATGATTGCAAAAAAAAAAGCAAAAAAAAAAAAAAAAAAAAAAGTTTATATTGTGACAGTGGCTTTCAATTCATTAGGCACTATTGCGATAGTGCATAGATGTCAAAGCCCACCACCCTAAACTACGTTTGGTTATATAGATAACGTGCTCGCTGTACATGGTACATCAGAACTCCGTTTCTCACATCTTTTGAAAGACCATTAGTTAGTCTGCTGATCACGGCGGTAGCTGGAACCCAAGAACTACAGATTTCAATAACCGATACTCTACACGTACCATTCAGCTGACGGCAAGTTGTCGTTAAGGCTCGAAAATGTTCGAAAATGGCGTAACTAGGCTGTAGTTAACCCATTTCCTCATAATGACACCTTTTTACGTCCCACAAGATGGTGGTTTTTGAAAGTATCGTGGAAAATGAAGAAAATTGAAGCAATTTTTCATTTACCACAATCATATCTACATTTTATTCACTTGAAGTAGTTTCCTGTAACACCTTTGAATTTGGACCAGTCTAAAATTTTCCGTCTTGTAATAGTGTTTAAGGCACGTTGAACGTTAACGACAACAAATACCTACAATACCTTCACTGTAAATATAACCACCAATATAGGTTATATATTGACTGAACAAGTATAAATCAACCTTGGTCATTAAATAGACTTTGTGGTTGTGGGGCGACACATGATGACGTTTGCAATTCTAATTTTAGTCATCAGTCCTTTCCATTAACAATTTCCAAAGACAGTCAATAATTTTGACGTCCAAATGAGAAATACGAAAGTTTGGTAAACGTAGCAGGTAATAAGAAAATTTCACCAACATCCATTCCTCTCCATTAACCTTTTCCCATAACAGTTAACAGTCCTAATAACAGTTACTGAATACAGATTCTGATGTGCCAATGGAAAACATGTTTAGAAATATTGAGCGGAAAAAGAAAATGCACATAGCCATCGTTTTGTAATATTCCCTTTATAAACCCTTTATAAGATGGTTTACACTTACGGTAACAATTCACAACAATTCATTTTATTATATAATGTAGGAACTGCTGTTTACCGAACGCAGAGAATTGTATCAGTCAAATTTCGAAAGTGTTATAGACGACTACAACTCGGATCAGATTACTAAAACATTAAAAGCGATCAACATTGACGTATTTTGTTAAAAGAAAAAAAAATACAACCAATTGTTTGAAAAGAGCCACTCAAGGAGTAATTCTGCTAAGCGTGGTTTAAATTGACCTATTGGTTGACCAATTGATATTTTATAGTTGTTGTCAGCTGTAAAGATGGAGACTAGTTTATCAACGCTTGTGCAGAGAATTCTCGTTGGTAACGCAGTTTCGCCTAGCACTATATTTTGTGATTACCGCGAGGTTTAAAGTACCGCGAGATTAGCGCAACTGACTGTAACAATGTCCCACAAATTCTGACGTTTTGTGAATCTCATTACCTGTGAAGGTGTACCACCTTAAACTTAAGTTAAGAATCCTACTATATAGCATCAATGCACGAATGCCTCTTACTTTTATATCATCCCATATTAAAGAAGTATTCAAATGCCTATAGCTCTACATAAGAATTATAGGAATGCTAGTCTGAAACGCTTTTCTACACGTCAAACACGAAAACCGATAATTTATTGTCCAAAATTCATTCCTGACTACAAGAAACACACATATCATGGCATGTATTCGAAAATCTTATAGAGCAGAGAGTTTGAGTTTATTGGGGTTTTACGCCATTTTCAGCTGCCAGGGTCATATCTCGGCGGCTGGAGCACCTACCCATGGATTCCTGTTGTTTCTCAAACCAGCACTACCACAACACACTAACCGAGCCTCCAGCTTCTCGCCCACTTAGGTTAACGATTTCAAACCCATTGGTGGGTGACAATTTTGTCAGAAAGGGTATTAGCCGCGACCGGGTATCAAACCCGGGACCTCTCGAATGAGAGGCAAACGCGCTACCGATTGCGCTAAGGCCGCGGCCTATAGAGGAGATAGTTCTGGGTTAAAACAGCGATACTTACCCCGTTTTGGCATAATATTTGATGTTTAATTTGCATGACAGCCTTGAGTTGTTGTTGTGTCATGTATAATTAATCTGGAAAATTCGGGCCAAATAGACTTGAAGACCAATTTGAATCAAAATAGAAGTTTCTTTTTCCTAAACGGCAAACATTTTGACTCCGGATTTATTCCAATTTACAAGCTGCAGCAGCAGTGGCGGATACAGAGGGGGTGGTCGTAAAACTAGTTCCCCCTCTGTTGCCTGATTAATTTTCATGTTCATACAGAAATTCAATCAAAATTGTGTAATAGTAGGAAAACGATACCCCCCTTCCCCCCCATTATTCGTATGTTCGAACCCCTCAAAGAAATCATGGGGTGGGCTGCATAGCAATGGGCGAATTATGTGGAATTTGTTTACATTGCAACGCAGAAAATACTGAAGAATTAAGAGAAAATGCTGATTTCAGCTGATTCAAAGTCCCCCCATTGGAAAATACGTGTCCCATCTAGGGATATGTCTGGATTCACGCATAACTTATGAAAAAGGTAGGCAAATCTATCAGTACATCTTCGCTAGCCAAGGTTGAACCCACCTATGTTTGTATTCACCCTTGGCGGATTTAGTCCGATTTTCTTAAAATCGCGAATCAACGCCTAGCGGTTGTCCTGCTTGTTGTTTATGTCCATTAATGATGACGTCATTAACGCGCGTTGTCTTTCGCGTCATACGTCGTGCAGATTAGGTAAAAGTTAGCTGCTTATTTAGTCGAGTTGTCGAAAGTATAATAGGCCTAATTCGTCGATTAAAGGTAGGGAATTCCTGTCTATTGCAGTGAAATTCTTAAGAAAAATCGCCCATCTTCGCATTTTTGAGTTGCAAATGCATTGCATTTTCCCGCCCGTTGTCATGAATCGGTTACTCATAACAAATGTATCAGTCGACAATCTGATTGGTTCCAGCGAGACCTCGCTGGAACCAATGAAAACGCTTTTTATGACACCAAGAAAGTCGGACTAAATACGCCAAGGGTGAATATGCTACATAAACGACGTTACGTCGTAGATGTCACCCTTGGCTTGCGAAGATGCTATCAGTATAGGTCTATCATATTTTGTTTAACTTGGCAACATGTTACTACGGAAATGGAAGTCCGCATCGAATATGCCAAAAATGGTACGTGGAATCAGTTCTAAAACGTTCCCTGATAGGCCAGCCTCGTTTTGACACGGAAAACTATTTATAGAGCCTGATCGTGTAAAAAATACAGGTGCACCTGTATATTCTGATGTGGTTTTATAAATTTTATACGTGCACCTGTATATTCTGAGGTGGTTTTATAAATTTTATACCCGCACCTGTATTTTTTATAAGATGATCTTAGAATATAGCCTACAGACCTGTGCAATTCTATTTTTTTTTTATAGGTACACCTCAAATATAGACTTTTGACCCATTTGGTACGGCATACGTGAGGGTGTGCAGCAGAATACCTATATAGATAGATATGTTTTAATGGTGTATCTTTTTTAGTAGTGAAGCGATTTTCTTTAAACTTGGTACACAGTATTTATTTAGACACAATAACACATCTTTTTAACATTGATTGGGTTGAATATGGAGACACTCCACAACGGGAAATGCTTCCGGGTTGTAGTATACAAACATAGTTCCGTCAAAAATGGATTCGCTCCTTTTGTTGCATTGATTCTGTGTCTATAGAATAGACAGATGCATGAAATGTGGTTCTGTACACTGGCAGACCATCAGTGTACTGCCAGGATGTGTTTTAATGAATTTGTTGGGAACTAGTTTCTTGCGCGGTCGTGACCTTTCATGGGGGTGTGTCACATGCAGATCCCGAAATAGATGGCAAATTTCAAGGGTGGCTGTGTTCACGGGTGCGTGATTTTAGCTGATGGTGCTATTGATACCACTTTCTTGGTAGTAAATTAAAGACAAAGAAATGGTCTGTCAGGCAGACTAAGTAAAAGTTGCCACAAAGACTTCTGAGAGGAGCTAGAAGCTGCCACATTGACCCTTTTTACTATATATTTAATAGGCCCGTTTCGTTGAGGAGTGACACCATATGTTTCTCTGTAACAGCAAAGGCATATAAAAAGTGAATGGTCACATTTTTTAAAACTTGTTCTTGTGCCAAAGTCATATGTGCCATATCACTTTTGGCCGAGTTTTACAGGGATGAAAGATGAATAGACTGGGGCTGACTTCGATTGGAACGATCGCTCAAGCTATTTCAGCCATCGTTCCAATCGAACACCGATAGCCCGGGTTATAGTGACGTCATTTGACCTTTGAACCAAGCCATGGTCGGACCACACTCTCACTCGTGGTCCCTTTCATTCCAAGATGGCGTCCAAAGAAGCAATCGAATTGTAAGTCCGGTTGAAAAACCATAAAAACACCTTTAATTAATTCCAATATAATTTTTATTCACATGTCCTTGTCAATGCGACTGAAAGTTAATATTCATGGAAATAGTGTTATTTTCTAATTGAAATGTAGCTATTTATCAACGAACGATGAGTCTCATTTAATTGTTGGTAAAACCGTATGGGCGCGGCCATTTTGTTAACTTGTGCATCACGAGCTATTGAATCGGTCGGCACAATTCTTTCTGCCAATCAAAAACGTCGTCAGCGGACCTGCACTCATTCGGTGGAGGTGAAAGCTTCGGTCTTTTTCGTTGAAGCATAACCAACTTTCAGCATTAATATCTCGACGACTACGCCTGATTATTAAAAATGCGTTGGTAGTTAGAAAGTTTAAATCACATTCTTTAATGAAAGAGTTTTGTTTATGAATTTTAACGATGGATTTTTGAAATAATCTGCCTCAAAGTTGGTATCCCGTAACGATAAAGACCGAGGTTGTACCCTCGATGAAAAAATGAAAGTGAGGCTATGACGTCATCCCGACTGATTCTATAGTAGACTGGTACCCATTCGTGTAAATAACTGAATTTACTAAATCCGTAGTAGATTTCAGGGGTAGATTCCAGTTTAGCGGTCCCCAGACAAAATGGCCGCAATTCTGTTACCGCTCATTAGGAGATAAAAGGATAAAATATTGTATTTTTCAACAATAAAAAAGGAAAATGAGCGGGGGTGTGGGGGCGGCAGCCCCCATTGACCCGGTCGGCACAATTCTTTCAGCCAATCAAAAACGTCGTCAGCGGACCTGCACTCATTCGGTGGAGGTGAAAGCTTCGGTCTTTTTCGTTGAAGCATAACCAACTTTCAGCATTAATATCTCGACGACTACGCCTGATTATTAAAAATGCGTTGGTACCGTAGTCAGAAAGTTTAAATCACATTCTTTAAAGAAAGAGTTTTGTTTATGAATTTTAACGATGGATTTTTGAAATAATCTGCCTCAAAGTTGGTATCCCGTAACGATAAAGACCGAGGTTGTACCCTCGGTGAAAAAATGAAAGTGAGGCTATGACGTCATCCCGACTGATTCTATAAACACTTTTAAAATGAAAATAAGCGGGGGTGTGGGGGCGGCAGCCCCCATAAATACCTTCAAGTGCACAAGATGAATGATCGCCATTTTGGTAGGGACCGCTAAACTGGAAGTGTTCCGATTTCAGGTACGGGAACCAGACTAATTCTATAGGCGTTCGCTTGGTGACATGCGCAGTACACAACTTCCTGTTGTATGACGTCACGGATGGCTCGAGCTATAGTCCCAATCGAAGTCGGCCCGAGTTGACTGAACCCTGTCAGACAAAGTTGCTTCCCTTTATTCAATAACCGCCATTTGCATTGTTTGCAGACTCATTTGATCAAAGATGCTCTTTACGCTTCTGGTTGTTTGTGTCCTGTTTGTGGCCGTTTATTTGTTGAGATACATTTATGTCAGACAGACAACAGCATGGTGTAACAGTAAAACAGATCTGACAGGGAAAACTACGCTCATAACTGGAGCTAATGCAGGTATACACACATTCTCAATATAAGGAAGCCAATCAGTATTTTGGTTGTCGCCGTATATATTCTGGAAAATGGTCAGGCAGTATACTGAACTTTATGTCGTAGTTGATAGAGGGTCAATGGGTGGCTTTAATGAGCAACACTATGTATCCCAACCATACACCATATGTGATGTATGCCACAGGGAATTTTAGCGATTTTTATGTAGACTCTTTCTATTAAAGACAAGGGGACCAAGTTTTCATGTATAGAAAATAGTACCCATTCTCGCAAAACACCCATTACGACGCCAATTTTGAAGATAATTACACGAGATCTTCACTAATTAACTCCATATATATTTATTTAGCGAAAAATCCGGTGGTCTGTACGCGTAACGATCAGAGTTTTTCGTGACAGAGGCCGGTTTCTCGACGAAAGGTTCGAAAACGCCATGAACGACACAAGCGTGATGTCAGCGCGTTCGGTTGTATACTCTGGTGAGTGTTTATGTCACAATGTTCCATTTGACTTTCGAACGAAACAGAACGGTTCATTATTCAATTTCACCATAATTGTCCAAAGCAATGATTTAATTCTAATTTTTTCAAGTTTAATTTAGCATAACTGTCGATGATTTTTTTTAGTTTTCACAATAAAAAGAATTACTTGAGTGAATGTGCTCAACAGCGAGATGAACTCGCCCTCCATCAGTCATACGTTCATTATTACTCGAGTAATTCTTTTTCTTGTTAAAAAAATAAAATTTGTGTTCAATAAGCGTAAAAAGATACGAATTAAAGCATTGCTTTGGACAATTTTGTTGAAATTTGAAACTGAACCGTTCTGTTTCGTTCGAAAGTCAAGGGGAACATTGTGATAAAAACACTCACCAGAGTGTCCCAAGCGAACGCGCCTAAAATTGCCGAAATCTAAAATCCGTTGAGTCGGCAAAACATTCAACAAATTAAAGCTGAATTCTTTGTGATATTATTCAACAAGGAAGGTTGGTGAAAGATTTTAATTTATTTTATCGTTTTAATGCATGTTTTGGCCACGATCATGCACAAACTAGCAGATTTAGTCCTACAAGCGGGGGTCACACGATCACGTCGTTCATGGCGTTTTCGAACCTTTCGTCGAGAAACCGGCCTCTGTCACGAAAAACTCTGATCGTTACGCGTACAGACCACCGGATTTTTCGCTAAATAAATATATATGGAGTTAATTAGTGAAGATCTCGTGTAATTATCTTCAAAATTGGCGCCGTAATGGGTGTTTTGCGAGAATGGGTACTATTTTCTATACATGAAAACTTGGTCCCCTTGTCTTTAATAGAAAGAGTCTACATAAAAATCGCTAAAATTCCCTGTGATGTATGCAAGCTAGAATACCCGAATTTGTAAGGTTCGTAACTGTCGCTGATTGGAATTATGAGTTTTAAAATGACTTTGTTTGTTAACAAAGGTAATTAATCACGAATTGTGCACACCGTTTTCATTGGTTATACATCGTGAGTCCGAAAACTGTATACTTTCTGTTTTGTCTTCTATTTATAATAAAATATTGGGTTTTGAAAATTGTCGCCAAATATAGTCGCTTCATGTGTACTCGCGGTACATGGGATCTCGCGGTAAACGGTATTTTGCAAGAAAACAAACGGCCACGCCTACTATCGGGTGTTTTCCCGGGATAACCTCTGACGTAAAAGTCCACGCTTCACTGATCGCGACTATTTTCCAAATATTTTCCGTCTGAAAGTGAGTTATCGATGAAAAAGGTGTCCATATGCAAATTAATAGAAGCTGCACCTACCTTTTTGTACCCCGATCAATTAAAACACATTTTCCATGACATAATCAATAAAAGTCCATTCGATTTTGACAGATCTACGCTCGTCTGGAATTGACAAAAAAGTTGTAAAATATTTTGATCACGTGACACGAGCTCGCGCTTCCCGCCACGAAAAAATAAACAAATAACGCGAGATCCCATAACACAAATCCAAGATGGCGGCGATGCGCCTTGCATGAATGAATCCGTTGCTGTCAAATCAGAAATAAACGGAGCATCTTGGTTGTTTTACAGAATGATGCGTGACATTTAGAGTTAAAAATATAAAAAGATTTTTTGTGATTTTGTTGATGGCTTTCCGGTTTTACATATTTTTGCGATAAGTACCGCGAGTACGCATGTTCCCAGGCTATATAAATTTTGATATATTCTTTAGAATGGAGGGCACAAAACAAATCAGTAAGTGGTAAAAGCCTGAACGAAAATAATATTTTGATTACAGATACATTGTTTTGACTAAAAATTGGCCCGATTGTGTTGTCATTTAAATGATATGGAAAATATCGTTGGTTTACTAATTAATTTTGCAGCGTAGATTTAAGAGGGTAAGGTTAGTAACTTACGTTTTCTGCATATATGAACATCTATTACTTTAACTGTTTTATTATCATATAAGACTTAATTACTGTAAGAAAGTAAACACAAGATCAATTTACATGTCTCCTTTAATAACAGGGCTCTCGGAAACGACAGTACTGTCGTCTGAGACGACAAGTTTTCTTAGCGGACGACAAAAAATCCTATCAAAGGATTCCACCGGACGACAACTTTTTTGAGGCACGCGTCCGTGACCCGTTACCTATCAGCTACTATTACAAGTACACAGACATTGTCTATGATAATAAGCTGTCAATTAACGACTTTCTAGCGCATGAAAAATCGATAATGACCATATCTAAGTGATACCTAAGTGGGGTAGACAGCAGTGGGCGTGGCGTTATTTACCGCTAACAGCCGATCAGAATGAATTACCGGTAGACGTTGTAGGTGGAGTCTGGGTCTAAACGAATGTTAATTAGTCCTTGCCAGACGATGTTATTAGACGATTGCGAAACCAATAACTTTTAATTGAATTAGTAGATTGACAAATCATCTCTCGGTAATTGAATTCAATTGTTTACCTAAATAGCAATTTATTTTCCCGATTGATATTCTGAGCAACTGACCCGCTCAACCATTTGTTTTCTTCTTTTTTCATACAGTTGATTTTATCGTAAATTTGAATGAGATTATGACCAGTCTTACTTGGTAAAGAAAATCCAATGATCAACTTTATAAGTATCCATTTAAACTTTCCATAACATCACGTAGGCAATTTATGTCTTTGTGTTAAATTTGTCAGCATATGACTGTGTATTGATTTTTCTTGGGACACTGCTATCGGGGTAGACTAACCCTTTTCGGTACAGTGACCCTTTACCTAGTAAGCTTCTATCCTTTTAGAACAATTAAGTGGGGAAGCTCTTTCTGTATTTTGATTAACTGCAAAAACATGATCCCTTATTTTTTACTGTTCCAAATTGAGAGATATCATTCACAAAAAAAGGTGCAATTTTCAAGAAAATCTTTTTTTCATCATAGATCTAGTCTAGTTTTCTTTTATCTTTTTTTTTCCTAATTGCAATTTTCAAAGCTTGAAATTGTTTGGGATATCACATTTAAAGCAGCATTTAGAAAAGAATATTCCAATTCAACCAAAACCTGCATTTTCCCTTATCAACCCATCACCAGACGACGAAATTTTATAATAATCCAAATTGAAAGTGGATGCAGAAAGCTAAATAAATGTTGATAAAGATGGACTTGTACAATATAGCATGGAAAATATTGGGGCAAAAAGACAAACTGCTGCTTATCTTCTTTTGTCTCGGTGCTTTGCAATGCTTTTGCAGTAACTTTATCTTCTTTGGCTTCAAAAGCTTCAATTTGTGGAAATGGGTTAAGAGAAAAAAAAAACACCCTTGGCTTTGTAATCTAAAAACCTTGTAAATACTGTCTGTAAAAGACTTTAAAGTTGGTCATTTTGTGAAAACATTTGACTTCAGAGCGGTAAAGAATCCACTTTTATAATGATGGAATCCAAATTTTCTGTGTGGAATCCAACTTTTTCTGAAGTTGGATTCCTGGAATCCTACTTTCAAAATCCTACTGAGAGCTCTGAATAATCTCAAAATGTGACATCAAAAGTACAAATGTAAGGTTCGTTTTGTAAGGTTCGTTACTGAAAAATCGTTTGAATCAGTAGTTTCCCATAACAATGTGAATGATCATGATAACACTGAAAAACAGGATCATGTAAGAAAGTACTAAGTTGTATGCGTCATTTATTGGCATCTCAAAACCGTTATTGATCAAATAAACATAATTTTGTGCACAGAATATGAGTCCATGTACTTAAGACAAAACAAATTTCAGTTTATCTTAAAATTCAGAAAAATGATGGTACATTGTTAATTAAATATGTTTTGGTTGAGAAATAATATTTTTTTGTACCAAAAACAAATTAAGAGGTGTAAAGATGTTGAACAATCATATGTAAGGTTCGTTTTTATAGTAACGAACCTTACTTGACTTTTATTCTTAATATACCGATCCAAATCAACCCCAGGTGTTATTTGCAAAATTATATTTCAACAGATGAATTATCTTTCTTTTGAATTTTCTCATATAAGAAGCATGGACCATATTTCGTTTTGTTAATATCCACCAGAAAATGGTACAACTTATCATTTTCGATGGTTTCAATTGAAATGAATCGAAATCAATATTTTTCGAACCGTACAGCTCTAAAAGCAAAATTTATTGAACTTTTAGACTGGAAACCACAACATTTGAACACTTTCTGTGTATATCTAAAATATTTTATATTCATTTGGGGTGGAGATTTGAAAAAGGATGTAACGAACCTTACCAAGAGAATAAACACAATTTGTACATTAGATATTACTTTTCTGAATATGTTGATTCGGCACGAATCAACCCAACAGTTGAAAGAAAAAAATATTTTCATCAGTTAAATCTATAAACATGTTTACTTAGTATAATCTTAAAAAGAGTAGACGACTTTGTTTTATGGTTGTATAACTGTTTCAAATTAACCATTTTTTACAAAGAAGATAAATTGTTTTTCTGTTAGTGCTTTATGGATTTTTGGTTCTCTTGCTACACCTCATATCTGCGTGGTAGGGATATGTCCAGTTCTTGTTATTGTTTAATAACGTGTATTAGATATATGAAAGAGAAATAATTCAAATTGAAATAAGATTTAAGATAACGAACCTTACATGATAAGAATTTGGTGTAAAATGTCTAGAATTGGACACTTAAAGTGTTTATGGAATATTTTCTGTGACTTAATTTTAATAAGACACCTTCAACAATAAAATCTGACAAGAAAAAAGTTCAGAATTAAGCTATGATTACTCATAACGTAATTGGTGACACCGATATATCATATTTTCCGATACCATGATATAATAAAGTCTAGCCATTTACACATGAACTCTGAAACTTTATAATTTTCTCTTTTATGTATTAAAAATCATAATCTTCATGAAACTTTATTTTCTTCAAATTTAAGTTGCAAAATCTAAATAATTTTACTAGAATTCAACATTATAGTAATATTGGTAAGGTTCGTTACTTTTGGTACATAAGATTTAATTTAAAATGATTATTTTCAAAATAGGAAAGTCTCTTCGATAAAACCCTTTTATGTTCTTATAAATTATTGTCAATCTTTTTCAGCGAGAATCAAAACTATTTATTGTACCGTATACCATCTACTGCAATCGAAAATTATGCAGAAAAAAAACACAGTTAACAGTTCAGTCTATGTCTATTAAAGGGGTAGTTTTTGAATTGGATTGAAGAAGAATAAGTATATAAACTGTTTGGGAGTTAAAGTTTTTCATGAATATTGATATATTTTCTATTGATAGTCATCAATCGTGTCCACGTACATCGTCATAATGAAAAGTAACAAGAATCTAAAATTGACTCTTCGTTAGCAACGAACCTTTCAATAGTAAAAATGGTACTTTTATTGGGTTGATTGAAGATGCTGTATCGCGAGTATCGTATTATTCATGTTGAAAATACTTTACAGTGGCATCCTATAGATGTATGCCAAGCTTTTTAACAAATCAAGGTCAAGTTTCTTCGATATCATTTTTTCGCATTTTCTTAAATCCAAATGGCTCCTATTTATTGAGAATGCATGATAGCTGCGATATCGTAGCCACAAATTTGATAATGGGTATTGGTTTGTGGCTAGGAGTCCACCCTATTCCTTCTTGTGGAGCAAGACAAAAGAGTGGAAAACACATTTTCTTGCATAAATTTTTGAATACTAACATATCTAATCAGATGTGTATCCCATAAAAAGATATTCCAAGGCAAAAATTCAGGTAAAAAGTATCGACAATAATTGTTAAGGGTTTAGAAAAGTCCAAAACGGGTGAAATTGTGTCACTCGGACTCACTCCTGCCAACACTTCAAACAATTGTTTCAATGAAAATTACTTACATGATCTTGTACATTATGACAATAACATGCTATAGGCATATGTCATTTGCCAGACAGAGCAAAACAGAGAAGAAAAATCCAATGAAAAAGTCGAAAAATTAGGATTTCTCCCCAAACAAGCAACTTTTTCCCCATAACAAATTTTCCCCATTCAAATATGTCAATATAATGTGCAAATTCTAATTCAGGTACTACTACCATCGGACATAGAATAGTGAAAGCGGTAACCGAGATATTCACGAAAACACATGGCATGCCAAGATTTTTTGGTCGGCCATTTGCAAAAGTTGTTTTCAAAATTTGCACGATGTAATTCACAAGTACTTATAAGGTTTACACAAGCTATTGCATTGCAGCTGTCATACCTGATATCTGTAGTGCGTGTTACAATGGCACAAAGCAACGATCCATGGACAGTAAACAACTTTTTCTGATATAAAATTAGTCTACCTAATTCAACTTTCGGTTTCCACCTTGCAGAGTTAGACGATAAAATTAATCTGCAAATTCATATCTTTAGAAGAAAACAACATTTGAGAAAACATCGCACAACATTGATAAAAGATTGCATTGATGATAAATTGTACAAAATTCTGGATAAAACCGATCGTGGAATTTGATACTTGACATCTGAAAAATACGAACTAATTACTAACGCTCCGTACTCATATGCGGGTATATGCCGTGTGTATTCCGCCGGACGTGTAAACAAAATGAAAACATTTTACAGTTTGGGGTTTAAAAAGGTATCTATTCGCTGGCAATTGATCAGAATCAAGAGCATCTATAAGTTTAAAGACAATGAACAGAATAAACGATCCTTCTTCGATTTTCAAAGATTAAGGATCGCGTCAATTGTTATTATGAATGATTAGAAACCGGAACTCGTGTTTGTTGACATTTTGAAAATTGGTTCAAAAACTAATTATTTCGTAAATATACAACTTCCATGCATACTAAACACAATTTAAATGTCTTCTTTTCCCATATTTACATTTTAAATTAATTATTAAATGAGATAATGTTTCAACTTGAATTAGGAATAGTATGGTGTACAAAGTTGGGTCATTACAAAATTTTATTATCCAGTTATGTATCACGATTTTTTTCTGTATAGTTCAATGCAATTACTGAGCAATACTGCTTAATAAACAGAGGGAATATTATACTAACTGTTGATATAATTTTGATAACAAAGAACTTTTATAATGGGTTATACTTTTGAATTTATGGGATAAAACTTGATAGCATGTAAATTGAAAAATAAAATAAGGCCTAAGGTGTCAAGTGACATATGTTGTGGCTTTGGCAACAATTTTTACTTGAATTTAATCAATAGACTTAAAATAAATGATCATTTATGATAAAACCGCCTTTGACAGCTTGAAAAAATGACCCCATTATCTAACCATACCTCATGTTGCTAAAAAAATAGTTCCACCTTGAATTACATATGAAAAATAAAGAAATGTCAAACTTTTTTTCGTAAAGGCAAATTTTCTGAATAAAGAAACTTTGTGTAAGTAGTAGTACTACCTAGTTCAGACCTTGGTGTATGTTTTTGTGAAAAACTAGCCAACTTCATTCAAGGATAACTACCGGTATGTTCTCGGTTCTCCAAGAAGTTGTCCTTTTTCGCAATATTTATGCTCCCCGAAAAAATTTCGGGGGAGCATATAGTCGCCACGCTGTCTGTCCGTCCGTTTGTCCGTCCGTCCGTGTGTCCGTCCGTCCGTCCGTCCACAACCATATCTCAGTAACCCTTGGACCAAATTCAATGAAACTTCACATGTGAACTCCCTGGGTCAATACCTAGAGACCTTTTTCTCCGTTTGTAAATTTAAGGCTGCGTCATGGAAAAAGGGGCCTTAGTGTAAAAATTAGTTTTTCTCTTATTTCTCTTCATCTAATGGGCAGAATTTAATGAAATTTTGTGCTAATGTAATAAATAGGATGTTCTAGACCATATTCTATAAATAATGTGTGTACAAAAAAGATGTCATGGGAAAAGGGGGCATAATGTATGATAGTTTTTATTTTGTGACAAACACTTATTCGGGGAGCATAATCCGTCTGTGACGGCTCTTGTTTGATTATGCTGTACAAGGTAAACCTGAATTAAGTTGCTTAACATCTTCTTCTCATTTAGAGCTTTAATTTGATATACTATAGCATATACATGTTAAGAATAAATGCATTAATCAACTTCAAATTTTATGTTGATACCGGATTTACATGAACCTTAATAATTATTTCTTCCAACGGAAAATTCAAGCCTCAGTAGACTAAAATCGGTGGGTATTCCGCTTCAAAAATTGAATTGAAATTTATTTGAAAGTGATTTCAACATAAAACTATGCTAGATTGACAGAAAAATAGTTAACCTGTTGTCAGGTAATATTCTTACTACATTCCATAGCTTTATTTTGAAGTTTGACTGTAATAAACTTGCTGGAATGAATCATTCCAGCACCTGCTCCATTGCAACGAATAGGAAGGAATTGTAACCGAAACCCAGATCAGAATTCAAAAAGGTTTCGGTTACATTATTGCAACTAATGCAGGTATAGCTGCAATAGATCTATATCGTAGCCACAAACTTGATAAATGGGTATTGGTTTGTGGCTACGAGTCCACCCTCTCGCTTCTTTGGATCAAGGCAAAGAAGTGGAAAATACATTAATCTCAATAATTTCTTTGAACAACATCCCCTAAACTACTTGGCCAATTTCGACCAAACTTTGCAGAAATATTTCTTAGGAGGTCCCCTTTATCAAAAGAATTGAAATCATTATTAAAAAGCCCCAAAAAACTCTGGTTTCCATGGCAACACAAAGAGAGAAATTACAGGAAATTTTCTCCATGAACGCAGAGCCAAATTTGACAAAACTTCATATTTGCATTACTGATGCTATTGCTATTGGTATCGTGACAGTATGCATTTTCACTCTACACAATAGTCACACACCTGAGAGTTTATGCTTATAGCATTGTCTGTGATAAAGACAACAAAGCTATTTGCTAAGTTTAGAGAAACTATGCACTTTTCTTTCAAATAATACCACAAAGGCAGCAAAACAAGATAGTTTTGTGAATGTTTTGACCATTTACTGAGACCAGTGCAATTTTATGATAATTTTCTTATATCTGAATTTTAAGCGGTATTCAAAGCTCAAACTTTTGGTTTTTGTACTTGCAAGTGCTTTGACATTATGCCATCAAATTTCCTCTTTCAACTAGCTTTAGAATCATAGAATTTGTAGGTATTTATAGTTTGGCAATAAAAAGTAAGATGACAACCAACCTTGCCACAGTCCTTATATAAAAAATAAGCTGATCAAACATGGCGGCTGATTTTCTTAACAAAAGTTATCACCTCTGTAAAACAAAATATACAGCTTTTAAGTCTTGTGTTATATACCAGAGCAACGAGCAAACATTCTTCTTCAAATCCTGCAAATTTGGTTAGTCTTGTGATTTTATCGAGGAAAATATTGTATTTTTTCTGAAGCTACCCTACAAATTTTCCAAGTTCAGTAAGGTGTTTGTGGGAAAGAACCCCCTACATTTTAAAATGCTTGATTATGTCATATTTGGAAAAAAAATCAACAACTAAATGCACTTTTTGTGTATACAAAAAATTGATTTTTTAAATACAAGAGTTTCTAAGACTTGCTGTTAGCTAAGTTACATTTTTACCAACCAGGTTTTCCTATGAGTGACTATTGATTACTCTCAAACTAGATAAGGATTTTATATCATAATTTTTAATTACTTCGTAAAATTTAAGGGATTCTTTTAATCTGTTGTTGGTGTCTGAGCAAGATATTAAGTATAAAAAGACATAAATAGAGATAATTGTCTCATTAGATAAGCCTTTCAACAGATAATAACGCACAAAGCCTTAAGTGCGTGACTATTGCTTACACCAGGATACTTTTCTTTGTTTTTCAATATGGAGCTTCGTCACAGAAAAAGGGGACTTCTTGTTTGTTTACATCAGAACTTACGGTATATTTTTCAGAATCCGAACATGTATACAACAAGAACTCAGGTGAGCGATTACAGTGCCATTCTGGCACTCTTGTTTTATTGAAACTATGCTTGGGTCGATTCCAGGCAAGATACGTGGATTGGCCTTTATTAGAATACAAATGTATGTGCCTTTTTTAGAATAATTACAGTATGATTCTATTTCAGGGATAGGATATTTCACAGCCCTCGACTTTGCAAAAAGGAATGCTCGTGTTATCCTTGTATGTCGTAACCAGAAGCGGGGCGAGGCAGCCTTAGCGAAGATAAGACAAATTTCGGGAAACCAGAATGTTGTGCTATACCTTTGTGATCTCAGCTTAATGAAATCTGTCCGAGAGTTGGCCAAAACTGTCCGAGACAACGAAACCAGACTGGATATACTTGTCAACAATGCTGGACTTGGAAGTTAGTGTCAATTTCATATAATTGCGTATACTTACTCGTTACACCTACAATAACTGTTTTTTTTTTATCAAATTCTTAGTTTGGAAATTTTCTCTAAATTATTCTTACCACATTTATCATCATTTCCTAGATAGAATAGGAAACTGGTGTAGACAACAAAACGGATGCTAATAAAGTTTCTATCTAAGATGTACATGGAAGAAAGACTAGTGATCTTGTATTGTACAGTTTGACAGTATAGAATGTTGTAATATTCTTTCGAATCTCATATCATGTCACAAAGCATAGTGCAGTAACTGAAGAATTGTTTTCATGATGTTCAACCGTATTTAGCCCTTTCTCAAACCACAAAATATCAGACTGGTCCAAAAGGAAGGAAGACTATATATCATTGGTGTGAGGTCAAAATCTGGCAACTACAGCTTAAAAAGCTTGATTTACGAGGTTCTGACATCCAATTGATGATATATAAATGGAGTGATAGAATTGAATTGAGTCATGTAAAACCTTTAAGCAAAAGGAGAGGAAATGCATTTTCTTTTTTGTAAGGCTTCCTTATTAGCTCACCTGAGCACGAAGTGCTCAAGGTGAGCTATTGTGATCGCTTTTTGTCCGTCGTCCGTCTGTCCGTCTGTATGTCTGTCCGTCCGTCCGTCCGTCCGTCCGTCTGTCAACAATTTGGTGTTTACACTCTAGCATCTACAAATGTAAGCCAATCTTAATCAAACTTTGGTCAAAACATGTATAACCATGAGCTCTCGGATGAGTTTGAATTTGGGTCAGATCGGACCAGAAAGTCCAGAGTTATCTGCCCTTGAATGTAAAATATTGCTACTTTTGACATTGTTTACTCTCTAGCATCTACAAATATTGACCAATCAATACAAAAGTTATACACAATATTGGTGATCATAAGATCTCGGATGAGTTCGATTTTGGGTCAGATCAGAATAGAAGGTCAGGAGTTATCTGCCCTTGAATTTGACAAAATTGTCGTTTTTGACCGTTTTCGACTTTGTTTACCCTATAGCATCTACAATTATTGACCAATCAAGACAAAACTTTAAGACAATATTAGTGACCATAAGATCTTGGATGAGTTTAATTTTGGGTGAGATCGGACTAGAAAGTCAGGAGTTATCTGCCCTTGAATGTAAAAGATAGCTACTTTTGACATTGTTTACACTCTAGCATCTACAAATATTGACCAATCAATACAAAAGTTAGACACAATGTTGGTGACCATAAGATCTCGGATGAGTTTGATTTTTGGTTTGATCAGACCAGAAAGTCCTGAGTTATCTGCCCTTGAATTTGACAAAATTGTCGTTTTTGATAGTTTTCAACTTTGTTTACACTATAGCATCTACAGTTATTGACCAATCAAGACAAAACTTTAAAACAATATTAGTGACCATAAGATCTTGTATGAGTTTGATTTTGGGTCAGATCGGACTAGAAAGTCAGAAGATATCTGCCCTTGAATGAAAGAAGCTACTTTTGACATTGTTTACACTCTAGCATAGATCAACAAATATTGACCAATCTATACAAAAATTGGATACAATGTTGGTGACCTTATATTAGATTTCGGATGAGTTTTTGTTTTGGTTTGATCGGACCAGAATGTCCTGAGTTATCTGCCCTTGAATTTGACAAAATTGCTGTTTTCAACTTTTTTTTACTCTAACAACCACAAAATTAATGGTGACCAATCAAGACAAAACTTTGATCTTGGATATAATGATTAATCACCATAAGATCATGGACGAATTTGAACTTGAGCACAATTACTCGTAGACAAGCAGTTGCTGAGTTATCTGCCCTTGAAATGGACAAATTCTCATTTTTGACTTTGTTTACACTCTTTACAACCAGATATATTGACCTATAAAGAAGAAACAGGGACATAATGTTGATGACCATAAGTTTGTTTTCAGTCTTAATGTCACAAATATAAATTGATTCAAACATAACTGTGGCTCATATCATCTTGGTTCAGGTGAGCGATATAGGACCATCATGGTCCTCTTGTCTTATAATGTATTCACAAAATAGCCAAACATCACAGCTCAACTGATTTCGTTAGAATCTGTCGATTGAATTTTGATAGTTGTTACAGACGACAAAATAATTGATGCATCAAATAGAAAATGATTAGGTTATAGATCTAGCATAGAAAATATTGAGGGAAAGAAGAAACTGCTGATCATCAACAATTTCCTCTTTTCTCTAAAAGTTTTCCGATACCATTTTGTCTTATTCATAATGTTAGTTGCCGCACATTTGAAACAGGACTTGTGTAAAATTAAACAATGAAATTGAAAATAAAAATGGTGACAAAAGAAGAAGCGTTTTGGCATTTTCAAAAACTAAAAAAAAATACTTTTATGGAAGAATATGTTTCAGAAGAATAAATTCCAGCAAATTTTCTTTCAAAAATGTGTTAAATGTAGGAGTAAATAAGCATGAGTTTAGCTCAAGGTCCGACCTTCTTGCCTCGAGAAATCCTAACTTAGTTTAGTCGCCTCGAACCCTCCTTATGTCTCTGAATAACAACCTGTCCTCAAGAGCGAAATCTAATAAAAACATCGTGCTGATTGCACGATAAAATGTAAGAAACTCGTGCAATTCTAGTTGAGGTAACTTCAAATAAGTAAGAGTAACGTTCATGAATTAAGCCATTTAGAATTTAGTGTTTGTTCAGGAAAGAAGTTTTCTTTCAATATATAGTCATCCTTTGAAAATAGTCAAGGAAAAGAAAATAAATGGTGGTAACCAGTGTTCTCTTCAGGAAACTTATTCTCTTCTTTTCTCTGAATGTTTGTTAGGGCCAAAAAGATACAAGTGGGAGCTATGATTGAGAGGTAAAGTGTTAGCTTCATGATCAAAAGGTCCCAAGTTTGATACCCAGAAGCCAATGTTGATGTAGGCTTCTCATTGGCAAACATAATCAGCACAAGCACTGGCATATTTCCTGGAAGGGAATCAAGGCTGACTAGTATTTATAAGCTTTTAGCCTTCATCCCAGTTCCTATCAATGTAAAATAAAAAAATCTTTTTAAAATTTAATACAAAAGATACAACTTTTTTATGTACAGTCACTGACTTATTCGTATTCTATCAATTACTTTGATATTTGACCAGTCTATAATTTTGTTAACTGATAATAGGTTAGAGGGCCATTATCAAATTACAAAAATTTTGACCGATTTATATTAAAAGACTATTTACAGACAACAGAATGAATCTTTACGGAGAAGGATTTTTTATACATAATAAGTTCAGAAAGTATTTAAGGAAATGGAGAAAATTTCAACATTTTCTTCTTTAACCTCAAATAATATCCATAGATATATGTGACCCGTCGCGCTAAAAGGGACCTTATCGGGTGTATGAAAAATATCGACCCTAGTCTGTCTGCGCAGTCCGCGCAGCCAGACTAGGACCGACACTTTTCACTTTTATGTAATTTTCTAAATCTAGAAAGTTTTCCCTATCTTACTACATGTTCATTTTTCACATACGGGACCTGGTTGAACTGTGCTGGGTCTTCTAAGTTTGCCAAAATTTGGAATTTTTGAGTTCGGATAAGGTCCCTTTTAGCGTGACGGGTCACATATATCTCTATTATCTGGACCACTTATTGTTTGGAAAAGGGTTAATTAAAGGTGTTGTCCTGTATTTGTGTGACCGATTTCTGGTCAACGTACTGATAAACAAGTTTCTGCTAATTTGGTGACTTGACAGTTATTTTTGTCACAAAAAACGGTCAGTTTGAAATGAATTCAATATGACGTTAAATCGTTTAGTTATCTGGATATCTGATTACATTTAGATTTAAACAATAATAAGTTCTTTCCAGCTTCCATAGTATTGACTTCATCTGATCTAGTAAAAATTGGACACAATGTAGCAAAAATATTGGGATTTATATATGATCCCCCCCCCCTTTCATGTTTCACATTTATGGATACATTTTCCACTGTGTTGTAAGCTGTCCGTTAGATTTGTGTAGTTTGTACGGAAGTTTTGAGTGGTCAATCAAAGATGGCGTCCGTGGAAAATCGTGAGAGGTGGGTGTCTTAGTTTTTTGTCGATAATTTCCTTAAATGGCCGTATCTTGTCTTGATACTGATATCATCGTACAGGAGAAATGTATACCTATTCACGGTGCTATTGTTTGACCAAGTTTACCTGAGACTCATTGATTTCCGTAAGCGTAAATTCCGTCATTCATCGGTGTATTCGGTAGTTTCCGCATGTGTTTATGTAGCGTTATGAAAAGATATTAACTTTATATCCGCAAGACGTATATAAAAGAAAGTTTAGCGTAAGGGTAAAGCTCTGGACTTTGAGTCTAAAAGACCGAAGTTCGAACCCTAAAGTTACTACAAAATTTTTGAAACGCGTTTCTTTTAAAACATATTTGGTCTAAAATTTGATTTTTTGTTTATTTCATGTTGTTGGGTTTTTTTTTTTCATTTATTTTTAATACAATTATCAATTTATTTACAGATTTTACAATGACAATAGCATGATGGTATTAGCTGCTTATTCTCCTTCGCTCGCAGTATCTGACTCCAGTCGCTCTCGTGGTAAGCGCCGAAAATGGTCCAGATGTTTCCGTCCCACCAGCTGTCTCAAAAAAAAGTTGCTACATCAGCAACAACTTTTTTTCCTTAGAACGTAAAGGTTTCGACATGTTTCGATAGACGATTGAAAGTGATCGCATAAAAGTGAGCTGATTGAAATTCACAAAAGCATGCATTTTTGTGAGTTTATTTTGTAGAAAAAAGTTAAAAGGTAGCACGACCTAGGTTCGAACCCGGAACGACTGGTACTGAAACTGTGCGCCTTACCCACTGAACCAACAGTATTCGATATTACGTAGTAGGTTATTAAACTTATATAGTTGATTTTTTCCAAAATATACCAGCGGAAAATCCCGAAGATATACGGAATATGCAAAGAGTCTCAGGTAAATTTGGTCAAACAATATATAGCCAAGTACCAGTGTTGTCCTATCGCTTTTGGTCGTAGTGTAAAGACAGTCCAACACGGAAAAAAATTTTCGAAGCGAGAAAGTTGCTCTTTGAAGGATGATTACATAGTAAACAGCGAACTAGGGAACAAACTATTGCTCTAACTTGGATGTTTTTAACATGCTCTTTTCTATGGTTACCGTTATTTTACACAAAAATGTCCAGAATGACCACAAACTCTGTGTTTACTAAATGGCCAAACAACGGTGTAGTCACAGTGAAAATATGCAGACAGAACGGTGCAGTTTCTGTGTTATCTGCACGGTGTAGTTATTATTTTCACAACAAATTGTGAACGGTGTAGACTTGGTATGTTGTATAGAGCGAACTAGCTCTAACAGCTAGCAGATCATATTCTTTGGAAATATGCCGTTTTCTCTTTTCTTCATTCACCTAAGCCTAAAACAGTTCAATGTATGTTTAATTTAATTTTCGGAAGACATTTTTTGTTATTTGTTATTGAGTTAACATCTGACGGACATGATAATCACAAGGAATACCATCACAAAACATGTAGCAAATGTCATTTTAGAACACTGTTTACTGACTTACCATACGATGTTGGTGCAATGGCCAGTTTCTTGTTCATCCCTTCATTTGATTTGTAGGTTTGAAATTTCGGCTCTGGCTTTGAATTTTTCTTTGTAACTGTTTTAATTGGTTATTACAATCAATTTTTGTAATTAATGAAATGAATTCAACTCATGGAGTATGATAATTATTAATCGACATGTATCTTGTTTTCAACTTGACCCCTCATTGAAAAGTCCGATTTTACCCAAAATAAAGGATTCCATCAACAAAACATAAATTATAAATAACAAAACATAAATTATAAATTTGTTTCATAAACGTTTGGGCTTTTTTTCGTCTTGTTCGACTTAAAGTAATCAAGTCTTGAAAATAGAATTACGGAACTGCAAAATTTATTTTGGCATTTTTAGACGTAATTAACCTCTTAGAACTTCCGGACTGACAATTTTCTGACAGACCAAGATTATTTGGGCCCACTAATGAAATGTAACCATTTGCAATGAAAAAGATAATTTTCTATTCGCCAAAACCGTTTGACTATTGGAGTAAAACGCATTTACGTGCTTTCAAGAGAGTAAAACTTACACACATCCATAAATAAATGAAATACAATGTTTTCCATCGGGAACCGACCTTCCTTGACCATGTTTTGAAAAGATAACCAATTGTCAAGTTGATCAATGCATCTGAATGACTTAATCACATCTAGGAATAAACTATTCATTTCAGCCATTATTTCCATGTCTCGTGAGTACCTATCCGTATCACCTGATTCAGCACGTCCAATGGAAATATCAGGAATTAGGGTCGGAGATTTTTGAACGACTTTATGGGGTGTTGAACTTCGTAATTCTTTATGTAAAGGACTCATGCATAAAAATCGGGTATATAATCGATAGAAAGATTGTTAATTCCAAAAACCTTGATTTTCTACGTTGATGATGTATATCTTGTGTATTCTTTGCTCGCAAATGGGGATGATGTCCTAGTCTGACTTCTTGATAATATCCGGAATTATACTAAAGTTCCCTTGGCAGTCGAAAACGGCATAAAACCCAAATAAACTCAAACTATACTAAAGCTCAGAGTTTTCAAACCTTTTTGGCCTGTCTGATCATTCATGTCCCTCCTTCGCACTTTTAATATCTGGCTGAAATGGTCTTGTTCCGAATGCTTCACAACCTTTTCGAAATTTCATTCGAAATGACAGCAGTAACAAGTGAACAGCATGGAACTGAAAATAAAAGACAACATAAAACAGACGTCGGCATATTCTTGGTATTTTCTACTATTTGACCCTTACGGAATTGCTTTGACAAATAGCGAAGAAACTAGATTCTGTCTGTATTCTGATTAAAGTATATTTTGTAGACATATTGTCACCTTCTTTACTACGAAGCATTTACAAGTCAGTCATATATTAACATAATTGTTGAAGAATTTCGGTAGTAATTGTAAAACGTGATTCTCAGCCATGAAAATGTTATCATTAAACATTACAATATTATCATTCCAGAAATAATAAGTTTTGAATTGCTTCAAGTCTACACCGTTCACAATTGCATTATGTCTACACCGTTCACAATCTGTTATGAAAATATAACCACACCGTACATAAAACACAGAAACTGCACCGTTGTGTCTGCATATTTTCACTGTGACTACACCGTTGTTTGGCCATTTAGTAAACACAGAGTTTGTGGTCATTCTGGACATTTTTGTGTAAAATAACGGTAACCATAGAAAAGAGCATGTTAAAAACATCCAAGTTAGAGCAATAGTTTGTTCCCTAGTTCGCTGATTACTATGTAATCATCATTCAAAGGGCAACTTTCTCGCTTCGAAAAAAGTTTGCCGTGTTGGGCTGTCTTTGCACAACGACTGAGTACGATAGGACAACACTGGTACTTTGATATATAGAACCGTTGATAGGTATACATTTCCCCTGTATAATGATATCAGTATCAAGGCAAGATACGACAGTTTAAGAAATTTATAGATGAAAAAGTATGACACCTACCTCTCAAGTTGTATTGTTGTCGCCATCTTTGAATGACTGCACAAACCTAACGTACAACTTACAACACAGTGTTTTCATTGCTGTGCAAAACACCTATGAATTTCATCAAGTCAGAGTCAAAGACTTCAAGGAAATAGTATTTTTCAATTTTGATTTGTTAACAAAAATCTGCTGTACTGCACATGTAAGCTTTAAGGGCTATAAGCCAAATTGGTATGACACCACCAAAATGTAATTAAACCCCAGGGAAATTATGATATCTTTGTAATCAATATGTAATTAACAGAAGTTGTGCAGAATGCAGAGGCACACAAAATTTTAGACTGCTTCGACTTGAAAGCAGCCGCAGATGGCAAAATGATCGATGCCAAGAGTATGAAATATGAATGTTATTATTTTGAAGATATCGAGAGAAAAGGAGAAATTCTTCTTTTCTCTCAAGGTTTGCCAAAAGCATTTCTACTTAAGGGATGCCACAATGACATCAGATCTGAGGCCTGGTTGTTGAAAGGGTAAACAGAAATGGTGCTGTTGATACAAAATCTAGATGCATTTCTCCTCTGTATAGATGCAATCAGTATTCTGTGATGATCTTGTCTTGCATTTATGTGAAAACCATTCCCCCATGACAAATTTGCCGAGAACTCAATTTGATTGCTGTTGCTGGCAAAATTGAGAAATAAATGTAGCTACAACAGATGCAGAAATATTACATGAATGATGTGTACAATTTACTGAACTTCTAAACCAGGGATGACTAATAAGACTTGAGAACAAAGTCCCGAATTCAGTATTGACTCCATTATGAAATCAATCAATCAATCAATCAATCAATGAATCAAACAATTAATCAATCAATCAATCAATCAATCAACAAATCAATCAATCAACCAACCAACAAATCAATCAATCAATCAACCGACCGATCAATCAATCAATCAATCAATCAATCAATCAATCAATCAATCAATCAATCAATCAATCAATCAATCAATCTGATCATAACCACCAACATGTTTCCACATTGAATTCTGTGAATAACGCTTCTAAGTTAGACAGCCAAACTCCCTCCTCTCACTTCAAGTATATTCTGATGTAATTCTAGGTGAGATTTTCACTACACCTGTCTAGAAGAAAAACGGGACTATTGACTGAATTACCTTGTCTTGTGTTTCTATGTCACAAACATGTAAAAGTTGGAAGTACGTAACTAGAATTATGCAGGCTGTCAACCGATTCCTATTTTCCTATAAAACTCATATATTTTGGATGTAGTTCCTACATTTTCAAGCACCTCCTATATTCCTATAATTCTCCTATATTTTGAAAATATTTCCTATATTTTTGGGTAAAATTATTGCCGATGAATGATAACATACAAGGCTATTGAATAGGACACAAGCTTTTAAGGTGCAAATTAAACAGATGATAAGGATCATGATGATGCTGTGTAGTAGCTACTTTCTGAATTGTTATGCTGTGGAACTGAAATAATTACTTTAACTCTTTCACTGCCATAGGCGACTTTTGTCACTTTACCTTTCCCTGCCATAGGCGACATTAGTCGACAAATTTATGGGGGCGAAATATGTGAATATTTTTTACAGCTTAGTTGTTCTCACACATTCTTTTTCTTATAGCACCGTTTTAGTAATCAAAGTACTAGCGTTTGACAGGTAAAACAGTAGAATTTGTGTTACAATCGGTAAGCTTTTGGTATTTTTATGGGGAATTTTCCAAGACAAAAGATAGCAATATGGCTGCCATTAGATCATACACTTGCTATTCATGCCTACAAGCTGTAAGTATCACTATGAATGACACCAAAAATGCTGGAAAAGGCTTCGGGATAGTTTGAAGTTATGTTTAGTTGACAATTCAACAATCTGTTCTGTCAAATTATTAGCTCACCTGAGCACGAAGTGCTCAAGGTGAGCTATTGTGGTCGCTTTTTGTCCGTCTGTCCGTCTGTCCGTCTGTTCACAATTTGTTGTTACCACTCTAGCATCTACAAATATTGACCAATCTTGACCAAACTTGGTCAAAACATGTATGACCATAAGTTCTCAGACAAGTTCGATTTTGGGTCAGATCGGATCAGGAAGTCCGGAGTTATGTGCCCTTGAACGTCAAAAATAGCTAGTTTAGACTTTGTTACCACTCTACTATCTACAAATATTGACCAATCTTGACCAAACTTGGTCAAAACATGTATGACCATAAGTTCTCGGACGAGTTTAATTTTGGGTCAGATTGGATCAGGAAGTCCGGAGTTATGTGCCCTTGAACGTCAAAAATAGCTAGTTTAGACTTTGTTACCACTCTAGTATCTACAAATATTGACCAATCTTGACCAAACTTGGTCAAAACATGTATGACCATAAGTTCTCGGACAAGTTTGATTTTGGGTCAGATCGGATCAGGAACTCCGGAGTTATGTGCCCTTGAACGTCAAAAATAGCTAGTTTAGACTTTGTTACCACTCTAGCATCTACAAATATTGACCAATCTTGACCAAACTTGGTCAATAGATGTATGACCATAGGTTCTCGGATGAGATTGATTTTGAGTCAGATCGAACAAGGAAGTTGGGAGTTATGTGCCCTTGAACGTCAAAAATTGCTAGTTTTGACTTTGTTACCACTCTAGTACCTACAAATATCGACCAATCTTAAGCAAACCTAGTCAAGACATGTATGACCATAAGTTCTCAGATGAGTTTGATTTTGAGTCAGATCGGACTAGGAAGTCCGGAGTTATGTGCCCTTGAATGTCAAAAATGGCTAGTTTTGACTTTGTTACCACTCTAGCATCTACAAATATTGACTAGTCAAGACAAAACTTTGCCACAATGTTGGTTACTATAATATCTTGGATGAGTTCGATTTCCAGTGTGATAGGAGCAGGAAGTCTGGAGTTATGTGCCCTTGAATTTGACAAAATTACTGTTTTCGACTTTGTTTACACTGTAGCATCTACATATATTGACCAATCAAGACAAAACTTGGCCACAATGTTGGTGACCATAAGATCCTTGATGAGTTAAATTTTCAGCTTGATTTGACCAGAAGAACAAGAGTTATTGGCCCTTTTATTTAATGAAATTACCGTTTTCGACTTTATTTTCCCTCTAACAAACACAAATATAGACCAATCAAGACACCACTTGGTCGCAATCTTGGTGACCTTAAGATCTTATATGTTTTAATTTGTCAGATTGATTTGACTAAAAAAAAAACAGAGTTGTATGCCCTTGACGGTTACAAAATTGCAGTTTTCGACTTTGTTTTCTCTCAAACAGCAATAAATATTAACCAATAAAAAAAAACTTGAACATAATGTTGATGAGAATATCTTTATCAGAATAGAGTTATGTGCCCTTGACTGTGACAAAATTGTTGTTTTCTTCCACAAGTTTGTTTTTACTGTAACAGCTACAAATATGTATCATTCAAGATTATGAAAGCAGTTTTCAGCTGGATCATAATCTCGCGTCTTGAATTATGTGCTCTTGAACTTGACAACATTATGACTTTCATTCTATCTAAGGTGCAGGTGAACGATTAAGGACCATCATGGTCCTCTTGTTTTTCATTCTGTAGGGACACCAAAAACAGATCTATGGGAAAGGAAAATGAAAGAAATCTGAATACATTCATTGTTTTCCAGCCATAAAGAGAACTTTAACAGAAGAAGACAAAGAAACAGTTTATGCCACAAATCATCTTGGTCCTTTTCTCCTGACACTTCTCCTTCTTGGTGAGTGCTATGGTAATCCAAAATCTAGAATATGATAAATCCTTTCTTAACATTGACACTTCTCAAACAGCAATATTTGGGACTTTTCAAAGCTAACAAAATTGATGTTGATAAAGAATTTTCTTCTTTTGTCCCAATGTTTTCCCAAATTGTTTTGGTAATGCATATATAAAAAAACTGTTTGGGAGATGATTTAACCATATATCGTCGTTGTAAATGCAAAACCTTGTACCTCGTTTTTGGAAAATTCTAAAGGGGTTGAAATAAAGTGAAATAACTTCCCAAACTAAATTGCTTTACTTGCAAATGGGACATACAAGGGCTGATCAAAAAGTTTGTATAATTTCATCATAACTTTTTTACCTTTCATCCGATTGCATTTATGCTTTCACACATTTAATTTTAATATATCAATTACTCTCTGATGAAATATCATACTGTCAATTTATTGTAACGATATTTCTCCGCCCCTTAAAAGGGCCAAGGAACGCTACCCCGGAGCACTCGGTAAAATTATAGTTGTAAATCTCAGAAGAACGATTATTTTTCAAAACGCGCTCAAGCAAAACTTCCGATATTTTATCTACTAGAGGAAAGACATCATATCTGATACTTGGTAAAAGTTCAAGACTCAGTGTTGTAAAACAATGATGTAGCGAGGGACATGGTGAGACGCGCCGACGTGAAAAAGAGTAAAAACGGCAGTTCGCAAAGTACAGAAAATTGGTTGTTCAAATCAGTTTTGTTAGCTCACCTGAGCACGAAGTGCTCATGGGGAGCTATTGTGGTCACTCACCGTCCGTCGTCCGTCTGTCCGTCTGTCCGTTCACATTTCTTTAAACATCTTCTCCTCCTAAACCATTTGGTCAATTTTGACCAAACTTGGCAGGAATGTTCCTTGGGTGACCCTTTTCAAAACTTGTTCGCGGATTTTTGATTCGTCAAAAAATGTGGGCGTGGCAGGGCGTGGCTTATCGGACTTAGAGAAATCCTAAGAAAATTCTTTAAAAATCAACCATTGGGCCAATTTGAACCTAACTTGGCAGAAATGTTCCTTGGGTGACCCTTTTCAAAAATTGTTCGCAAATTCTTGATTCGTCAAAAAAAGTGGGCGTGGCAGGGCGTGGCTTATCGGACTTGAGAGAAATCCTAAGAAAATTCTTTAAAAATCAACCATCGGCCCAATTTGAACCAAACTTGGCAGAAATGTTCCTTGGGTGACACTCTTCAAAATTTGTTGGTGAATTTTTTATTTGTCAGGAAAAGTGGGCGTGGCAGGGCGTGGCTTATCGGACTTAGAGAAATCCTAAGAAAATTCTTTAAAAATCAACCATTGGCCCAATTTGAACCGAACTTGGCAGAAATGTTCCTTGGGTGACACTCTTCGAAATTTGTTGGTGAATGTTTGATTTGTCAGGAAAAGTGGGCGTGGCAGGGCGTGGCTTATCAGACTTAGAGAAATGCTAAGAAAATTCTTTAAAAATCAACTATTGGCCCAATTTGAACCAAACTTGGCAGAAATGTTCCTTGGGTGACACTCTTCAAAATTTGTTGGTGAATTTTTTATTTGTCAGGAAAAGTGGGCGTGGCAGGGCGTGACTTATTGGACTTGGAGAAATTCTAAGAAAATTCCTTAAAAATCAACCGTTGGCCAAATTTGAACCAAACTTGGCAGGAATGTTCCTTGGGTGACTCTTTTCAAAATTTGTTTGCGAATTTTTGATTCGTCAAAAAATGTGGGCGTGGCAGGGCGTGGCTTATCAGACTTAGAGAAATCCTAAGAAAATTCTTTAAAAATCAACCATTGGGCCAATTTGAACCTAACTTGGCAGAAATGTTCCTTGGGTGACCCTTTTTAAAACTTTTTCGCAAATTTTTGATTCTTCAAAAAAAGTGGGCGTGGCAGGGCGTGGCTTATTGGACTTAGAGAAATGCTAAGAAAATTCTTTAAAAATCAACCGTTGGCCCAATTTGAACCAAACTTGGCAGTAATGTTCCCTTGGTGACTCTTTTCAAAACTTGTTCGCAAATTTTTGATTCGTCAGAAAAAGTGGGCGTGGCAGGACATGGCTTCTCTGACTTAGAGAAATCCTAAGAAAATTCTTCAAAAATCAACCGTTGGCCCAATTTGAACCAAACTTAACAGAATTATTCTTTGGGTGACTCTTTTTAAAATTTGTTTGCGGATTTCGATTTGTCAGATAAAGCGGGCGTGGCAGGGCGTGGCTTATTGAAGTTAGAGACACCCTAAGAAAATTCTTTAAAAACACATTGGGCCAATTTGAACGAAACTTAGCAAGAATTTTCTTTGAGTGACTTTAAAAAAATGCGTACACAAATTTTCTTTGTTGTCTAAAAATGTGGGTGTGGAAGGGCAGTGTTATCAGACTTAGAGAAATCATATGAAAACTCTTTAAAAATGAAGCATTAGGCCAATTTGAACCAAACTTGGCAACAATGTTCCTTGAGTGACCCTTTTCAAAATTTGTTCACGAATTTATGATTTGTATAAAAAAGTGGGCATGTCACAAACTTCTTTCAGGTGAGCGATATAGGGCCATTCTGGCCCTCTTGTTATTTTCAGTTAATACACAAACCCAAATGTAGTAATTTATGAAATATTGCAAGGCTAAAATCATAAGCAAACCATGGTCTGTAAAAATAACATATCTTGTGTATATAAATGATATAGAGAATCGAAAAAACAACCCAATGAGTGAACGCGCAAGAATTGCGTGAATAAATTTCGATGTTCGTTAACGACGTCATATAGAACACCCGTCGCTACATTTATATGAGAGAATGCATTACAAATTAATTCGGATTTTTATATGAAATATCGAGTTCTATGTTAATTATTATGATAAGCTCCATAAGTGATTTTAATGTATTTGTTCTTTGCATAGGCTAGGGCGGATGAGGAACACCAATGATCAAATATTAGAAACCGATATCTTTAATTCGGATTCTTGCGAATGCACTAATTAGTCCCCTACCGGTGTTCACACTGGAGGGGACTATAGGTTTGCCCTCCGTCTGTCCGTCCGTCCGTCCGTCTGTCCGTCCGTCCGTCCGTCCGTCCGTCTGTCCGCTCAAATCTGGATCCCGCGATAACTTAATAACTAAGCAAGCGTTTTTGATGAGACTTGGCATATGACTATATGGCAATGTGTAGATTATGCACATCATTTTACTTTTGTTTTTAGACTAAAATTGTTGTTGCTATGGTTATGGAAATAGTGAAAATATGGCAAAAAATATTGGATCCTGCGATAAGTTAATAAGTAAGCAAGCTAATTTGATGAGACTTGGTATATGACTAGATGGCAATGTGTAGATTATGCACATCATTTTATCTTTGTTCTTGGACGAATGCTTAGTTATTAAGTTATTGCAGGATCCATTTTTTGCCATATTTTCACTATTTCCGTTACCATAGCATGGCAATGTGTAGATTATGCACATCATTTTACTTTTGTTTTTAGACTAAAATTGTTGTTGCTATGGTTATGGAAATAGTGAAAATATGGCAAAAAATATTGGATCCTGCGATAAGTTAATAAGTAAGCAAGCTAATTTGATGAGACTTGGTATATGACTAGATGGCAATGTGTAGATTATGCACATCATTTTATCTTTGTTCTTTGACGAAAAGTGCGGTTGCTATGGTAACGGAAATAGTGAAAATATGGCAAAAAATGGATCCTGCAATAACTTAATAACTAAGCAAGCTAACTTGATGAAACCTGTTTTAAAATGTAAAAAAATTTATAAGCCATGTTAGTCAGGGTGGTGATGCAGCAGTATTAAGGTTTACGAACTGAGAATGAAATGCAGAGCCAGAGATGAAATTTGAAAAGTGCCAGTAATTCCTAATCTGTGTTACATTTCCCTTCCAAATACAAATATTAGCATTTTGTATGGATTAGAATTTTGAATTAATGCATACTTATGGAAATATTTGACCAAAATGTTCAAAATTACCTCCCTTGCATATGAAAATAGAGTAAAACAATATTTGTAAATTATTATCTTCTAGTAGCATAATCTTGATATCCGGCCTGGTGAATCAACTTGTGTGAAGTGTATTTACATGTGTGTGAAATTTGATGCATTTCGTATGGCTAGAAAGTGGTGTTTTCATTCTCAGTTCGTAAACCTTAATCACCTCCAGTTGGGCATAACATTTCATATGTTTGACAATTATTTTGATGACTTGTTCATCTTAATCTATACTTAACAAAAGTTCTAATCGGTCACTTTTAAAATTGCAATATCTCGATAATTAATCAACCAATCAGTGTAAAATTTTACATGTGTTATTTTTTGCCCATATCATTAACTATGCGTATCTCTGAGAGCGCTGAAACATTGAGGGGTGGTTAAGATGTCCATGTACATCATTTTCCCGATTTGCACGTGAACAGTTTTCGTGCAACAAAAGCAACAATCCAGTTTATACACGTGAGGTCTCTATCGACTGTATAGTCAGAAAAACACATAACATGACCAGAATGACACACGAAGTGCGATGCAGGGCCGTCGAAATGCTACAACGGGGCCTTCGTTTACGACTGGCAAAATTTAGTTGCAGAAAAAAAACGGAAGTAGGTGGCAATCGAGGCTTGTTATCTTTTATGCAGTTTTGATCATTCGTTTCCATCCATTTCAAGACGCCAGAACGTTTACGTAGGCCTATTTTAACCATCAAGGCCTTACACATGGAATTTCAGGCCACCGGAAGTGCTGCAGTTCGCCATCGGAAACGGAGACGACGAGTTACCATACATCGCCAGGACCATTATTTCCCTTTGTCATATGAAAGGAACAGATTCCTCCTGGCTTCAATCACTTAAGTTTGACTGCGAGGTCGACATGAAGGCAACATTACACCACAGACTGTGCACAGAAGGCTGTAAAGTGTTGGAATTCGTTGAAAGTAGCCACTCAGGTGTTGTTATCTGTAGACGTCATCGAAATGTCCGTCTAGTTTTGGTGCGACGTTACCTTCTCTTTACCAGGGCTGCCTTGGCCAACGTCTTCTTAACAATTTTGACCACAACTTTGCATCAGTTTTCCGACGGACGTGTGCTCTTTTATCGCTGTCACGGTGAGTTTCAGAGTGACGAATTTGATCGTGATTGACTTTCTTAACATTATCCTTTCCACGACAAGCTAGTGTGTAGCTGTTATTGAAGCTAACGGTGACCACACACGTTACTAACACTGCTCTTTTTGATTTGTGAATTTTGAAAACGAGGGCAGGCATGTGACGAGTACTGACTTTCTAATACTCGAATACTACTTGAGTATTTCAGATTTGGTACTTGTACTTATGAGTACTGAGTACTAAACTGGTTACAGTACTTAAGTAGTACTCGAGTAGTACTTAAGTATTCTTGAGTATATATGAGTACTAGAATGACATGCAATATACATCAAAATTTTAACAAGGAAAAGTTACATTTTGTGTTAAACATGGTTTATTGCTCAACAAGAAATCCTGCTAAGCAAAATAAATATGTTTATGTAGTACTTAGCTATCACACTGATGTTGCAAATGAATGCTGATTTGTGCAGTACCAGATTTTATTAAACAGTATTGAATCTCATTCTCTTTTGTAACGAATTACATGAATAAGCTGGGAATAAACTTGAGTTCAATTTCTGGTATTGACCAACTAAAAAGTATACAATTTTAACCCTTTCCCAAACAAGACCTTGTTTTGACGTCCCTAATAGAACAGGCTTGGGAAAAAATTGAAACAAAAGAAGGAACTGCTGATGACCAGCAGTTTCTCCTTTTGTGTCAATGTTTTATGTGCCATATTTTACACAAATCATATCTTTATAATTTTCTTTTTGTCATTTGAGGCAGTTTTTGAAATGGGTCACCAAGATATTTTGTCGTTTGGTAATGGTTTAATACAGGTTAGCATCTATGATAGACTAACAAAATATATAGCCAAACAATACATAACAAAGGATTAGTTTATCATTATTACCTAAAGGTGTGAATTGTGTCATTGATAACCCTTTTCTAAATGGTGAAAGTTGAGGTTGGTTTAATTTGAAAGCTGATGCAGATGACAAAATGGATAATGAGAAAGATTGGATTTGTGTACATTATGGCTTGGAAAATATTGAGACAAAAGGAGAAAATACTGATTATCAGCATTTTCTTCTTTTTAGCTCACCTGAGCACGATAGTGCTCATGGTGAGGTATTGTGATACCGCTGTGTCCGTCGTCCGTCGTCCGTCGTCCGTCGTCCGTCGTCAGTCGTCCGTCGTCCGTCGTGCGTCGTGCGTCAACCTTTGGCTTGTGTGCACTCTAGAGGCCACATTTTTTGCCCAATCAACCTGAAATTTGCTCAGAATGATTGTCTTGATGAAATCTCGAACAAGTTCGAAATTGGGTCATCTGGGGTCAAAAACTAGGTCACGGGGTCAAATCTTAGTAAAACCTTGTGTGCACTCTAGAGGCCACATTTTTTGTCCAATCAACCTGAAATTTGCTCAGAATTATTGTCTTGATAAAATCTCGGACAAGTTCGAAATTGGGTCATCTGGGGTCAAAAACTAGGTCACGAGGTCAAATCTTAGAAAAACCTTGTGTGCACTCTAGAGGCCACATTTTTTGCCCAATCAACCTGAAAATTGATCAGAATGATTGTCTTGATGAAATCTTGGACAAGTTTGAAATTGGGTCATCTGGGGTCAAAAACTAGGTCACGGGGTCAAATCTTAGTAAAACCTTGTGTGCACTCTAGAGGCCACATTTTTTGCCCAATCAACCTGAAATTTGCTCAGAATGATTGTCTTGATAAAATCTCGCACAAGTTTGAAATTGGGTCATCTGGGGTCAAAAACTAGGTCACGGGGTCAAATCTTAGAAAAACCTTAAGTGCGCTTTAGAGGCCACATTTTTTGCCCATTTAACCTGAAATTTGCTCAGAATGATTGTCTTGATGCAATCTTGGGCAAGGTTGAAATTGGGTCATCTGGGGTCAAAAACTAGGTCACGGGGTCAAATCTTAGAAAAACCTTGAGTGCGCTCTAGAGGCCACATTTTTTGCCCAATCAACCTTAAAATTGACCAGAATGTTTGCCTTGATGAAATCTGGCACAAGTTTGAAATTGGGTCATCTGGGGTCAAAAACTAGGTCAGGAGGTCAAATCTTAGAAAAACCTTGTGTGCAATCTATAGGGCATATTTTTTGCCCAATCAACCTGAAAATTGATCAGAATGATTGTCTTGATGAAATCTCGGACAAGTTCGAAATTGGGTTATCTGGGGTCAAAAACTAGGTCACGAGGTCAAATCTTAGAAAAACCTTGTGTGCACTCTAGAGGCCACATTTTTTGCCCAATCAACCTGAAATCCGCTCAGAATGATTGTCTTGATGAAATCTCGGACAAGTTTGAAATTGGGTTATCTGGGGTCAAAAACTAGGTCACGGGGTCAAATCTTAGAAAAACCTTGTTTGCACTCTGAAAGCCACATTTTTTGCTCAATCAACTTGAAATTTGATCAGAATGATTGTCTTGATCAATTCTCGGACAAGATTGAAATTGGGTCATCTGGGGTCATAAACTAGGTCATAAGGTAAAATCTTTGTAAAACCATGTGTGCACTCTAGAGGCCACATTTTTTGCCCAATCAACCTGAAAATTGATCAGTTGGATTGTCTTGATCAATTCTAGGTCATGAGGTCAAATCTTAGTTAAACCTTGTGTGCACCCTAGAGGTCACATTTTTTGTCCAATCAACCTGAAAATTGGTATACAAAAAGTTATATCAGGTGAGCGCTTCAGGGCCAATGGCCCTCTTGTTCCTCAATGTTTCACAAACGTTTTTCTATAGGTATGTCAAAATCAGGACTTGTTTTGGAAAGGGTTAACACAGGTAAAACTATAAAATAATGACTGGTATACTGAATGTGGTACATGCATTTGTATTCTGATTGAATCATTTGTTCTTTTGAAATCTGTTTTTTAAATAATGTAAAGTACTCAAAAAGATTCATGAGTACTGAGTACTGAAGGGTCAGTACTTGAGTAAGTATGAGTATGAGTACTCATTTTCCCCATGAGTACTGAGTACAAGTGAGTACAGGGAAAGTGGTACTTGTACTCATAATACTTGAGTACGAGTATGAGTATCACATGCCTGAACGAGGGTACCTCTTTAAGAACTGTTGTTAGATCTTACTAAAAAGTCTTAAAATAATCGAATTGCAACAGTCATGTTGGAAATTGATTTCTTCATCAGTGTTCCAGAAAAAAATGTTTGGAATCTTTTATTTATTGATTTTATGGCGCAAAGTATAAGGTGACCGATTAGAACTTTTGCTGAGTTTATTATTGATTACCATATTGAGTCAATGTGAAGCCGGTAGGGGACTTTATGTGTTGCATACAACACCAGATACTTGTTATTCTTCATTATTCATTTATATTTTTAATAATTAATATTACTATTATTTAAATTTCATTTTATACATGTTAATTCTGTTGTAAGTTAGTGCAATTCTTAATGTAAAATGGTATGAATTAAGAAAGATTTTTACAAATAATATGCCTTTCGAATAAGTTTGCGATATATTGAGTAAAGCATCTAAACAACTCTTTTTCACTGAATTGATCTTGTACAATGACACGAATATCTACAAAAAAGCAAATATTTTTGACAATCCAAATATTTTCGAAAAGTAAACAAAACAATTGCACAAACCAAGGGAACAGTAATGATGTTCTAGAAAGAGTTGTATCGTGCAGCGTCATACCACGTTGCTAAAATGACGTTAATGTCACGGCGTGCTCCGGGTACCCGATTCCTCCTATTTTGAAAGAGCCATAGCAATATCATTTTTTAATCAATCTCATTGAAACTTACAACATATATTTGAAATAAAGAAATCTGAAACATAACAAAAAATGAAATGTTTTGCCTTATTAATTAAAATTTAATGAAGAAATAATACAAACTTTTTGATCAGCCCTTGTATTGTTCACAAATATTGTGTCATTAAAACTGATCAGTCAAAATATCTCAAAACCTGCGAAAATTGTGTAAACTGGGCGCACAAGTATGTAATTTGAAAATTGCAACAATCGACATACGAGGTTATACATTTACACCGAAGATATGCATAAATTTGAAAAGAAATCTTGAACATTGGACGAACATTTCTTGGTATTTGTGATGCTTTTCCAGGACTTATATCTACCATTCCCTACCCCTCCAACCCATGAACCAGATACATGTAGTTAGGTTATACAGAATGAACTAAGGTCAATACTTGAAATCACAATTCCAAGATGGTCCCTTTTTGCTGGAAGGGTCTAATGTAGATGGTACAGATCAGTTAAGCCACTACTAGACAACAACATTTCAGAATTATTTTTGTTCCAAATTCAAACATGTGTCAGACAACAATTTTAAGTGAATGGAATTTTTACTTGTTCAGTCTATATTAGGAGAAAGAATTGTGGGAAATGAAGAAATTGCTTGTCACAAGCAATTTCTTCATTTTTAGCTCCACTGGCAGAAGGTCAGCAAGCTATTGGCATGGTGTTGTATCCGTCGTGCGTCTGTCAGTCCGTTCACTTTTTCTTTAAACATCTTCACCTCTTATACCAGTGGGCCAATTTTGACCAAACTTGGCAGGAATGTTCCTTGAGTGACCCTTTTCAAAACTTGTTCGCAAATTTTTGATTCGTCTAAAAATGTTGGCGTGGGAGGGCGGGGCTTATCAGACTTAAAGAAATCATTAGAAAATTCTTTAAAAATCAACCATTGGGCCAATTTGAACCAAACCTGGCAGGAACATGCCTTGAGTCATTCTTTTTAAAATTTGTTCACAAATTTTTACATTTGTCAAAAAATGTGACCATGGCAGGGAGGAAGAGGTTTATCAGACTTAGAGAAAACATAAGAAAATTCTTTAAAAATCAATCATAAGGCTAATTTGAACCAGACTTTGCAAGAATATTCTTTGAGTCTCTCTTCAGAATTTATTCATAATTTTTTACATTTGTCAAAAAATGTGGGCGTGGCAGGGAGGAAGGGGCTTATCAGACTTAAAGTAATCATAAGAAAATTGTTAAAAAAACAACCAGTATGCCCAATTATTGAACCAGATTTTGCAGGAATGATCCTTGAGTCTCTTTTCAAAATTTGTTCACAAATTCTTATATATGTCAAAAAATGTGGGCATGGCTGGGAGGAAGGGGCTTATCAGGCTAAGAGATATCATAAGAAAATTCTTTTAAAATAAACCATTTGGCCAATTTTATTCAAACTTGACAGGAAACTTCCATTAGTGACTCTTCTCAAAATGTGTTCACAATTTTTAGCTCGACTTTTCGAAGAAAATGAGAGCTTATACTGTCACCAGGGCGTCGGCGTCGGCGACGGCGTTGGCGTCAGCGTTGCAACAAAGGTTAAAGTTTTTTCAAATATCAATAACTTCCATACTATCAAAGGGATTCAACCCAAACTTGGAATACTTATTCACCATCACACCCTCTACCTTACTATCAGGGCCCATGACCCTGGCTTCACTATATTTGGAGTTATGCCCCCTTTATACTAAGCAACTTAGAAAGTCGAGCGCGCTGTCTTCGGACAGCTCTTGTTTACATTCGTCAAAATATGTGGGCATGGCAGGGAGAAGGGGCTTACTTAGGAAAATCATAAGAAAATTCAGAATTGGAAAAACCATGAAATAATTCGGTAAAAATAAACCAATGGGCCAATTCAAACCAAACTTGTAAGAAATTTCCCTTAGATGACTCTTTTCAAGATTTGGCTGTGTAAGGCTTACAAGAAATCATGGGATAATTCTTCCACTTTAGCCAGTGGAGCCATTCAGGCCCTCTTGGGCATCTTGTCTACGATGTTTTCTAGAGCATTTATATGACGGGTGTCAAAAGGCGTCTGGTAATGGACTATTAATTTATTCTCAGATCTATTGAAGAAGTCAACACCCAGCAGAATTGTGAATGTATCATCAATCGGTCACAAAAGATACCCCGTAGACTTAGATGACCTAAAGGCAGAGAAAGAATTTCATCCATTTCAGCGCTACTGCCTTACAAAACTGTTCAATGTTTTATTTACCAGAGAACTTGCACGAAGGCTGGAAGGAACAGGTATATGACTATATGTTCTGTATTTTGTCTGTTGGTATTTGAGACTGTTCATTTGGATTAACCCTTTCTAAAACTATTATGGTATTTTTTATGCTCCCTGAAAAAATTTTGGGGGAGCATATAGTCACCACGCTCTCCGTCCGTCCGTCTGTCCGTCCGTCCACAGCCAGATCTGGGCAACCCTTGGACCAAATGCACATGTGAACTCCCTGGGATAAGCCCTAGGGACTGTTTCCTCTGTTTCTTAATTTGAAGCTGTGTCATGGAAAAAGGGACCTTAGTGTAAAAATTAGTTTTTCTCTAATTTCTCTTTATCTTAAGGGCAGAATTTAATGATTTTTTATACACCGCCGGAGGCGGACGTATATTGGCGTCATCTTCTCCGTCTGTCCGTCCATCCATCCGTCCGTCCATCCGTCCTTCCGTACATCCGTCCACTTTTCTTGTCAACGCAACTCCTCCTAGGTTTCTGGCTGGATCTTCTTGAAACTTGGTCAATGTTATCACCTCAATTGGTAGATGTGCATGAAGGAAGGATTTTATGGTTCGTTGATTTTTGCCTGAGTTTTGCCCCTTAAAAACTTAGTCTCTGGGGCTTATTGAAATTGCAGCCTTGTCAACGCAACTCCTCCTCAACGCAACTCCTCCTAAGTTTCTCGCTGGATCTTAATGACACTTGGTCAATGTTATCACCTCAAATGGTAGATGTGCATGAAGGAAGGATTTTATGGTTCGTTGATTTTTGCCTGAGTTATGTCCCTTTAAAACTTAGTCTCTGGGGCTTATTGAAATTGCAGCCTTGTCAACGCAACTCCTCCTAAGTTTCTGGCTGGATCTTAATGAAACTTGGTCATTGTTATCACCTCAATTGGTAGATGTGCATGAAGGAAGCATTTTATGGTTCATTGATTTTTGCCAGAGTTATGCCCCTTTAAAACTTAGTCTCTGGGGCTTATTGAAATTGCAGCCTTGTCAACGCAACTCCTCCTAAGTTTCTGGCTGGATATAAATGAAACTTGGTCAATGTTATTACCTCAATTGGTAGATGTGCATGAAGGAAGGATTTTATGGTTCGATGATTTTTGCCTGAGTTATGCCCCTTAAAAACTTAGTCTCTGGGGCTTATTGAAATTGCAGGCTTGTCAACGCAACTCCTCCCAAGTTTCTGGCTGGATCTTAATGAAACTTGGTCAATGTTATCACCTCAATTGGTAGATGTGCATGAAGGAAGCATTTTATGGTTCATTGATTTTTGCCAGAGTTATGCCCCTTTAAAACTTAGTCTCTGGGGCTTATTGAAATTGCAGCCTTGTCAACGCAACTCCTCCTAAGTTTCTTGCTGGATCTTAATGACACTTGGTCAATGTTATCACCTCAATTAGTAGATGTGCATGTAGGAAGGATTTCATGGTTCATTGATTTTTAGCTCCACTGGCCAAAGGCCAGCGGGGCTTATGTCATGGCCCTGTGTCCGTCGTGCATGCGTGCGTCTGTGCGTCCGTCCGTCCGTCCGTGCGTAAACAATTTTCAAACATCTTCTTCTCCAAAACTACTGGACCAATTTCAACCAAACTTCACACGAATCATCCTTGCATGAATCTCTACCAAATTCCTTCAAAAGAATAAAATCTGTGCAGTACTTGAATTTTAATTAATTTAATTGAATTAATTTTTGAAAAATCTTTAAAAAATTTTCTTCTCCCAAACTACTGGACCAATTTCAACCAAACTTCACAGAAATCTTCCTTGCATGAATCTCTACCAAATTCCTTCAAAAGAATATAATCCGTGCAGAACTTGAATTTTAATTAATTTAATTGATTTAAATTTTAGAAAAAATCTTTAAAAATTCTTCTTCTCCAAAACTACTGGACCATTGTCAACCAAACTTCACAGAAATCTTCCTTGCATGAATCTCTACCAAATTCCTTCAAAAGATTAAATTCCGCGCAGAACTTGAATTTTAATTAATTAAATTGAATTAAATTTTCAAAAAATCTTTAAAAAATTCTTCTTCTCAAAAACTACCGGACCAATTTCAACCAAACTTTACAGAAATCTTCCTTGTATGAATCTCTACCAAATTCCTTCAAAAGAATAAAATCCGTGAAGAACTTGAATTTTGATTAATTTAATTGATTTAAATTTTTGAAAAAATCTTTAAAAAAAAAATCTTCTGAAAACTACTGGACCAATAGAGGATTGTCAAGCAAATAACGCGCATGCGCACAAGCCGTAATTCAGCTATCGGTTTCCTTTGAGGGGGCAAGTCGATAATCATTCTATAATGGGATAATAAGCGTGACGGATTAATCTGCTATTGTGATTCGTTAAATCGAAAAAATGGGCGGACACGATGATTGTTGCGTGTATGGGTGTGATCATAGACGGAATAAACTGTCAAATAATTGTAGATTCTTCACTTTTCCAAAAAAAAAATCGGCATTAAAAATGCGTTGGATATGCGTCGGGTAGACAAAACTTGAGTTTAAAAACACTTACAAATCAGGCATGTGACGAGTACTGACTTTCTAATACTTGAATAATACTTGAGTATTTCAGATTTGGTACTTGTACTTGTGAGTACTGAGTACTAAACTGGTTACAGTACTTAAGTAGTACTCGAGTAATACTTAAGTATTCTTGAGTTTATATGAGTACAAGAATGACATGTAATAAACACCGAGTTTTTAACAAGGAAAGTTACATTTTGTGTTTAACCCTTTCCCTAACAAATCCTGGTTTTGATGTCCCTAGTTGAAAAGGTTTTGGAAAACATTGAGACAAAAGAAGAAAATGCTGATAATCAACATTTTCTCCTTTTGTCTCAAAATTTTCTGTGCTATATTCTACACAGATTTTACCTTTATAAACATTATGTTGTCTGCTGCAGCTTTCAAATTGGAACAGTCTTATTTTGTCAATTGGGAAAGGGTTAACATGGTTTATTGCTCAACAAGAAATCCTGCTAAGCAAAATAAATATGTTTATGTAGTACTTAACAATTACACTGATGTTGCAAATGAATGCTGATTTGTGCTGTACCAGATTTTATTAAACAGAATTGAATCTCTCTCTTTTGTAAGGAATTACATGAATAAGCTGGGTTCATAACTTGAGTTCATTTTCTTATGATATCTCTTAGCCTGATAAGCCCCTTCCTCCCAGCCATGCCCACATTTTTTGACATATATAAGAATTTGTGAACAAATTTTGAAAAGAGACTCAAGGATCATTCCTGCAAAATCTGGTTCAATAATTGGGCATACTGGTTGTTTTTTTAACAATTTTCTTATGATTACTTTAAGTCTGATAAGCCCCTTCCTCCCTGCCACGCCCACATTTTTTGACAAATGTAAAAAATTATGAATAAATTCTGAAGAGAGACTCAAAGAATATTCTTGCAAAGTCTGGTTCAAATTAGCCTTATGATTGATTTTTAAAGAATTTTCTTATGTTTTCTCTAAGTCTGATAAACCTCTTCCTCCCTGCCATGGTCACATTTTTTGACAAATGTAAAAATTTGTGAACAAATTTTAAAAAGAATGACTCAAGGCATGTTCCTGCCAGGTTTGGTTCAAATTGGCCCAATGGTTGATTTTTAAAGAATTTTCTAATGATTTCTTTAAGTCTGATAAGCCCCGCCCTCCCACGCCAACATTTTTAGACGAATCAAAAATTTGCGAACAAGTTTTGAAAAGGGTCACTCAAGGAACATTCCTGCCAAGTTTGGTCAAAATTGGCCCACTGGTATAAGAGGTGAAGATGTTTAAAGAAAAAGTGAACGGACTGACAGACGCACGACGGATACAACACCATGCCAATAGCTTGCTGACCTTCTGCCAGTGGAGCTAAAAATGAAGAAATTGCTTGTGACAAGCAATTTCTTCATTTCCCACAATTCTTTCTCCTAATATAGACTGAACAAGTAAAAATTCCATTCACTTAAAATTGTTGTCTGACACATGTTTGAATTTGGAACAAAAATAATTCTGAAATGTTGTTGTCTAGTAGTGGCTTAACTGATCTGTACCATCTACATTAGACCCTTCCAGCAAAAAGGGACCATCTTGGAATTGTGATTTCAAGTATTGACCTTAGTTCATTCTGTATAACCTAACTACATGTATCTGGTTCATGGGTTGGAGGGGTAGGGAATGGTAGATATAAGTCCTGGAAAAGCATCACAAATACCAAGAAATGTTCGTCCAATGTTCAAGATTTCTTTTCAAATTTATGCATATCTTCGGTGTAAATGTATAACCTCGTATGTCGATTGTTGCAATTTTCAAATTACATACTTGTGCGCCCAGTTTACACAATTTTCGCAGGTTTTGAGATATTTTGACTGATCAGTTTTAATGACACAATATTTGTGAACAATACAAGGGCTGATCAAAAAGTTTGTATTATTTCTTCATTAAATTTTAATTAATAAGGCAAAACATTTCATTTTTTGTTATGTTTCAGATTTCTTTATTTCAAATATATGTTGTAAGTTTCAATGAGATTGATTAAAAAATGATATTGCTATGGCTCTTTCAAAATAGGAGGAATCGGGTACCCGGAGCACGCCGTGACATTAACGTCATTTTAGCAACGTGGTATGACGCTGCACGATACAACTCTTTCTAGAACATCATTACTGTTCCCTTGGTTTGTGCAATTGTTTTGTTTACTTTTCGAAAATATTTGGATTGTCAAAAATATTTGCTTTTTTGTAGATATTCGTGTCATTGTACAAGATCAATTCAGTGAAAAAGAGTTGTTTAGATGCTTTACTCAATATATCGCAAACTTATTCGAAAGGCATATTATTTGTAAAAATCTTTCTTAATTCATACCATTTTACATTAAGAATTGCACTAACTTACAACAGAATTAACATGTATAAAATGAAATTTAAATAATAGTAATATTAATTATTAAAAATATAAATGAATAATGAAGAATAACAAGTATCTGGTGTTGTATGCAACACATAAAGTCCCCTACCGGCTTCACATTGACTCAATATGGTAATCAATAATAAACTCAGCAAAAGTTCTAATCGGTCACCTTATACTTTGCGCCATAAAATCAATAAATAAAAGATTCCAAACATTTTTTTCTGGAACACTGATGAAGAAATCAATTTCCAACATGACTGTTGCAATTCGATTATTTTAAGACTTTTTAGTAAGATCTAACAACAGTTCTTAAAGAGGTACCCTCGTTCAGGCATGTGATACTCATACTCGTACTCAAGTATTATGAGTACAAGTACCACTTTTCCCTGTACTCACGGGTACTCAGTACTCATGAGGAAAATGAGTACTCATACTCATACTTACTCAAGTACTGACCCTTCAGTACTCAGTACTCATGAATCTTTTTGAGTACTTTACATTATTTAAAAAACAGATTTCAAAAGAACAAATGATTCAATCAGAATACAAATGCATGTACCACATTCAGTATACCAGTCATTATTTTATAGTTTTACCTGTGTTAACCCTTTCCAAAACAAGTCCTGATTTTGACATACCTATAGAAAAACGTTTGTGAAACATTGAGGAAAAAGAAGAAAATGCTGATAATCAGTATTTTCTCCTTTTGTCTCAATATTTTCCAAGCCATAATGTACACAAATCCAATCTTTCTCATTATCCATTTTGTCATCTGCATCAGCTTTCAAATTAAACCAACCTCAACTTTCACCATTTAGAAAAGGGTTATCAATGACACAATTCACACCTTTAGGTAATAATGATAAACTAATCCTTTGTTATGTATTGTTTGGCTATATATTTTGTTAGTCTATCATAGATGCTAACCTGTATTAAACCATTACCAAAGATTATTTCAAAAAAGATTATTTTTCAAAGATTTTTCAAAAATTTAATTTAGTTTTATTAATTTAACCCTTTCCCAAACGGCAAAATTTTTGGATGACTTGATTTAAAAGCTGTTGCAGACCACAAGTTGGATGTTGGTAAAGTTTGGATTTGTACACAGTCTAGCATGGAAAATATTGAGGCAAAAGGAGAAACTGCTGGTTATCAGCAGTTTCTTCTTTTGTCTCAATGTTTTCCCAAACCTATTTTCTTAGGGACGTCAAAACCAGGTCTTGTTTGGGAAAGGGTTAAGTTAAAGGTCTACACAGAATTAATTTTGTTGAAGGAATAATAAAAAAAAAAGATTAATGCAAGGAACATTTCTGTGAAATTTGGTTGAAATTGGTCCAGTAGTTTGGGAAAAGAAATTTTAAAGATTATTCGAAAATTTAATTTAACTAAATTAATTAAAATTCAAGTTCTACACAGAATTTGATTTTTTGAAGGAATTTGGTAGAGATTCATGCAAGGAAGATTTCTGTGAAGTTTGGTTGAAATTGGTCCTTTAGTTTTGGAGAAGAAGAATTTTTAAAGATTTTTCGAAAATTTAAATCAATTAAATTAATTGAAATTCAAGTTCTGCACAGATTTTATTCCTTTGAAGAAATTTGTTTGAGATTCATGCAAGGAAGATTTCTGTGAAGTTTCTGTTTGGTTTAAATTGGTCCTTTAGTTTTGGAGAAGAAGAATTTTTAAAGATTTTTCGAAAATTTAAATCAATTAAATTCATTAAAATTCAAGTTCTGCACAGACTTTATTCTTTTGAAGGAATTTGGTACAGAATCATGCAAGATAGATTCCTGTGAAGTTTGGTTGAAATTGGTCCAGTAGTTTTGGAGAAGATGTTTGAAAATTGTTTACGCATGCACGGACAGACGCACAGATGCACGCACGGACGCACGACGGACACAGTCGTCACAGGGCCATGACATAAGCCCCCCTGGCCCACAGCCAGTGGAGCTAAAAATTCAAGCTCTACAGAACGCACATCAGTTCTTATCAAGAAACAGGCAGGTAATGTTTATGGCATGGGTTAATGTTGAGAGCAGTGTTCTTCCTAACCTAACAAATTGTGGAAGTCCCAGTACTCATTCATGTAAATCATTGTAATACCTATACAGTTTTAAAAGTATTCCACAGCTTCGTTTCATCCCAATGGTCACCAAAGAAAAATTTTTGGGTTTTTCATGTCAAAAACTAATAAATAATGCATTAAATTAGGGATAGGAATGAATATCAAAATACAAAAACTATTCTAAGGATTTGTCTAAAACAATCTTAATGACACTTGGTCAATGTTATCACCTCAAATGGTAGATGTGCATGAAGGAAGGATTTTATGGTTCGTTGATTTTTGCCTGAGTTATGTCCCTTTAAAACTTAGTCTCTGGGGCTTATTGAAATTGCAGCCTTGTCAACGCAACTCCTCCTAAGTTTCTGGCTGGATCTTAATGAAACTTGGTCATTGTTATCACCTCAATTGGTAGATGTGCATGAAGGAAGCATTTTATGGTTCATTGATTTTTGCCAGAGTTATGCCCCTTTAAAACTTAGTCTCTGGGGCTTATTGAAATTGCAGCCTTGTCAACGCAACTCCTCCTAAGTTTCTGGCTGGATATAAATGAAACTTGGTCAATGTTATTACCTCAATTGGTAGATGTGCATGAAGGAAGGATTTTATGGTTCGATGATTTTTGCCTGAGTTATGCCCCTTAAAAACTTAGTCTCTGGGGCTTATTGAAATTGCAGGCTTGTCAACGCAACTCCTCCCAAGTTTCTGGCTGGATCTTAATGAAACTTGGTCAATGTTATCACCTCAATTGGTAGATGTGCATGAAGGAAGCATTTTATGGTTCATTGATTTTTGCCAGAGTTATGCCCCTTTAAAACTTAGTCTCTGGGGCTTATTGAAATTGCAGCCTTGTCAACGCAACTCCTCCTAAGTTTCTTGCTGGATCTTAATGACACTTGGTCAATGTTATCACCTCAATTAGTAGATGTGCATGTAGGAAGGATTTCATGGTTCATTGATTTTTAGCTCCACTGGCCAAAGGCCAGCGGGGCTTATGTCATGGCCCTGTGTCCGTCGTGCATGCGTGCGTCTGTGCGTCCGTCCGTCCGTCCGTCCGTGCGTAAACAATTTTCAAACATCTTCTTCTCCAAAACTACTGGACCAATTTCAACCAAACTTCACACGAATCATCCTTGCATGAATCTCTACCAAATTCCTTCAAAAGAATAAAATCTGTGCAGTACTTGAATTTTAATTAATTTAATTGAATTAATTTTTGAAAAATCTTTAAAAAATTTTCTTCTCCCAAACTACTGGACCAATTTCAACCAAACTTCACAGAAATCTTCCTTGCATGAATCTCTACCAAATTCCTTCAAAAGAATATAATCCGTGCAGAACTTGAATTTTAATTAATTTAATTGATTTAAATTTTAGAAAAAATCTTTAAAAATTCTTCTTCTCCAAAACTACTGGACCATTGTCAACCAAACTTCACAGAAATCTTCCTTGCATGAATCTCTACCAAATTCCTTCAAAAGATTAAATTCCGCGCAGAACTTGAATTTTTAATTAATTAAATTGAATTAAATTTTCAAAAAATCTTTAAAAAATTCTTCTTCTCAAAAACTACCGGACCAATTTCAACCAAACTTTACAGAAATCTTCCTTGTATGAATCTCTACCAAATTCCTTCAAAAGAATAAAATCCGTGAAGAACTTGAATTTTGATTAATTTAATTGATTTAAATTTTTGAAAAAATCTTTAAAAAAAAAATCTTCTGAAAACTACTGGACCAATAGAGGATTGTCAAGCAAATAACGCGCATGCGCACAAGCCGTAATTCAGCTATCGGTTTCCTTTGAGGGGGCAAGTCGATAATCATTCTATAATGGGATAATAAGCGTGACGGATTAATCTGCTATTGTGATTCGTTAAATCGAAAAAATGGGCGGACACGATGATTGTTGCGTGTATGGGTGTGATCATAGACGGAATAAACTGTCAAATAATTGTAGATTCTTCACTTTTCCAAAAAAAAAATCGGCATTAAAAATGCGTTGGATATGCGTCGGGTAGACAAAACTTGAGTTTAAAAACACTTACAAATCAGGCATGTGACGAGTACTGACTTTCTAATACTTGAATAATACTTGAGTATTTCAGATTTGGTACTTGTACTTGTGAGTACTGAGTACTAAACTGGTTACAGTACTTAAGTAGTACTCGAGTAATACTTAAGTATTCTTGAGTTTATATGAGTACAAGAATGACATGTAATAAACACCGAGTTTTTAACAAGGAAAGTTACATTTTGTGTTTAACCCTTTCCCTAACAAATCCTGGTTTTGATGTCCCTAGTTGAAAAGGTTTTGGAAAACATTGAGACAAAAGAAGAAAATGCTGATAATCAACATTTTCTCCTTTTGTCTCAAAATTTTCTGTGCTATATTCTACACAGATTTTACCTTTATAAACATTATGTTGTCTGCTGCAGCTTTCAAATTGGAACAGTCTTATTTTGTCAATTGGGAAAGGGTTAACATGGTTTATTGCTCAACAAGAAATCCTGCTAAGCAAAATAAATATGTTTATGTAGTACTTAACAATTACACTGATGTTGCAAATGAATGCTGATTTGTGCTGTACCAGATTTTATTAAACAGAATTGAATCTCTCTCTTTTGTAAGGAATTACATGAATAAGCTGGGTTCATAACTTGAGTTCATTTTCTGGTATTGACCAATTAAAGGTATACAATTTTAATACATGTTAGGATCTATGATAGACTAACAAAATATATAGCCAAACAATACATAACAAAGGATTAGTTTATCATAATTGCCTAAAGGTGTGAATTTTGTCATTGATAACCCTTTCCTAAATGGCTAAAGTTGAGGTTGGTCTAATTTGAAAGCTGATGCAGATGACAAAATGGGTAATGAGAAAGATTTGATTTGTGTACATTATAGCTTGGAAAATATTGAGACAAAAGGAGAAAGTACTGATTATCAGCATTTTCTTCTGTTTCCTCAATGTTTCCTAAACATTTTCTTATAGGTATGTCAAAACCAGGTCTTGTTTTGGAAAGGGTCAACACAGGTAAAACTGTAAAAATAATGACTGATATACTGAATGTGGTCCATGCATTTGTATTCTGATTGAATCACTTGTTCTTTTGAAATCTGTTTTCTAATATAAAGTACTCAAAAAGATTCATGAGTACTGAGTACTGAAGGGTCAGTACTTGAGTAAGTATGAGTATGAGTACTCATTTTCCTCATGAGTACTGAGTACCCGTGAGTACAGGGAAAAGTGGTACTTGTACTCATAATACTTGAGTACGAGTATGAGTATCACATGCCTGTTACAAATAACGTGAAAGTTTGTGGATGCCACTTTATTTTGGGAAAGCCAGACAGAACTGATAAAAACAATCCTGACTATGTACCAAATAGAAATATACTGTTATATATATTCAAAATAAATGCCAAATGAATACGTTCGTTTCCCTTCTTATTCGAAAAACAAGGAACCTGATCAGTAAAAGTAATGCTTAAATTGCGCTCCGACTGGGATGTTTAGCATTATTGATCAATATTTGGTTTTGAAATAATGATACCGATGACCTGTCTCATTAACGTATTGCTATTAATTTCGGGTTTTTCCTTCAAATTTCGTTCAATGACAATTTCGTCTGATTTGTCACATGTCTGATTGGTGTCCAAAATTATCATTTTTACAGCTTGATTAACCCTTTCCCAAACAAGACCTGGTTTTGACACCCCTAATAGAAAATGCTTGGGAAAACATTGAAACAAAAGAAGAAACTGCTGATGACCAACAGTTTCTCCTTTTGTCTCAATATTTTCTATGTTATATTTTACACAAATCCTATCTTTAATAACATCCGTTTTGTCATATGTGGCAGTTTCTGAAGTGCATCGTCCTAAAAATTTGCCGTTTGGGAAAGGGTTAAAGGTTAAAGTACATTTCGATTGTCAATATTGATGGGATCAGTATTGTCTATGCAAAGGGTTTTGCAGATAGGCCTACCGGTATATCACGCGTTTGACAGTCTCGTCGGTACATTACTTTAATATCGCCTTATCAGTATATCACAATCAACGTTATCGGCTTTTCAACAGCAACAAAAAACCCTGTCATTCCAGAACCCTTTCCTCACCGATATGTTTCAAAGAAACGTGCCAAAGGGAATATTAAATCTTGAGAAAAAAAAGAAGGCTCGTTAGAACAGGGGCCGGTCGGTCATCGATCAAACCATCGTTTATAACGCTGAGGCAAAGGGGAAATGCTTACCATCATCGTTTTATTCTTTCGTCAGAATGTTTTCACAAGTCAGGGACAGGCGTACAATCACAACTAGGCTTAGCAAATATTACGCATAATACCAAGTGGGCTTAGTTCATAGTGGCGGATCCAGAGTCGTTTCGGGGGGGAGGGGGTCAAATGCCCCCACACCCTGTAGTGTAATTTATTCATTTTTTTTTAAAAAAACTTGTTTCACTATTTCCAAGACAGCAAATATTGAGACTGTTCTTATCGAATACAGTTGAACACGACACCGAGTTTTGACATCCCTGGTCGAGAAAACCTTGGGAAATATTGAAGCAAAAGAAAATAATGCATTAATGCTGATCATCAGCAGTTTCCCATTGGGCAATATTTTCTGCGCTCAAACATTTCATATTTTACTTTAAAAAATCAAATATTTTACAGCCTGTACATTTGTAACTCCTTTTAAACATTGTGCCAGCCTTAAATTCAGTCGTTGGAGAAAGGATAAAATTTCTCTGAGAAATCGCCATTAATGGCAAAAACACCGTAAATGTTCAACTTCTTTGATAATTCGTTGTTACAATGTTCTGCCTTCTCAATAACGAAATATCGTTGGCTGAATGGTTAGGAATATGCCAATCACCGGTGTTATTGCAAAACCTCGTAACTGCAGTTTGATTTAAGCTGTAATTACAAGGTTTTACAATACCACGGAAGATATAGGAGTCGATAAATACCGGCTATTGATCCCGTCAAAATGTATTCGCAGACAAGTGAACGGGCTTCGTGGTCATTACGAAAATATGACAATAGAGATAAAACAAGAAACTGATAAAAATAATGAATCATTTATTTTAAATTTCGACCGATTTTGACATCTAGGGGTCTAAGTGATTCAGCTCGCGCACAATTTGATGTATAATCAAGCTCAAATGTGTAAATAAAGATTGTTTTCAACCGTATCTTTTACAAACAAAATAGAGCGCTAATTTGCCTGAAGTAATTAGTGCCCCCTCAGGAACACTGGACGTGTATTTTTAATTTTCTTTGTGAAGAGTTTCGCAAGGGGAATAACTCTTTGACAAACCTCTATTTCAACCAAACTTCACAGAAATCTTCCTTGTATGAATCTCTTCTTAATTCCTTCAAAAGATTAAAATCCACGCAGAACTTGAATTTTGATTAATTTAATTGATTTAAATTTTCAAAAAAACTTTAAAAAATCTTTTTCTCCAAAACTACTGGACCAATTTCAACCAAACTTTACAGAAATGTTCCTTGCATGAATCTCTTCTTAATTCCTCCAAAAAAATAAATTCTGTGTAAAACTTAAATTTTGATTGATGAAATTAGATTAATTTTTTGAAAAATCTTCTTTTCCAAAACTATTGGACCAATTTTAACCAAACTTCACATGAATCTTCCTTGCATGTATCTCCTTTAAATTCCTTAAAAAAAAAATTCCGTGTAGAACTTAAATTTTAATAAATTTAATTAAATTGAATTTTCGAATAATTGTTTAACAATCTTCTTCTCCAAAACTACAGGACCAATTTCAACCAAACTTCACAGGAATCTTCCTTGCATGAATCTCTCCTAAATTCCTTCACGATCGGATGAAAAGCCTGGCCGCTGTGGGCTAGGCTTATTTTTCGCTATATGAAACAGTGTAATTTTAACAAAATTTTAAAAACATTTCTGCTCCTTAATTACTAATTGGATTTCATTCTGGCGTAGCATGAATCTTCTTTGGATAGACCTCTATTGTATTCCTTGAAGAAGTTTGTAGTCTAATTGTCTAAAAGCCAGTGGAGTGATACAGGGCCATCTTGGCCCTCTTGTTTCCAGAGTTATGCCCCCTTAAGCCTTAGTCTCTGGGGCTGATTGAAATTGCAGCCTTGTCAACGCAACTCCTCCTAAGATTCTGACTGGATTCTAATGAAACTTGGTAGATGTTATAACCTTAATTGGTAGATTTGCAAGAAGTAAGGATTTTATGGTTCATTGATTTTGCCTGAGTTATGCCCCCTTCAATCTTAGTCTCTGGGGCTTAATGATATTTCAGCCTCGTGAACACAATTCCTTCCAGGTTTTTGACTGGATATTTATAAAAACCTTTTTGTGAACACAACTTTTTACAGGTTTTTGAGTGAATATTTATAAATCCTTGTCAATGTCATTTTTTTTATCTCAAGTTTTATAAGTGGAGGCGTATATTGTGACCGTGGCACTCTTGTTGTACTTTGTGATAATTAGGATGTTCTAAACAATACATGTAGTTGTTATCCATCCCATGATGCATTATCTTCATTTTGTGTATGTCAATATCATTCCTGTGAGATGTTTTTTAAAAGCAAGTTATACATTAAACCATTGCCCGACAGCATTGTTTTAGACAAATCCTTAGAATAGTTTTTGTATTTTGATATTCATTCCTATCCCTAATTTAATGCATTATTTATTAGTTTTTGACATGAAAAACCCAAAAATTTTTCTTTGGTGACCATTGGGATGAAACGAAGCTGTGGAATACTTTTAAAACTGTATAGGTATTACAATGATTTACATGAATGAGTACTGGGACTTCCACAATTTGTTAGGTTAGGAAGAACACTGCTCTCAACATTAACCCATGCCATAAACATTACCTGCCTGTTTCTTGATAAGAACTGATGTGCGTTCTGTAGAGCTTGAATTTTTAGCTCCACTGGCTGTGGGCCAGGGGGGCTTATGTCATGGCCCTGTGACGACTGTGTCCGTCGTGCGTCCGTGCGTGCATCTGTGCGTCTGTCCGTGCATGCGTAAACAATTTTCAAACATCTTCTCCAAAACTACTGGACCAATTTCAACCAAACTTCACAGGAATCTATCTTGCATGATTCTGTACCAAATTCCTTCAAAAGAATAAAGTCTGTGCAGAACTTGAATTTTAATGAATTTAATTGATTTAAATTTTCGAAAAATCTTTAAAAATTCTTCTTCTCCAAAACTAAAGGACCAATTTAAACCAAACAGAAACTTCACAGAAATCTTCCTTGCATGAATCTCAAACAAATTTCTTCAAAGGAATAAAATCTGTGCAGAACTTGAATTTCAATTAATTTAATTGATTTAAATTTTCGAAAAATCTTTAAAAATTCTTCTTCTCCAAAACTAAAGGACCAATTTCAACCAAACTTCACAGAAATCTTCCTTGCATGAATCTCTACCAAATTCCTTCAAAAAATCAAATTCTGTGTAGAACTTGAATTTTAATTAATTTAGTTAAATTAAATTTTCGAATAATCTTTAAAATTTCTTTTCCCAAACTACTGGACCAATTTCAACCAAATTTCACAGAAATGTTCCTTGCATTAATCTTTTTTTTTTATTATTCCTTCAACAAAATTAATTCTGTGTAGACCTTTAACTTAACCCTTTCCCAAACAAGACCTGGTTTTGACGTCCCTAAGAAAATAGGTTTGGGAAAACATTGAGACAAAAGAAGAAACTGCTGATAACCAGCAGTTTCTCCTTTTGCCTCAATATTTTCCATGCTAGACTGTGTACAAATCCAAACTTTACCAACATCCAACTTGTGGTCTGCAACAGCTTTTAAATCAAGTCATCCAAAAATTTTGCCGTTTGGGAAAGGGTTAAATTAATAAAACTAAATTAAATTTTTGAAAAATCTTTGAAAAATATTCTCCTCCAAAACTACTGAACCAATTTCAACCAAACTTCACAGGAATCTTCCTTGCATGAATCTTTTTTTAATTCCTTAAAAAAATAACTTCTGTGTAGAACTTAAATTTTAATTGAATTCATTAAATTTTTAAAAAATCTTTAAGAAAATCTTCGCCTCCAAAACTGCTGGACCAAATTCAACCAAACTTTACAGAAATCTTCCTTTCATGAATCTCTTCCAAATTGTGTAAAAAAAAGATGTTGTGCTGAACATGAATTTTAATTAATTTAATTAAATTAAATTTTTGAAAAATCTTCTTTTCCAAAACTACTGGACCAATTTCAATTAAACTTCACACGGATCTTCCTTGCATGAATCTCCTCTAAATTCCTAAAAAAAATGTCTGTGTAGAGCTTCTCCAAAACTACTGGACCAAGAATCTTCCTTGCATGAATCTCTTCCAAATTCCTTCTCTATTACATGAAAAACTTGGCCGCTGTGGGCTAGGCTTATTTATCGCTATATGAAACATAGTGTAATTTTAAGAAAATTTTAAAAAAATTTCTCCTCCATAATCACTTATTAGATTTCATTCTGGTGTAGCATGAATCTTCCTTGGATAGACCTCTATTGTATTCCTTGAAGAATTTCGTAGTCTAAATGTCTAAAAGCCAGTGGAGCGATACAGGGCTATCATGGCCCTCTTGTTAAGATTTCTTAAGATGATTTTGATAAATGAGATTCTGACCGAGGTGTTCCAAATGCTCCATACTTCATACAAATGACGTCATGATGACTTCATTTGTATAAAGTAGTGGGCATTCGGAACAACGCGTTCAACTCTCTATTATATATTGTTTCTACAGAGTTCCGAATGAAGTATAGTTAATGGTGTCTCCCATAGAGCTGCTGAAAAAATGTGTTTTAAAGAACGCTTTATCTTAAAACATCTTAAGAATTCTCGAGATATCTTAAGAAATCTCGCTCTAAGGAACGCACCTCTGATTAGACCCTCTAGATTCAGGACCAACTGGCCGGCCTTATTTCAAATCTCTGCCACAATTACCGTATAAAACAGCGTGTACCAGTAGGACACAAAGTGCCCATGAGCCTATAAAAATTTGCATTCATTTGTGATTCCATGCTGGCCTTAATGAAAGCATTATTTTTATGTACCTCTGTTCAATTATTATCCTTCTGATACAAATATTTGGTCAGGACCAGTGCCTACATGGTCAGGGCCAGCTGCATTGGGCAGAAACAAGACCAGCTGTCTGGCAACCAAAAAAGTTTATGTTGAACCATGACTGAGCTATAATTGTTTTATATTCAGGTGTAACAACTTTCAGTCTACATCCAGGAGCAATAGCAACTGAGATCTGGACTGCAGCCTGGGATAAAAGTGTCTTCCATGGAATGTTTTTTGAACTTCTGAAGAAATTCATGAAGGTGGGTAATGTTTTTTACCAATCTTTTAGAGGAATAGATAAGCGGGATTAGACAACATTTTTCACTTTCATGTAATTTTCTAAGTCCAGAATGTTTTCCCTATCTTACTATATATTCATTTTCGCATGCGAGATCTGATTGACCTGTGCTGGGTCTGACAAGTTTGTAAAAATTTGGATTTTTGGAGTTCGTATAAGGTCCCTTTTAGTGTGACGGGTCACATATTTTTGATTCCAAATGCTTTGTTGTCATTTCTCATAAGAATAGTCTGTTGGAGATGATTCTAATGAGTACACACAATATAAGGTTCATGTATTACCAATAAATGATATTTTGCATTAAAAATCATTTACTGTACATTCACTGCTCTATTCCTAATTACATGGTCATCGGTGGATTTTTAAAAAGATCTACCACATCCAGGAAATTCCTGATATTTTCCATACTTGTATGCTTTCAATCAAGTTAAAATTTGTCCCGTGGTAATAGAGATATTGACGATTTTCTGAAATATTTGTGTCACAACAGTTGAACTCACATGATTCCCCACCCTGATAATTTCAGCCCCTAGACTTAGAGTCATTACGCTGACATTTGATTTAGTTTAATTTTACCATTTATGACAGATATTTTTCATTATCTAGCAAATGATAGTCCAGCTTAGATGTACTTTGACAGTTCCAGTTGTGTCACAGTAGATAGAGGTCTTAAAGCAAAAAGGCTATTTTTTGTTACTGTTGCATATTTGTTAATCCAAAGCATCATATTTATCAACTTTTCTTGTAATACATGTATTACAGACATGCGAGGAAGGAGCTCAGACAACAATATACTGCTCAGTAAGTGAAGGGATCGAGGGTGACTCCGGGAAGTATTTTGTTGATTGCAGGGAGGCGGATCATAAAAGTTCAACAGCTAGTAAAGACATGGGTCTTGCCAAGAAGGTCTGGGAGATCAGTGAACGCGAGACTGGAATAACCATGTAGACATCATTTAGTGGTGATAATCAAAAAACATTACTTGGAAAGTGCTATATTCTCACAAAGTCACAAGTGCCATTTCTTTTTATCCTTTACCAGCTACAAAGTACAGGTGAATAAATTGGGACCATCACGGACCTCTTGTAAGTTAATTTAGGTCACGACAGAAACAAGTGGCTCACCTTTATTATTAATTGTAATTAATATATATTGTAACTACGCATGAATAGGTGGTAAAGGAGGAAACAAGCTACAAAAAGAGTCAATGGTATTTTGTTGCCTCATGAAAATCGAGTCCTTTTGAGTTTCGAGGTAGTTGCATAGAGAAAAAATCCTTCAGCAAAGGTAGGTGTTGAATTCATTTTTATACCACCGCAGAATGTTTTATTATACCCCAGCAAAACAAACGGTTTATTATACACCCACAAAACGGATGCTTTAGGGGGTATACTGGAATCAGCCTGTCTGTCCGTCCGTACGTCCGTGTATAAATCTTGTTAAGGGCATTGAATCATGAAAATTCATAGGTGGATACATCTCATTGTGAAGAGGTGCGGTGCACAAGAACCATGACGTATATTGGTGTCATCTTCTCCGTCTATCCATCTGTCCATCCGTCCGTTCGTCCACTTTTCTTGTCAACGCAACTCCTAAGTTTCTGGCTGGATCTTTTTGAAACTTGATTAATGTTATCACCTCATTGGTAGATTTGCATGAAGGAAGGCTTTTATGAATCAATGATTTTTGCCTGAGTTATGCCCCTTAAAACTTAGTCTCCGGGGCTTATTGAAATTGCAGCCATGTCAACGCAATTCCTCCTAAGTTTCTGGCTGGATCTTAATGAAACTTGGTCAATGTTATCACCACAATTGGTAGATGTGCATGAAGGAAGGATTTTTTGGTTCATTGATTTTTGCCAGAGTTATGTCCCTTAAAACTTAGTCTCTGGGGCTGATTGAAATTGCAGCCTTGTCAACGCAACCTCTCCTAAGGTTATGGCTGGATCTTAATGAAACTTGGTGGATGTTATTACCTTAATTGGTAGATATGCATGAAGTAAGGATTTAATGGTTCATTGATTTTTGCCTAAGTTATGCCCCCTTCAAACTTAGTCTTGGGGGCTTAATGATATTCAGCCTTCTGAACGCAATTCCTTCCAGGTTTTTGACTGGATATTTATAAATCCTTTTTGTGAACTCAATTTTTTACAGGTCTTTGAGTGAATATTTATAAATCCTTGTCAATGTCATTTTTTAGTCCCCTACCGGCGAAGCCGAAGGGGACTTTAGGTTTGCACTCTGTCCGTCAGTCAGTCCGTCTGTCCGTCCGTCTGTCTGTCTGTCCATCCGTCAGTCCGGTGAATTAGTTTTCCAGACTTTTTTTCTAAACAGGGGTAGCTATTGAGCTGATTTTTGATATGTAGACCCGCATTGATGAGTTACAGAACAAGTTTGAGTTTCGTTCCGGTCCAGTGATTTTTGAGGAAGATATGGATGCTGGACTTGAAAAATTACTGTGAAATTACAGTTTTCCAGACTTTTTTTCTTAATGCTGGCAGCTATTGAACTGATATCTGGTATGTAGACCCGCATTGATGAGTTACAGAACAAGTTTGAGTTTCGTTCCGGTCCATTGATTTTTGGGGAAGATATGGATGCTGGACTTAGAAAATTTCTTGGAAATTACAGTTTTCCAGACTTTTTTTCTCAATGCTGGCAGCTTTTGAGCTGATTTTTGGTATGTAGGCCCGCATTGATGAGTTACAGAACTAGTTTGAGTTTCGTTCCGGTCCAGTGATTTTTGGGGAAGATATGGATGCTGGACTTAGAAAATTTCTTGGAAATTACAGTTTTCCAGACTTTTTTTCTTAATGCTGGCAGCTATTGAGCTGATTTTTGGTATGTAGACCCGCATTGATGAGTTACAGAACAAGGTTTAGTTTCGTTCCGGTCCAGTGATTTTTGAGGAAGATATGGATGCTGGACTTAGAAAATTACTGGGAAATTACAGTTTTCCAGACTTTTTTTCTAAGCGCTTGCAGGTATTGAGCTGATTTTCGGTATATGAACACATATTGATGAGAAACAGAAGGAGTTTGTGTTTTGTTCCGGTCCAGTGATTTTTGGGGAAGATACAGATGCTGGACTTAGAAAATTTCTGGGAAATCACATTTTCCAGACTGTTTTTCTTAATGCTTGCAGCTATGGAGCTGATTTCTGTATGTAGACCTGAATTGATAAGTTACAGAACAAGGTCGAGTTTCGTTCCGGTCCAGGGATTTTTGAGGAAGATACGGATGCTGGACTTTGAAATTTTTTGGGCTTCTTTTTCTAAACACATATATGAAGCTGGTAGGGGACTTGGTATTGTTTTGCAATACTTCAGAATGCTTGTTTTGTCTCAAGTTTTATAAGTGGCGGCGTATATTGTGACCATGGCACTCTTGTTGGAGGTATTGCCCTTTGCCAACAAAAATGCTTGTCCGGACAAATGTAGTGACGGGGGTATTTGATCACTTTAAATGATGCATTTCTAGTTTGTAAAATTAAAAAAATTAAGCGAATCTTACCTGGAATATGAAGTTTGATTGTAATTCTGTGCGACACTAGAAAGGGAGGAGATAAAATGAGAAGTAGATCCTTAATCTGGATTTCTGCCTTAGCAATATTGTCAACAGCCTGGCCGATCAAACTTTAATGACTGATGTTTCTGTGTTTTGCAGTTTCCTGTCTAAATATTTGAGCCAGGATCCGGAAAAAGGTCCCTTAAGGCATTTGAGCCCAACATAGATTCAGATCAGCCTGTGCATACGCACAGTCTGATCAGGTTCCATGTTGTTCTCTAATAGCTTCTTCGTAACCTGTAGTGACTTAAAAAGAGCAGCATGGGTGCATATTTGATTGAATTTGACAACAGGCTGATCTTTAAACTCAATTTTGAAAAATGCTATAAGGGACGTTTTTCCAGATCCCGGCTCATTTAGAGTTGGCCGGTAGGATGTCTCAAACCATCTTATTGCACTTGACAGTGTGTAGGGCCGTGCAATTTTCCGGCCTAGGAAGGGACTCCTCTTTAACCCTTTCCCAAACAAGACCTGGTTTTGACGTCTCTAATAGGAAAGGCTTGGGAAAACATTGAGACAAAAGAAGAAACTGCTGAAAACCAGCAGTTTCTCCTTTTCTCTCAATATTTTCTGTGCTATATTGTACACAAATCCCTTCCTTTTTAACATCAATTTTGTTGTTAGCTGCTTTTGAAAAGGATTACCCTAAAATTTTGCCGTTTGGGAAAGGATTAACCATGTTTGTGTACTCCTCTTCTTTGAGTCCATTATTAAACACATCTTTATGTTAGCTGCTAAAGTTTCTTCCAAAGGAGGGCCCGATTTTTCAAAACCCTTCAGTCTTCTAGACATGAAAGAGAAACGTGATTCCTCAGTTTTTTAGCTCGACTTTTCGAAGAAAATGAGAGCTAATACTGTCACCCGGGCGTCGGCGTTAGCGTTGGCGTTGGCGTCGGCGTCAGAGTTGCAACAAAGGCTAAAGTTTTTTCAAACATCAATAACTTCCATACTATCGAAGGGATTCAACCCAAACTTGGAATACTTATTCACCATCACACCCTCTACCTTACTACCAGGGCCCATGACCCTGGCTCCACTAAATTTGGAGTTATGCCCCCTTTAAACGAAGCAACTTAGAAAGTCGAGCGCGCTGTCTCCGGACAGCTCTTGTTTGTGTTTTGGAGGTGGGCATGACGAGTCTATGAATTGTCAATTTCCTCTTCTTCGTGTTCATATTGTCCTTCCTCTTTATCCCCGCTTGCCTATTCCTCGAAATAGTCCATACGTGAGACCAATTTCGACACATTTTCACCGGCCGCTTTTTGCCGAGATTGAATGTCCGCAAGACCGGAAAAAAATTTCGAAATCATTTCCGTCGAAACACCGCCCTCTGATTTACTGGAATACGATTTTTCGGGCTTAGAAGCAGCACGACTAGGCACTGTTTTAGCTGTTGAAGACGTTGTTCTTTTGTCTGGAGCCGTCGAAACCGGCGGCCCATCTTTGTCGTTTTTAGCTCAACTGCCCGAAGACCAGCGAGCTATTGTCATGGCCTTGTGTCCGTCGTGCGTGTGTCCGTTGTGCGTGCGTCCGTCCGTGCGTCCGTCCATTAACTTTTTCTTGAAAAATCTTCTCACAAACCAGTGGGCCAATGTTGACCAAACTTGACAGGAATGTTCCATGGGTGACCCTTTACTTAAATTGTTAAAAAAATTGATTGGTCCTTAAATGTGGGCGTGGCAGAGCGGGGCTTAACAGACTTAGAGAAATCACAAAATAATTCGTTAAAAATCTTCTTCACTTCTTCAAACCCGTGGACCAACTTTGATCAAACCGTGCAGGAATCTTTCTTGGGTGACCCTTTAGTTGTTCAAAGAATTTTGATTGATCCCTAAATGTGGGTGTGTCAGGGTGGGGCTTATCACACTCAGAGAAGTCTAAAAATAATTTTTTAACAATCAACCATTTGGCCAATTTTGACCAAATTTGGCATCAATGTAACTTGGGTAGCTCTATACTTAAATTATCAGTGAAATTTTGATTGGTTCATAAATACGGGCGTTGCAGGGCGCGGCCTTTCAGACTCCGGAAATCACAAAATAATTCTTTAAAAATCAACCTTTTGGCCAATTTTGACTAAACTTGGCATAAATGTACCTTGGGCAGCTCTTTACGTAGAATGCCTGTGAAATTTTGATTGGTCCATAAAAGTGTTCGTTGCAGGGCGGGGTTATCAGACTTAGAGATAAAAATAATTCTTTATATATCAACCAATGGGCCAATGAAGACCAATTTTGGTAGTAATGTCCCTTGGGTGGCCTTTTATTTAAATTGTTTATGAAATTTCAATTGACCCATTAATGTAGGCGTGGCGGGCGGGGCTTATCAGAATGGGAGAAATCACGAAATTATTCTTTAAAAACAACCAATTTGTCAATTAATTACAAACTTGGCAGAAATGTTCATTGGTTAGTCCTTTACTTTCATTATCAGTGAAATTTTGATTGGTCGATAAATGTGGGTGTGGCAGGGCATGGCTTATCAGAATTTGAAAAACCATGAAATAGTTCTTTAAAAATAAACCAATGGACCAATTTAGAACAAACTTGGCAGAAATGTTCCTTGGACAACCCTGATTTCGCATTGCAAGGCTTACAAGAAATCATGAGATAATTCTTTTACTATAGCCAGTGGAGCGATTCAGGCCCTCTTGGGCCTCTTGTTAAGTCGAATTTCCAACCATGACACGAAGTGTAAATTAACTGTTGTTACGAATAGAACTCGGGACTAAAGTCGACCTGAATGAGCCTACAAATATACGTAACACTAACAACACGAAAAAATCCTTTATCATCTAAAATAACCGAAAAAAAAACTTAGTAAGAATTTGACTGTCTGATAGACTGGTACCCATTCGTGCAAATAACTGAATCTTAATCCGTAGTAGATTTCAGGTGCGGGAACCAGACTATGCATCTGAATGGTCCGCAATTACACGCGCTACTGACTGCGCATGCGAGGGGCTACTTCTCATGTTATCTACGAACCGTTATTTGCGAAATAGAATCAACCAGTTTTGGAAAAATCCGGCGATGATTTTAGTAGATGTGTTCGACTTATTCCTTTGTTGGTGGATTCTCGCTCTATGCAACTATCTCTGAAGTACAAATATGTCACAAGGCACCAAAAATACTGCTGCCTCTTTTTGGAGCTTGTGTCCTCGTTTACCACTTGTGGTATGATATATTGTTTTTTGCATATTTCTTTTACAAAAAATCCCTATGATGTTCCTTGAAGATACAATATAGAATCATTAAGAGAACGGAAAAAGAAATTGTCATTAGTTTCAACATTTTTTTCATATTGTTCATCACTTGTTTATCTGTGTTTAATGTTTTTGAAGCGTGAATTTAATACTAATGTGCGTTCAAACCAATCTTTGCTCGGAAAGGGTCATTCAATATTTAACCCTTTCCCAAACAAGACCTTGTTTTGACGTTCCTAATAGAAATGGCTTGGGAAAACATTGAAACAAAAGAAGAAACTTCTGATAACCAGCAGTTTCTCCTTTTGTCTCAATATTTTTTATGCCATATTTTACACAAATCCTATCTTAATACACTCCATTTTGTCATTTGCGTCAGTTTTTGAAGTGGATCACCCTAAAATTTTGTCGTTTGGGAAAGGGTTAAGCTAGGATATATAGTGCCTTTATGGTGTCTAATGCCAACATGCACCAGATCAGTATGTTCCTAAGGCTAGTTACTGCAGGGTTCGTGCAGCTTTCCAAAATTTGTCTCAGGGTATGAAGATGCAATATAAGAAAACATCATGACTTGATCAGACTATGTTTACGCTGAAGCTCATCTTCGCAAGCCAAGGGTGACATCTACGACGTAACGTCGTTTCTGTATTCACCCTTGGCGGATTTAGTCCGATTTTCTTGGTCTCCTGGAAAGCGTTTTCATTGGTTCCAGCGAGGTCTCGCTGGAACCAATCAGTTTGTCGACTGATACATTTGTTATGAGTAACCAAATCATGACAACGGGCGGGAAAAAGCATTGCATTTGCAACTCAAAAACGCGAAGATGGACGATTTTTCCTGAGAATTTCACTGCAATAGACAGAATTTCCGTAACTTTAATCGACGAATTATTATACTTTCGATAATTCGACAAAAAAAGCAGCTAACTTTTACATAATCCGCATGACGTATGACGCGAAAGACAACGCGCGTTAATGACGTCATCAATAATGGACGTAAACAACCAGCAGAACAACCGCTAGGCGGCGCTTCGCGATTTCAAGAAAATCGGACTAAATCCGCCAAGGGTGAATACAAACGTAGGTGGGTTCAACCTTGGCTAGCGAAGATGGCTGAAGCTGGTCTGGCTATGTTTTGGTCTCAAATGTTTTAAGGACAGTTTTCCAGATAATGGACTATTTGTTTTATATTGAACTGTTTTAAACTCTTTATGGATATATTTTTGGGCATATACATGTATTTTATTGCAGTTATCACTTTTATATATATTTTAGTAATTTACATAATTATTTTGCTTGATAACTTTTAAACATCCTGATAAAGAAGTGTTTTGATACACCTAATGGAAAAGAGAGTAGGAAAACAATGAGACAAGGAAGAAAAATTCTGATAATCACAATTTTTTCCGCTTGCCTCACTATTTTCTGTACTATTTCTTTGCACAATTCCTATCATTTATAACGTTTATTTTGCCATTTGATAAGAGTCCAAATTGGGATTGTAGAAATATTGAAGTTTGGAAAAAGGTCATAATTGTTTTGTTCACTATACATCCCGATGAACCTTTTTTTATGATCTACCTCGTTACATAATGATTACATAAGAGCCAGGATCTGGAAAAACGTCCTTTAAGGCTTTTGAGCTCACCATAGATCCAGATCAGCCTGTGCGTACGCACAGTCTGATCAAGATCCACGTTGTTCTCTAATAGTTTCTTTGTAACCTTTAGTAACTTAATTTTGAAAAATGCTATATGGGACGTTTTTCCAGATCCCGGCTCAATTAATTATTATAGGCACGTCACGATATTACGGTGTATCCTTACAAAATACCTATGTTTACAACATCGAGCTCCAAACTACTGAAATTTTGCAGGTGATGAGTAGACTTTTGAAAGTATGAACCATCTGCAAGATTTGATCCATCGCTTGCAAAATTGTATTGAAATTATGGATGCTTTTCCATTGTGTACATAGGTAAAAATGCAAACATGTGTCAAAATATCGTGACTGGACTATACCCTACTATATTTCATATCATTATATACAATGTATGTATTTTGTAAAATAAAAGTACACGGAAAACATAAATGCCAGTTACCTTGACTGGGAATCACACAACGAATCTCTTCCTTATAATATTTTGCCCAAAATCATCATATTAGAATAACATTTGAATGTCAAGGTCAAATAACTTTGGTTCTATGCAATCGTTTAAGTTTGAGTTTATTAGCTCACCTGAGCACGAAGTGCTCAAGGTGACCTATTGTGGTCGCTTTTTGTCCGTCCATCTGTCCGTCCGTCCGTCTGTCCGTTCAAAATTTCTTTAAACCACTTCTCCTCTTATACCATTAAGCCAATTTTTACCAAACTTGGCAGGAAGGTTCCTTCAGTGACCCTTTTCAAAACTTGTTCGCATATTTATGATTCGTCAAAAAATGTGGGCGTGGCAGGGAGGGGCTTATCAGACGTAGAGAAATCATAAGAAAATTCTTTAAAAATCAACCATAGGGCCAATTTGAATCAAACCTGGCAGGAATGTGCCTTGAGTCATTCTTTTCAAAATTTGTTCACAAACTTTTACATTTGTCAAAAAATGTGGCCGTGGCAGGGAGACAGGGGCTTATCAGACTTAGAGAAATCATAAGCAAGTTCTTTAAAAATCAACCATTGGGTCAATTTGATCCAAACCTGGCAGGAATGTGCCTTGAGTCATTCTTTTCAAAATTTATTCATGATTTTTTACATTTGTCAAAACATATGGGCATGGCAGGGAGGAAGGGGCTTATCAGACTTAAAGAAATTATGAGAAAATTCTTAAAAAATCAACCAGTGTGCCCAATTGAACCAGACTGTGCAGGAATGATCCTTGAGTCTCTCTTTTCAAAATTTGTTCACAAATTCTTACATATGTAAAAAATGTGGGCATGGCAGGGAGGAAGGGGCTTATCAGACTTATGAGAAATCATAAAAAAATCTTTAACAATCAACAATTTGGCCAATTTTATTCAAACTTGGCAGGATACTTCCTGTGGTGACTCTTCTCAAAGTTTGTTCACAAATATTTACATTTGTCAAAATATGTGGGCATGGCAGGGAGGAAGGGGCTTATAGGACTTGGAGAACTCATAAGAAAATTCTTTTAAAATCAACCTTTAGGCCAATTTGAACCAAACCTGGTTGAAAAGTTCCTTGAGTGACATGTTTCAAAATTATATCTTGATTTTTTTTTTAAAAAGTATATTGGTGTGGCAGGGTTGGTGAAATTTGGAGCTTTGAAATTATACCTTACTTTGGGTTGTCATGGAGATACTTAGTTTCCTTCTAAACTGTTTGGCCTAAGAACCTTGAAATTTTGTGTAAGACCTCATGCCATGAATGGCTTCCAGAATACAAGAAATCATTACTATACATGGAAACTAAGCCCTACATTGTGGGTTCTACATTTTACAAGGCAATTTTGATGCATTTACTTTTGGAATCATACAAGCTGCAGATAAGGGAAGATAATTGCTTTTCAAAAAGCAACATTTTGTTTCAATATTCGTCAAACTCTTTGCTGTTGGTGATCATTTCAATCATCTGCGTGAATAGATTAATATATTCTACATAGGGTTTGGATATATATAAATAATAAATTTGAAAGCCTTTCCTATTTCTTTATCTGCTGCTCTGGCTGGCCCCATTTTTATTTTATGTAAACAAATAAGAAAGGATTAGCCTAGGTTATCAGATGGTGATCTTTCACTTTATTCTTTCAAACCTAATATGATGATTAATCTCTAACAGATCAGTAAGCTTTGAAAATAACCCCTATGTTGTATATTGCAAAATCATGAAATAATTATTGCAGAAAAAACCCTCAACCATTGTGCTAATTTGTACCCAACTTTACAGAATTGGTTGGAACAAAATTATTACTTAATTGTTTCCAAACAGAAAGTCCTTAGTTTCATACCTTTGAATTTGTCAAAATTACCATTATCATTCTTATCATCTTGAATCAGGTGAGCGATTTAGGACCATCATGGTCCTCTTGTTAGCCATTGCCCCCAAAAATAAGCCCTCATCAGGTTTTTTTACACATACAAATTAAAGATATTATGTAACCCTATCAATCCACAGAATTTAAAGAAAATCTACTTTTGAACCCTTATTGCAACCCATCCTTATGCAAAATTAAACAATAAGACTTGTTCTAGAGTTGACTCACAGATCCCGTATTCTAGATAACCATTTCAAAATTTTAAAAGTGTTGCTTCAACTTGCTTGTTTCCAAAAGATAACACTTGTATATTTGTTAAAAATGGATTAGCACCTGATTATATGAAAGAGCACTTTGCAGCTCCGGCATCTTCCAATAATTATAATACAAGATTTTCCAGTAATGGTTGTTTTGCGGTTTCAAAGGTCGGGTATCATGGAAGAAAGTTGTTTTCTTACATGGGGTGCAGTCTTTGGAATCGCTTACCTGCGGATATCAAACCTTTAGAGTCAGTCACTCAGTTCACACTTCGGCATATATATTCATTTACCAAATACGTATATTATTGGCGCCTGTTAAATGTGGGCTGTTCCTCGAAATTTGATTTCACAGAAGCACGCTTTTCAAGTGATTGGCGAGATTAATCCAGATGAGCAGAATATATAGACTGGGTTACTGGGTACTTAATGTATCCAAACCCTCAAAAGCACCAAAGAGCCAGAGGCGAAAACTAAAACGTGCAAAAATTCCTAAACTGTGAACATGACATTTCCATTCCAAATACAAACCTAGGCATTCTGTACGGTTTAGAATTTTGAATAAATTACCTCCCATGCTTATGAATATAGAGTAAAATAATATTTGTAAATTATATTCTTCTTGAAGCATAATCTTGAAATCCGGCACGGTGAATCAACTTATGTGAAGTGTATTTACAAGTGTGAAATTTGATCCATTTCGTATGGCTAGAAAGTGGTGATTTTTTTCAGGGTCTGTAAACCTTAATCTATTAGAAATGTCAAAACCAGGTCTTGTTTTGGAAAGTATTAAAGGCCCTTATATTTGAGTGATTAAACTACAAATGAATATGAATTTATTTCAGGGATAGGATGTATTTCAATGCGCTTGACTTTGCAAAAAGGAATGTCCGTGTTATACTGGTATGTCGTAACCAGAAGCACGGTGAAGTAGCTAAGTAAGGGAAGATAAAACAAATGCGGAGTACCAGTTTACAGTGACCCTTTCCCAAACATGCAATTTTATACGCCCGAAGGGTCGTATTATGTTATGACCCCGGTCGTCCGTCTGTCCGTCCGTCCGTCTTTCTGTCCGTCCGCTAGCAATTTCTTGTGTGTACAACTTCTACAGTTTTGGTCGGAATTTGATCAAACTTGCCACAATGAATCTCTATGGTGTCTAGTTGTGCACATCGTTTACGGAATTCAGATAACTCTTTTCATTCTTGAATTATCTGCCCTTGAATTAAAAGAATGCCCATTTTCTTGTGTGCGCAACTCCTACAGTTTTTGGTCAGAATTTTATCAAACTTGCTACAATATATCTCCATGGTGTCTAGTTGTGTACACCGCTTACGGAATTCAGATAACTACAATGTATTTTCGTTCTTGAATTACTTGCCATTGACTTTAATTTGGGTATTACTGGCAGATGCTATTAGCCAACATTTCCTCTAAATTTCTAGATATTTTCTCACTTTTATTTTTACACAAATCCTATCTGTATAATGATCTTTTTTTTATGCCCCCGATAGGGAGGCATCATAAATTGGACTTGTCCGTCCGTCCGTCCGTCTGTCCGTCCGTCCGTCCGTCTGTCTGTCCGTCATTCCGTCCAAAAACTTTAACATTGGCCATAACTTCCTTATTACTTAACATATTCGCTTCATACTTTACCACAACATTCCTTGGTACATTACCTTTCTGTAGGCACATACTTTGGTGACCTTGACCCCTGGATGACCTTGACCTTGAACATAGATTGGCCATAATTTAAAATCAAAGCGGTGTCGGGGGCATTGTCATCTTACAGTGACAGCTCTTTCAAATATTGGAATAATCAAACACATTGTTGCATCCGAAAGGGTTATAGGCGGGGGGCCAGTGGGGCCTACCATGCACCCCCCCCCCCCCCTAGACTTTTTGCCACTGGTGCCAAATTGTTCCTTAGGTCCTACTTGTTGAAAATCAGAGGTGCCCCCAAGAAAAAACTCATTCCCGCTATATGAAACAGCACCGTTTCCATGGCAACCCTTATGCGCTTTTGAGAAAATGACAGTAGTTGAAAAAACATCAATATCTCTGCTTACAGATATAGTAGATCAGTACTTTTGGTATCAAAATGAAGCTTAGACATTGCTCTTGAATTTGGTATGTGCATATGCAAATTAGCTAATTTGCATATGCATGATTTTTAAGATTTAATTAAAAAATTTGATGAAATTTTCGTCATTTTTTTTAAATATGATACAAAAATAAGCTATTACTCACTTAGTTTGTTGGTTACATTAACAATTTTGGTATCAAATTGAAGCCTAGACATCCCTCCTTAATATACGTTAGTCTAATAAGATATCTTTTGCTTGCATGATTTTTAGTGATTTTTTTAATTTTGCCGAAAAATTCGCATATTTATGAATATTTGATATATGTAGTTTTTCCAAGCCTTATAGAAGGACTTACTCACTTTGCATATGTAAAACTTCATTTACAAAATAGAATTGGGCATTTTAATGTCATTTTACTGAATCAGAGTGTATTAAATTATATTCTAGGGTGCGGTTTCCATGGCAACATATCTTGAAAAAGGGGTTTAGAGGGTATTATAGGAGAAAGAGCTTTTGTTCACTAAGTCATGGATGTGGACTGACAATTAATGTTTTACATTGATGTTTAGACATCCATCTTTACTTTTTAGAATAGTTATGCAAATTATCTAATTTGCATTATGCATTATAATGAAGAATTAATTAGAATAATCAATTTAATTAATATCATTTTTCGCGAGTGCAGCTGGAAAATCAGATGTAGCTCTCATAGATCTGAATATATATTAACACTTTTTGTATTAAAATAAAGCCTGGACATTTCTTTTTATTTTCCAATGCAGTAATGCAAATTAGTTAATTTGCATATGTATGATTTTAAAGATTTAATTAGTATTTTTCTTGATTTTTTTTGCAATTTCTATCAAGAATAAAACAGAAAAATAAGCTTTAGCTAATTAAGTTGGTGGTGTGCAGTTACAATTCGGATATCAAAATGAAGCCTAGACATTCATCATGGTTTTCAGTTATGCAAATTAGCTTTTTTGCATATGCACATTTTTTTTAATAAAAATACTTATAAACAAAGAATAGGGAATATCTAATACACACGGCGTTTTCAAACTGTATGGAAAGACTATATAATATTTTATATAATATTACATGACAACAAAATAATTAAGCATTTTGAGGCTTTTTTTTACAGAATTAGTTTGAATTACAATACCGAGGGCTTAGTGCAAAACTATTGTAACTATGTTTTGTAAAAATTTACTGGAGAGGAGAAAAATAATAAGTTTTTTAAAATTAAACATTACATGTAATTGTATTCCTATCTTAGGCTTCAGAAAATTATTTTAAGGAAAATTCTCAAAAATACATTTACAATAGTTTTGAATTAGGCCTGGATATGCAAGAAGGTGTCTTTTCCACGGAAACATGTTTTCTTTTAATTTAAAAGCAGTTAGGCGTAGCAAGAGAAAAAGCTATAACTAACCAAGTTCTTGGTGTAGACTTACAAGTTGGGTATCAAAATAAAGTCTGTCCGTCTTCTTTTTAGCATGTATGCATATAAGCTAACTTGCATTCGCTATATTTCAAATGAATTTAAACAATGAATTTTGACCCTTTTTAATAAAATTGACTTTAATTTGTGAATACTTCTGAGATAAACAATGAATTTAAGGACAGATCCTCCATTTATTTCCTACGGAAAGATTTTTTTTTATTTTTTCTGTACTGATATTTGAATATATGAGAAGTAAAAAATTGGCTTAAAAACTATAGGTCACCAAGCGAATTAAAAAGTTATTGGATTTCAAGGGAGGCTACTCTTGTCTAAAATTGCAAAAATGATGTGTCACTTAAATACCCATAAAAAGGTGTTCGAAATGACTAGGATTACATAAATAAGTCTTAATTGTGTTCAATATGTTTTATTCTGTCTAAATGAGTATCAATTTGGGAAAATTCAGTGATGATTTTGACATTTTTAGTAAAACATTCTTTCAAAAGAAGCTGAAATTGCTCTTTTTTCGCAACGTTTCTGATAATAAAAAATATTCCAGCGGTAAGAATTTTTTTCTTTATTGGTATAGACATAGTGCTTGGTCATACCTACAAAAATCAAAAAAGAAAAATATATCAAACCAAGCGTTTTTCTTAGTTATAGTTAAAATTTGGTTTACTTTTTACAGCTCTGTCCGAAATTGTTTCGCTACTTCTATCCATTTTTAGCTCGACTTTTCGAAGAAAATGAGAGCTTATACTGTCACCCGGGCGTCGGCGTTGGCGTCCGGCGTTGGCGTTGGCGTCGGCGTTGGCGTTGCAACCAAGGTTAAAGTTTTTTCAAACATCAATAACTTCCATACTATCAAAGGGATTCAACCCAAACTTGGAATACTTATTCACCATCACACCCTCTACCTTACTATCAGGGCCCATGACCCTGGGACCACTCTATTTGGAGTAATGCCCCCTTTATACTAAGCAACTTAGAAAGTCGAGCGCGCTGTCTTCGGACAGCTCTTGTCTTCCTTATTACCAGCTTTAGATAATAAAAAGTGTCATCTTTTGTGTCCATCTGAAGCGGACTAACTCATAAAGACACCACTTTGCTTTTGTTGTTCCGTTTCCTATAGCTAACGACACATGGTGAACGCGTAATAGACAGCGAAATGTACCACCCGAGTACTATGACACTTTAATTGACCAAACAGAGAAAATTGAAATAACCGAAAAGGGTCTTGCCATTTATCAACCAAACATTAACTAAATGTAAAAAAATACATTTGCTGAAAAGACCAATTACTGAAACAGCTTTATTTCGTTATTTAGGATATGCGCAGTAAGTTGCGCAGTAACAACTGGAGGATCTGTCCTTAAGATTCAAATTGTTGAATGACTAAAGTATATTGAATATATCATGCAGCCCTAAAGTCAAGTATTAATAGTTCGTATATTAATCATTTTATGTTATTTTGCTTAAATTTAGTAGGTACATCCCACAAACACTCACCATTTAGCATCAAAATAAATGGTATGAATGTCAAGGTCATAAATCAAGGTCTGAACAATTGCCCTAAGGTCCTGCATTGATACAACAGTGTTGCATCCTGTAAAATGGAAATTGTGCATTTTTCTTTGTTGAAGGAAAGAATAATGGGACAATAAAAGAATATCTTTAATTTACTTAATAAAACATTTCAGTATTTTTTCTGTGTTTGATAGCGTTTCTCGTCAGAAGAATATTGAATGTGTCATGCAAATATCCAACTTGATTACCCGACATTGCTTTCCCGTATGATGCCTACAATCGTTTATGTCACAAATCCATGAAGTGCAGATGTCAAAGTGATACATTACAATAATCATGAACCTCGTAATCCTGGCTTTCTCTCAAATGTTGGTCAGACTTCAACTTATTGCCTCTCTTAATCTGAATTTGTATGTCTCTTATGAAATTTATCCTATGTCTAAGACTAAAAGCATATTCAGTCTCAGTTACAACACTCATAATGCTGTCTTCCTCTTTCATTTTTGCTACAATATTTCAACTATTCATGATTTCTTGTCCAGGTTTGGAATACAACCTCTACGAGTAGGACTTTGATTGAGTCCTTTCAGATCAGTAGTCATCTTTTATAGGTACTGTGATTCAAATGACTCTACTTTTTGACTAAGCAATTGTCACGCTCATAGTCTTCACCGTCTACTAACTTTACAATAGTCTCAGAAAAATCTGCTTCTTTACATTGTCAGACACTGTCATCTCTGTAGAACCTTTTATCCTCATCCCTTCTTTCATTTAAGATAAGGAATCTCCATTCATCTGAGCTGCATCATAGTCCTACTCAGACCATTACTTGGCCGATTGATTCCCTTCTCTCTAAAAATATGAAACTATGATTACTCTATGATCTCTAATATCTTTTATAAGATTTAGTTTGATGGTCGAGACGGAAAAATAAGTTGTAGGTGCCAATTCTCCTGCCTCATACAGCCGATTGTCTTCTCCTTTCCCACAGGATGACTTCTCCAACTGTATACATAATCCATTGTTCCTTGAAAAAAGTCATACCCTTGACATGTTATAAAATTCCTAAAAGCACCAGTCTTGTCTCTGCACATAAACTCAGTCACTCATTTCCAAGTTTCGTATTTAACTTGCAGGTGTAGAAGCACTGACCACTTCAAAGTGCTGCCTTCCAGCTTGCTGTCTTGCTGCGCATGTATGGCTGTTCTCACTCCCTTCTTCCATTTACTTTGCATAGCCGAGATAGCTCAGTCGCTAACGACCGAGTCTATCAATTCAGGGGTCTTGAGTTAGAATCCCTGCTTGGCCAATACACATTCTGACATTTGTCTCTCACCAATGGGTGCTAATCATCTTTGTGAGAAAGCAGTTTGAGACTCCGATTCGATATTGTGGTAGTACTGGTGGAATGAAATACCTGAAATCCATGCAAAGGTGCTCCAGCTGCTATGATATGACCATAACAGTTCAAATGCTGTTAAACCGCAATCAATCAATACATCAATCCAATTGTTCTTTTTATATGGGTGGTATATTCCTTTCTATAAGACCCCTCTCTGACAGTTGCTTCCATTTCATCTAAGTCCTCCCTCATCTGCGCGTACCTGTGACCTGCATGTTGTACTCTGTTTTATTGCCCAATTGGATCTCTTAGCATGTCCATACCATCTTATCCTCCTTTCCCTCAAGAGGGGTTTCTAAGTCTTCGAGACCATGCTATTTGCGTAGCTCGCTTGAGCTGGTATTGGAGATATCCTGTTGTTGTATGTTGCTGATCTGAATAATTATTGTGGGGTCATTTCGCTTCAGGCATTTTAGGTTAGGCTTGGAAAGGTCTCGCTTGCGTTAATCATGACACTTCTGACGTAGTTTGAGTATATTTTGTCTCCTTTTTGGTAGGAGAGGCAAAGATTGTTATTATTTTCTCCAAAGCCCTTCTCCTTAAAGACCAGAATGCTCTTACCTATGCTTATGTGGTGAACATGAAGTGATACATGCTTTTTTAGCCTACCTGTATCTGTTCTATCTTATCTTATTGAACCTTTAAGGGTCGCAAGGACTGGTAACTTGTTATTGAAAGAAAAACAATGTGATAAGATGTAAATGGAATTTTGGTTCAGGTCTATTAGAATTTCGGTTCAGGTCTATTATGTTACTTATGGATCATGTTTGTATGGAGAGTATATATTGGGGTTACTTCCTTGTGACTAGAAAATAGTCTCTTTTCCCATTTTTCGTTTACTAAGGTGAGATAAGTCACCCCCTCATATCTTTCTACACTGCTCCAGTTGCCTTCTTTCACTAGATAGTTGGCATGCACAGTAAGTTTCGTTGTTAACCCAATGTTCATATCAAGTTGCATACTGGATTGTGATAATTCAATGCCATCCATGCTCTCCTCTGGGTAAATCAAAGCCAAACCCACATTAATCAGAATTCGTCTTTTCTTGAAAACTTTCTTTTTCACAATAAATCATACAGCCAGACCGAAAGGCACGCAAACATAAAAGGGTTACAAACTATTAATTCCAGAATATTTGATATCAAAATACAGCATGATGAAGTCCTACAACAATGTCGAATTTGTTACATATCTCATATGTATTAACAAATAGAAGATAATTTTATTGTGTATCATTATTCAAACTCATTTGCAAGATAGCTAATGCTGGTAAGCTAATCTGCATAAGTGATCAAAAAATAAAGATGGGTGTCTAAGCTTTATTTTGATACCCATATAGAGAATCTGCACCCAGGACTTTGAAAGCATAAGCTATTTCTCCTGCCCTCTTAACTGTTTTAAGGAAGATAATATTATGTGTCTATGGACCTCCTTGCATACTCTAATTCAAACTGATTTTGTAAAACAGCCTTAAAATGAAAAAAATATGTGGTGAACATGAAGTGATACATAAAATATGTTTTAGTGCATCCATACAGCTTGAAATCACTGTATGTATCAAAAACATGTATTCCCAAATTTGAGATATTTCTTTACTAAAATTATATTTAAAAAGATATTAAAAATTGTACATATGCAAATAAGCTAATTTGCGTTACTGAAAACCATGTTGAATGTCTATGCTTCATTTTGATATCCAAATTGTAACTGCACACCACCAACTTAATTAGCTAAAGTTTATTTTTCTGTTTTATTCCTAATAGAAATTGCAAAAAAATCATGATAAATACTAATTAAATCTTTAAAATCATACATATGCAAATTAACTAATTTGCATTACTGCGTTGGAAAATAAAGAGAAATGACCAGGCTTCTTTTTGATACCAAAAGTGTTAATATATATTCAGAACTATGAGAGCTACATCGGATTTTCCAGCTGCACTTGCGAAAAATGATGTTAATTAAATTTATTATTCTAATTTATTCTTCGTTATAATGCATATGCAAATTAGCTAATTTGCATAACTATTCTAAAAAGTAAAGATGGATGTCTAAACATCAATCTAAAACATTAATTGTCAGTCCACATCCATGACTTAGTGAACAAAAGCTCTTTCTCCTAAAATACCCTCTAATCCCCTTTTTCAAGATATGTTGCCATGGAAACTGCACCCTAGAATATGATTTAATGCACTCTGATTCAGTAAAATGACATTAAAATGCCTAATTCTAATTTGTAAATGAAGTTTTACATATACAAAGTGAGTAAGTCCTTCTATAATGCTTGAAAGAACTACATATATCAAATATTCATAGATATGCGAATTTTTCGGCAAAATTAAAAAAAATCACTAAAAATCATGCAAGCAAAAAATATCTTATTTGACTGATGTATATTAAGGAGGGATGTCTAGGCTTCAATTTGATACCAAAATTGTTATTGTAACCAACAAACTAAGTGAGTAATAGCTTATTTTTGTATCATATTTTAAAAAATGACGAAAATTTCATCAATTTTTTTAATTAAATCTTAAAAATCATGCATATGCAAATTAGCTAATTTGCATATGCACATACCAAATTCAAGAGCAATGTCTAAGCTTCATTTTGATACCCAAAGTACTGATCTACTATATCTGTAAGCAGAGATATTGATGTTTTTCAACTACTGTCATTTTCTCAAAAGCGCATAAGGGTTGCCATGGAAACAGTGCTGTTTCATATAGCGGGAATGAGTTTTTTCTTGGGGGCACCTCTGATTTTCAACAAGTAGGACCTAAGGAACAATTTGGCACCAGTGGCAAAAAGTCTAGGGGGGGGTGCATGGTAGGCCCCACTGGCCCCCCGCCTATTAAGCACGTACATTTACAACAACTGTATGACGTATACCATTTCCCATATGAGACCTCATTTGGAGACTCCTATTTGCAAAAGCGTGGGAAAGATTGAGACAAAAAATAGAATGTTACGAGGGGCGGTCATTAAAGATTTCACCTAACCTACTTCCAATTAGTGTAGAGGATTGAAATTTGGCACGAATATTAATCTTTCTCTACATGGCCTCTAGCCAGAGAGACATACTTCTGCCATCGTTTAATACAAATTTGGTGACCTGTTCTGTAGAACACCGTAGATTGTGCCCTTGCATCGACTTTATGGTGGCATCATTAATGACAGACTGTGGACGCCCAGGATTCAGGCTGTTTCCACAGACTTACATCCACATTTGAACTGAGTATATCAGTGTTTGACAAAGTCATATGATGGGACATCATCCCCACAAACTTCTTTCATGTTGTCAAATTCCTCCTTTAGAGTGCAACCTTTCAAATACAGGGATCTGATGACTGCTTGCTCCATCACGCTACCTTACTCAACTTCAGCACACGGAAATGAGAAACAAATTACATTTCAGAGCTGCAATTTTTCATGTGACCTATACAGATACAATGTATACGGTAATGTATGTGTACAATTTCAACTGCCTACCTCAACTGAAAATAGGTCAGAGGAAATCTTTAATGAACGCCCCTCGCAATTATCAACATCCCACTCAGTGGCGGATCCAGAGGGGATTCGGGGGCACTTTGTCTAAATATTGTGTATGCTATATCTTAAGTATTTCAATTTTTCAATATATAATTATTAACCCCTTTCTGTCGGCTGTTAAGGGGAGACCGGAGTTATATATGAGCCACGGGTTAAATGAACCACCCCATTTTCTCTTGCGTGATTTTCAATTCCACGTTTTCGATTTAAGTATTCGAGGCGGGAATGTTGAAGTATTCATCGGTGAAAATTTCGAGAGAATTTGTCTTGTTCGGTGGATTTTATGCCGAAAAAAAAAGAAAGAAAAACACCGAAATTTCAACCTTAAAATTGTTTTTCACAATTCATTCATTCCGTCTTCGCACTACAATGCAATGCAAATCTCAACAGCATCCTTTATGTTCTTAGAGATATATGATATCTTCAGAATGCAATATTGCATTTCGTTATTGACATAGTAAGATGGTTTCTTCACAAATCACAAGTATATGACCATAGTGTGTACCGGGGTAAGTTGAGCCACTATGAAAATAAGAGCCAAAAACGCTAGAAATCAATCTGAGAACAGGAAAAAATACTTTTCACAAGATATTTCGCCGTTTTTCAACATTTTACTTCACTATGTTTACATGATTATCAGTTTTGTCTTCATCTGCGTCGTTGTTGCCCCTACATTAAAATATTCTGGGTCTATTGAATTGCCTGATATATATGACTTAAGCGAATTCTCTTGAAATGGAATAAATGTTTATTCTTTGAATGAAACTTCATGATATAATTGCAGGTAACACCCATGTTCATTATTATGAATGGAATCTCGTGTTAAATTCTCTCTTCAGTGAGAATAATTATCGCAAACATGCCTATTGGCTCAACCTACCCCTTGTACTGGTTAAACCTACCCCGTCAAATGGGTTAACTGAACCATTTCACCAGTTCTGTTTTGAAAAGGATAATCGATAATATCTATCAAAGGTTTAGAAACATGCCAGAGATGTTGATCTTTTTAAAATATGGTGTTGATCTTCAATATGATGTTGACCAGAGCACTCTGTGTGAAACTAAGATATCCTGCAGAAATTCAGTCAAACGTGTGTAATACTAGAAAAACGAACCCCTTAACCAAACAAGAACTTGTTTTGACATGTCTATAAGGCAAAGCTTTGGAAAACACTGACACAAAAGAAGAAAATGCTGATAATCAGCATTTTCTCATTTTGCCTCAACATTTTAATATATACGTGGGTCATCCAATAAATAGTGAGACTGTTCCTATCACAGAAATATCTTGACTTCTATTCTTTCAATGTTCCTATATTCCTGCAATATATGATCTTCCTTTTTTAACGACACAATTCAATCAGTGGGAAAGTCTTCTAATTCCGGTTGCTAGGCAACCAGAGCTAATGCGTCATATTAGAGTGGCCACGTCCACTTTCAATGCGTTCAAATTCTCAAAACTAACAAATTTTAATAATTCTTTTCACTTAGAGCAGTAATTATGGTCTGGAGGACTTATGTGCAGAAAATTGTTGGATTTCGGTAAAATGTTGCAATTATAGAGCGTCAAAAGTGACGTCACCCTACCTGCCTTTTGACAGATGACGTTGTCATGCAGAATAAATGTTGTACGTTCAGACAGCTTTGGTAGCTTCTGGTAAAAGGCAACTCTCAAGATAGCCATCAGAAATATACAACAATAGTCTACATTGGCTGTTTTCCAAGATAGGACCCATTTGCAGATAATATGCACTGATTTACATAGACAAAAATCATCATTTTTGCATATTTTCCTTAATTTTTCGGTTATGTTTACCGACCAAAGCTGTGTTGCTTCTGTACACTTATCCTTTTGTCCTTACACTTTGCAACCCACTAGAAAACAGCTGTCTATGACAAAGCTTTGTCCAAAAACATTTTAGCAAGGTTTGAAATAGCTCCGTCCCATTATTGCGCTAAAATTATGCAATTTTTATACTTGCACTTTTTCGTCTACCGCCAAGCCGCATGAGACGCGTCCACGTTACAATTGTTTGTGTCACAGGAAGTGACGTCATAAATGTGACGTCACAAGGTAACAACATTTGGCGCAATTTTTCAATAGCTAATATGATGGGCTATGTATGTGCCAAGTTTCATTAAATTCTGTCGGACAGTTTTGGAGATATGAAAACAGTCTCACTTATTATTGGATGACCCTCGTATACCAAAATGCTGTTTTCAATTACACCCATTTTGTTGTCTACAATAGCTACCTAACCACCGTAAAACTTTGTCGTTTGGGAAAGGGTTAAGGGATATTCATATGTTCGAACCACCTTCTGGGAAATCCTGGATCTACTGAAAAGTATAGTACAGTACTTTGGTACGAATTGACTACGGTACGAGTTAACTTCAGTACGTGTACTCTGTAAACTGAGCTAAAAAGTTATCTCCCCTGATTAATTAGCCGCCATCTTTATGTAAATAAAAGGTAACAAAAAATTATTAAACCGGTTTTCGACAAGTTTATCTTTCTCTTTAATGTTGTTTGAAGATGTTTCTGATCGTCGGTGTCGTGTTTGCGGTTGTGTTTGTGTCGATATATATTTACGTAAGACAGACAACAGCATGGTGTAACAGTAAAGCAGATCTGACTGGGAAAACAACGCTCATAACCGGGGCTAATGCAGGTATCAAATTTCATACCTGGATACCTGGATACCTGGATCGTAGGGTCAATATAGTAGATACAATCTGTCGTGACCCCTCTGATATGCTGTTTTGGTAAACTTCTCCAACGTGTAAAGTGACCTTGTTCGTCTCAGAGTGCATAACAAGACGGTTTAAATTTCTTAATGTTCCAATTCTCAGCGTTTAACCTTGATTTAAACTGATTGACACTATCAGCAGATATGGTTTCGTCACTTAAATTGTTCCAAAAAGAAACTGATCGGAATGTAAAACTATTCAGTCTAATGTTGAGATGACACTTCTTGGTTTTGAACTTTAAGTAATGTCCTCTCAGATCATCCTGAGCCAAGGAAAACATATTGTCCCACTTCAATTGGTCCAAGTTGTGTAATGATTTGTAAATCTGCACCATATCAGCTCTGTCTCTCCTGTACTCCAAACTAACTAATCCTAATTTCAACAATCTTTCCTCGTATGTCAAATGGGCTACTTCTGGCACTAGTTTGGTAGCTCTCCTTTGAATGTCTTCTATCATCTTGATGTGTCTTTTCTGGTAAGGGGACCATACACATGAACCATATTCTAGGATGGGTCTGATTAGAGACTTGTAAAGTGGCAGGAACATATCCTTATCCAGACACTCAAAAGATCTGCGTATCAATCCAAGTGTTCTCTGTGCCTTGTTTGTAATTGTTGTAATATGTTGGTCAAAATCTAGATGTTGGTCGAAGGTGATCCCAAGATCTTTCTCACACTGAACAGAGTCAATGACAGCATAATTCCCATCAGATTCTTTCATTGTGTAACAATAGTTGATGTTCTTGGCACCGATGTGAAGCACCTTACACTTTTTTGCATTAAAAGCCAGTTTCCATTTGTTACTCCACTCGTTCAAATTATCCAGATTTGATTGAAGTTTTTCATGGTCTTCTATGGATGATACTTTTGAATATAGTTTTGTATCGTCAGCAAAAACCTTAACAATGCCGTCTACAATCTCTGGCAAGTCATTTATAAAACATAAGAATAAAACTGGTCCAATTACACTCCCCTGGGGAACCCCACTCACAACATCAGTCCAGGATGACAAGGAAGAACCAACTCGTACACATTGCTGCCTACCACGCAAGAAGTCCTGGATCCACTTCAATGCAGTTCCAGTAACTCCTAACTCTCCAAGCTTATATATCAAATGCTCATGAGACACTCGGTCAAAAGCCTTCGCAAAGTCAAGATATATAACATCAATTGGTATTCCGTTGTCTAATGATTCCGTCCAATCATCCAATATCTCTAGCAGTTGGACAACACATGATCTACCTGGTCTGAAACCGTATTGTGCATCCGCAAAAAGATTGTTCTTGTTCATATGATCCATGAGTTGTTCCCTAACTAGCCGCTCACAAAGTTTACAAACAACAGATGTCAAACTTACTGGACGATAATTTGATGGATCTTTCTTGTTCCCTTTTTTAAATATTGGAGAGACGATAGCTTTGCGCTAGTCATCTGGGATACATCCTTCGTTTAAGCTTTTAGTAAACAATATTGCTAGAGGTTTGGCCAACTCATTCCTTGCTTCATATAGAACCTTTGGGTGAATATTATCAGGGCCTGGCGATTTCTCCGGTTTAAGCGAACTAAGTGCTTTTAAAACATGTTCTGTAGACACTGTAAACTCATCAAGTTCCTGACTGACACTCCTAATATGATGTAATTGTTCCGTAGCGTCCATATCTGATCTAATAAACACACTGCTAAAAAATGAATTCAAAACTTCTGCTTTATCAATGTCAGATTTTGCTTCTGAGTTGACAGATCGATTCAACACCCCTATTGATTCTCTGGTTTTTCTTTTAGAATTCACATATCTCCAGAAGGACTTGTTGTTACTTTTCACTTCAAACGCTATTTTTCTCTCATAACTTCTCTTGGCTTCTTTAACCTGGTTAGCACATGTTTGCCTGGCTTCTGCATACTTTGTGTAATTGTTTTGAGATCTAGAATACTTATACTTTTTCCAGCACTTACTTTTCTTAATAACTGCACGGCGAGTCAAATTGTCCAACCAAAGTGGTGAATTTCTCTTGTTACCATTCATTTTCATTTTCCTCTCCGGAATGTATTTTGAAGAAAGTTCTTCTATCACCGATTTCAATGAATTCCATGCTTCGTTTACTCCCTTATCGCTTAGAAGGACATCCCATCCAACCTTGTTAAGCTCTGATTTAATACTGTCATAATCTCCCTTAAAATACTGTCGCCGGACAAACTGCTCATCATTATTCTCAACATACAAATTCAAATTACAGCTAATTACTGAATGGTCACTTTTTCCAAGTGGTTGCTTAATGAAAATTGAGTCCTCGTAAATCATAAACTCTTCATTGGTAAATAACAAGCATGATTCAATCCTTTCCCAAACGACAAAAAACTTGACTGTTCCGATTTGAAAATTGCTATAACAACAGAATGAAAGTTGACAAGGATCAATTTTTTTATACTATTGAGTCAAAAGAAAAAAATGCTGATTATTCAAAACCTGGGCCCGTATTCACCAACAAATTCTAAATTTTAGAATTAGACTTTGTCTAAATTCTAAATTCTTTACTCAGCCAAGAAAGTTCTAAATTCCTTATTCACCAACGCAATTTAGACCAGTCTTAATTTAGAATAGTTTGTACGCGGCGTAAGCGGCCACAATCCTGTGCTGGTTTCCGGATTTTGATAGAGCGTAGGCAAATTATGCAACCAGCACATTGTCTGTATATTTTGAGGATCGAAACGTAGTAGACACCCTTCAACTTCTTCAAGGGTCCGTTGGATCAAAGCCAAAGCGAAGAGACGGCATTGGTCAAAACGGAACGAACGAAAGGACAGACTGTTTAACAATCGGCAAGCACTGTTTTAATTTTAACCTTTTTTATACGCCGCCGGAGGCGGACGTATATTGGCGTCATCTTCTCCGTCTGTCCGTCCGTCCATCCGTCCATCCGTCCATCCGTCCATCCGTCCGTCCGTCCGTACGTACGTCCACTTTTCTTGTCAACGCAACTCCTCCTAAGTTTCTGGCTGGATCTTCTTGAAACTTGGTCAATGTTATCACCTCAATTGGTAGATGTGCATGAAGGAAGGATTTTATGGTTTGTTGATTTTTGCCTGAGTTATGCCCCTTAAAAACTTAGTCTCTGGGGCTTATTGAAATTGCAGCCTTGTCAACGCAACTCCTCCTAAGTTTCTGGCTGGATCTTCTTGAAACTTGGTCAATATTATCACCTCAATTGGTAGATGTGCATGAAGGAAGGATTTTATGGTTCGTCGATTTTTGCCTGAGTTACGCCCCTTAAAAACTTAGTCTCTGGGGCTTATTGAAATTGCAGGCTTGTCAACGCAACTCCTCCTAAGTTTCTGGCTGGATCTTCTTGAAACTTGGTCAATGTTATCACCTCAATTGGTAGATGTGCATGAAGGAAGGATTTTATGGTTCGTCGATTTTTGCCTGAGTTACGCCCCTTAAAAACTTAGTCTCTGGGGCTTATTGAAATTGCAGGCTTGTCAACACAACTCCTCCTAAGTTTCTGACTGGATCTTAATGAAACTTGGTCAATGTTATCACCTCAATTGGTAGATGTGCATGAAGGAAGGATTTTATGGTTCGTTGATTTTTGCCTGAGTTATGCCCCTTAAAAACTTAGTCTCTGGGGCTTATTGAAATTGCAGGCATGTCAACACAACTCCTCCTAAGTTTCTGGCTGGATCTTAATGAAACTTGGTGGATGTTATCACCTCAATTGGTAGATGTGCATGAAGGAAGGATTTCATGGTTCATTGATTTTTGCCAGAATTATGCCCCCTTCAATCTTAGTCTCTGGGGCTTAATGATATTTCAGCCTCGTGAATGCAATTCCTTCCAGGTTTTTCACTGGATATTTATAAAAACCTTTTTGTGAACACAATTTTTTAAAGGTTTTTCAGTGAATATTTATAAATCCTTGTCAATGTCATTTTTTTGTCTCAAGTTTTATAAGTGGCGGCGTATATTGTGACGATGGCACTCTTGTTATACCGTCGATAATTAATCATTTGTGCAGTGTGTCCCATCTTCAGTAATATCTATTTCAAAGCAAACAATATCTTAATAGATCTAACTAACGATTAAATATTTATTTAACTGCATAAAATTCTGCATCCTAACTGAAGTGTACAACAACTCAGTTTTATATTTACCCCCATAATATATGGCAAATGTCTGTGAATCAGAAAATGATAAATAGACTTGTCATTAATTAAATCCTTATTGTTATCGAGAGCACTTATTAGTAGACGTAAAATTCCCCATTGTAGGCCCCTCGATTAATGATCTAAATATAAACCCAAGGTCAAGTTCAAAGCTTTTTGTGACGTAATTCACACAATCTGTGACGTTTTGATTTCTCTGGAGATGCAATGTTTACTGAACGACAAACCGGGAGGATTCTAATTCTGTGGATTTTGGATGGATAGAGATCATCAAGAAAGTGGTTATTCATCTAATTTCAAGAAAATGGTATGCCTTGTGATAAGTCAGGGTACCGTTGGTTTGAAATTTGCCTTTTGGCCACGATCATCACTCGTCTTGTTCAACTTCTTGGAGACTGTTTGAAAATGGACGACCCCCGATAAACAGGACTAAGGTCAAGAATTTAGGAAGTTGCAGTTAGAGGGAATAAGAGATCAAAGAATATCATGGTATGTGCTCATGATCGTGTTAAATTTGCTACGTTTTTCTCCGTTTCAAGTTAATTTTGTTCTTTGTTCAAACGGACGCTTCGGGCTTCCGATCCTAACCCACACTCGCTCATGTGCACACAAAAACACACCGGCCAAGGTTCATAGCTAGTTGTGAAGTTGAGTTGCATTCTTTGTTGTTTGAGCTGATTTCTCTTTGATTTCTCACTGACAGTATTTGATTAACGAAATGTAGGCTAACATGTTTGTTTTGCCCATGGCAAGTGAAAGATTTTGCGTCAGACAATCTGTCATGTTTACAAGAATGGCACTTTTCTTACCGGCTGACCTTTTGAGGCTGTCGAGTTACGATTTGTGCATTCAAATATCTTCAAAAAGTGCCATCTCGTCGAATTTTTGTATAAGATTAAGTTTTAGATGGACTTTTGTTTTGTTTTTGGATTCCTTTGTCGGTTTTAAGCATGTAACAAGCCTTGAAGCGGTGAACGGCGGCCATTTTTTTCACCCATGAAACGTACTTTAGCACGGCAGGTGGTAGACTTGGAAATCTAAAGAATTTTCTAAAGATTTAGATTTAGAATGCGTTGGTGAATACGTACTTTAGAATTAGACTCCCAATTTAGCAAATTCTTTAGATTTAGTCTAATTCTAAAATTTAGAATGCGTTGGTGAATACGGGCCCTGGTCTTGTTTGGGAATGGGAAAGGGCACAGGTATTTGACACTATATGTCTATATATAGCCTAGGGTATACATAGTGATAGAACAGTAAAAAGAGTACTTACTGTTCTATTACCATATACCCTATAAATAGACATACAGTGTCAAATACCTGGGCCATTCTACCAGGGATTATTCTGGCTGGAAAAATGTATGAGAGAATATGTTCCAATTGCTGAAAAACTATGAGAGATTTTAAATTTCTATGAGATTTTTTTCTTACGTTATTTACAGGAATCTAACTTTATAAAAATATATCCTATATCACACAAGAGTGTTATTTAATAAAAAATCAAGCTTTGTAAACAATTGAATAGAGAGAGAGCTCTCTAAAATCAGTTACCACAATAAATGGTCACTGTGATTGAAATGTTTTTCTGTGTAGCAAATTTCCTCTGTCATAGTGAAAATATAAAGATTAGGTGACAAATGGAGCAAAAGTAATTTCTCCTATCCCAAAACGATTTCTGGCAGAAAAATAATCATAATAGAAGGGTCATGTTTCAATGTCGGGACTGGTTTTTCAACTGGGAAAAGATGATGCAATATCATGGTATAGATTTGTAAACAAGACACGGAGAAAAATCTTTGGTTAAATGCAAGTTCTTTTTATCGTAATTCTCGAAAGAAATGTAAAAACATTTCATTTTTGCGTACTGTATTGTCCCTCTGAAAAGCGCTGCCATCGTTGACGGACATTATATTAGGCTCTGAACGCTATTGACATGCCGGTGTGCATCGTCTTTTGATTGAAAATTGGTGATTAATACCTTAAATAAATGATTTGTTCATCTAATTTTCATTCCTTTGGCTGCATTTTCCTTTAAGAAACATAAAAGCAGACGCCAGTTCTTTCTATGATTTTTTTGTTCATCTACGCAACTTCTCGGCTCAAAATGATAAGGAAAAATACCGAGTAGACCAATTGTTACGAATATCCGGTACCCTGTATTCTTTTTTGGAGCTTGTTTTACTTTAAAGAATGCCGAGAACCAATCTAGTTTACTTTTTTGATTTCCGCTTTTTTGACAGCTGAGTTTTCGTCCGTTTTTTCGATGCTTATCGACTTCAAATTGGTATGCGAGATTTTGTTCCAATTGAGAAAGATCTATGCGATATAAGGCATTTAAATGCGAGAATCTCGCGATTTCGCGGCCCAAAATTATCCCTGTTCTACAGAAATTGGGCAAATTGGAGTCGCAAAAATCAATTTTCAGATTTTAACCAATTATATTATTTTTACCTTACTACCTTCTACAAACTTCCTGGAACCCATTCCAGTGATTTGAAAAGATAACATTCACTTATTTACGCAGATTTTTTAGTTTAAACTTTGCGACCATGTTCATTTTTTCACTACCTTAACAAATTTCCCATTGAGAGCCAACTGCGTATACAGTCAAAGGTGTTGATTTGTTGCCCTATCAATGTCTTGCTACAACATTTTGACTTTTTCCACCTTTAAACAACATCCATACTGCAGCTTGGCGCTGGTTTTGGCGTAGTCCCGCTATGGGTAGTGTAGTGAGAAGTGTGTGAAAGCTTTGGCCTCTTCTTGGCCTATGTTTTAGCTAGTGTTTGTAGAAAAAATATTTTGATAGTAGTCATTTAGAAAACACGACAAGGGATAATCAGTTTTCAACAATTTGCTATGTATCACATGATGAATTTACGACATCATTCTGAAGAAAATGACACTATATTTATACACATGGAGGCAGGAATATTAAAACTACTCAAATTAATCAATAGCCATTAAAAACATAGTTTGTCGAAAATATTATGAAAAATTGGGATTGCGTATCTTTTTTGTTCTAGTATACTTCTTTCCCTCAATTCAGATCAATTTTCCCCTCCTGGGACTAGTTTTCTACTTTGCAAAGAAAAATCCAAATCATATTTAGATTCTATGCGTCTCTAACCAGGGTTTTTTTTTTACTAAGAAATTAGGGCAGAATATCGGCCCCTTCCCCTCTGGGAATTTTTCCCCTAAATTGTAATTTTCCCCTCATAAATCAATGTTTCAACCTTAAGTTAACAATGTTCTCCCATGGGAGCAATTATGTTAACAATCAAAGACCTTCAGTTTATCAGCTTATAAATTGCTTTCAAAATCTATTTTCTTTGTTTTCTGAAATGATTTGTGCATTTACAGCATTTAAGCAAAAAAACATGCTTGAACATTTTTCCCCTAAAACAGCTCATTCGACGCATTTTCCCCAAATTAAGGGCCCGGGCCCCTTCCCCTAATCATAAAAAGAACCCCTGCTAACAGCTCAAATGGTTGTTTGAATGCCCCATTATGATGTAACAAACAAGTTGAATACATTTATTATATAACACTGTATTTGAGATTATAAATATGCATCTAAATTTCCCCTTTTGGGTATTTGCACATAAATTTTCCCCCACCTATGGGCCTTGAACCCCTTCCCCCAAAAGTTAAAAAAACAGCAACACTGAGCCATATTATATAAAGGCAGAAAAAAATGTAATGACAAAGTCATTGAAAGCAGCAGCAATCAATGAGTGAAAACGTCTTTTGCACTTCCCTCTTTTGTGTCAATGTTTTGCAAACTTAATCAATTAGAAATGTTAAATCCAAGTCTTGTTTGGGATCGTTAAATGCCCTTACATTGGATTTAACCATGAATGAATATGAATCTTTTTCAGGGATTGGATATTTCACTGCGCTTGACTTTGCAAAAAGGAATGCCCGAGTTATCCTTGTATGTCGTAACCAGAAGCGGGGTGAAGCAGCCCTAGCGAAGATAAAACAAATTTCAGGAAATCAAAATGTTGTGTTATACATGTGCGACCTCAGCTTGATGAAATCTGTCCGAGAGTTGGCCAAAACTGTCCGAGACAACGAAACCAGACTGGATATACTTGTCAACAATGCTGGACTTAGTTGTATGTCTCAGCTATATACTGCTAAAGGGGTTTGACCCTTTTCCAAACGACAAAATTTTAGGGTGGTCCAATTGGAAAGCTGCTGCAGACAACAAAATGCATGTTTTCGAAGACAGAATTTGTATGTAGAACATAGAGCAGAAAATATTTAGGCAAAAGGAGAAACTGCTGGTTATCAGCAGTTTCTTCTTTTGCCTCAATGTTTTCCAAGGCTTTTTCTTTTACGGACGTCTAAACCAGGTCTTGTTTGGGAAAGGGTTAATAATCAAAAGTTCTCAAAAAAGTATGGATGTTTTTGTCAAACTTTACTTAAATGCTTTTAAATTTATTTCATAAATAATAATGCTATATACATTCATTTACTAAAAAATTGTATATAATTACTGACATTTTATGTCTCTCACTAATGATTAATCAAGAAGAAGGTTTTTGTTTTCTGTTTTTGCTGAAGAACATGCAATACACACCTTGTGTGTATTACATACACACTTTGTGTGTATTGCAAGCATGATATAAGGCCTCTTATCTGTAGCAGGGTATACCAAAGAAAGCAAAAAAAAAAACAATTAAACTTATTGCTAGTAGTGACATGGCTGTAAAATTGTTGAACATGATTTTAGACAAGAACAATTTGTTTTCAGCTTTAGAGAGGACTATGACAGAAGAAGGCAAAGAATTGATTTATGCCACAAATCATTTTGCTCATTTTCTGCTGACACTTCTTCTTATGGGTGACTATTGAACCTTATTTTTACCCTAAAAACAACAAGATCTGCTATTGATGATACAAACTTGGCAAGTTAGATACTCTCTCAGAAAACAATTTGTGAGAAATAAAGCAAATGCTGATAACTATGGTTATTTTTTCTGTGCTGATTATTTTCTTTATAAAGGGGTAATAAATCCTAGCTGTCTTTATGTCAGTAGGCTTTGACTTTCTTGACCACGGAAGCTTTGAACAGGAACAAGTTCAGGGAAAAGAAAATGCTGATGGTACATGTAATCAGAAGTTTGACACTTTTTAAAGTCCTGCTGACTTGAAAGATTGTTTCAAATTGTCAATTTAACACACATTTTAAAAAGTTTATTCCAAGTTTCAATTTTTCAACAGTTAAATTGAGAAAACAGCAGGTAGTGTAATTACATCTAAGCAGGCTGATCTTAGCCTTTACTGCCTGCCAAAGCTTTGGTCACTACAGGAATATGACATTAACAAATTTATTTTCAGACTTTTTGAAGAAGTCGGCACCAAGCAGAATTGTGAATGTGGCATCGGAAGGTCACGCCTTTTACTCACTTGATTTAGATGACTTGAAAGCGGAGAAGAAATTTCATGGATTTCATCGTTACTGTCGTTCAAAATTGTTAAATGTTTTGTTCTCGAGGGAACTTGCTCGAAGATTGGTGGGAACAGGTATAAGATGCAATCCCAGTTAAATGGGACAATTGATGTCTCCGGCCTTTAATATGTACTTGCTGCAAATAGTCAACATTATATAAACGTCAATTACATTTATTTTCATCCAACACCTATAACTAAAATATTTATCTATAATTTACGCTCGTAAGAACTCCATTTCTTATGAAAATCATGTGACAACCAAACTAGGGGTACGAAAAACCGATGTCTCCGTGTATAAATTCTAACTTTCAAACCAAAAATGTCAATTTTAACAATAAATTATCCTAACATAACTGCCCAAATCTTGTACAGAAAACATATAGCTCCAAAATGATACCAAGATTTATATGAAAAATGTAATCCAAAATTTTTAGAACAGCCTCGAGTGGTTGTCTCCAAAATTCAAAAACGTACGGGACACTTTCTTTAAAGGTAAGAAACACTGACATAAATCTACATTTAATGCATTAATCTAGCGTAACGTACATTAGTATAAATATATATTATAAAAATAAAGTCGTATTTTGATATACATTTGTCAATATTTTTAAAAAATCAACATCATTCTTAAAGGGACATTTCATTCCGATTTCAATTTTTTAAAGTATGTCTTGCAGCCAAGGTAGGGTATTCTAATGAGTATAAATACTATTAGTTTTTTTAAGTTGTTGCCAGTAAGCGAGATACACGCATTTAAAGTTGACACATAATCGATAAATTGCATATAAATCCGAACTGTTGTCCACAACAATTTGTTCAATTTTAACACAAAAATATAAATTTCTCGTAAACGGTGCAATATTTTGGCTTGAAATTTTCAGAATTTTCATAAGGAAATATGCTCTTTCCGATAAAAATAAAAGTAATATTTATGACAAAAAATTCTGAAATGTCACTTTAAACAATTTACCGTAATTTTAACCCCGTAACGTACGAGGCATGAACTAAAGTAGCTGTAGTAAAAATTGGGTAACTATAGATAGTTTAATTCTTCAAGTAACATCACTATTCGAAGTGTCTTCAAATATGATGAAAAGAATTATGCCGATTACTATAAAAGCATTGATACAGCAGGCCAAATAAAGTTGAGTACACATTAAAAAGTGACGTACGAGTCCATAACGTTCGAGGCAATTTTTAGTTTTTAGTTTTTAAATTGCTGAAAAGGAATGTTTTCTTTGCTTTATTTATGTGATTTCGGTTCCTTAAGGACTCCAGTTTAAGCAAAATAGACTTTTAATGCACATAATAGACTGTTCACGTACTCGTACTAGTCTCGTAGGTTATGGTATTATAATTACGCTTAATTGATACTATTTTGATAATATTGAGGAAAGTTCCACAAAATATGCCGGTGTTTTGTTGATATATAGGAGTATATTCATACCCATATACATTACACTAGATTGATGCAATAAAATAGTTTATTTCAGCGTTTCTTACCCTCATAAAAATTGTCCCGTACGTTTTCGTACTTTGGATCCATCAGAGTTACGGATTTCCAGCAATTTTTGATATCATTTCACTTTAATTAAGAAGTTATTACACATAACTCATGTGTCATAACAATACGAACATCTCAACTTTTATAAATTGAAATTTATTTGGCTAGGAAGTTTTAATTGGTAAAACAACACACCAAGATAGCTTATACACGGGTGGGCATCAGGGGAGCTACCTCGAAAATGTGTTAACGTAAATTTGTTCCCACACCATATCCGGTAACTGTCGAGGTAGTGGAAATCCCCGTATTTTGACAAACGGACAAAGGTGAGCTCTCGCTTTTATTTGTTTTTCTTTCAAAGAGCGCATTACTTAAAAATCTGGCGATGCAGTGCAATGCTTCTATGTTTTAGCATTGCATGAAGACCGAAAACCCCATTAAAAAGTGGAAAATACGAGCAGGACGACATTAATTCCAGGACTGGTGGATTGCATTTTCGCCCTGTGTTGATATATCGACAGGCATCTCGAGGCAGATATTGTACTTTATTTTCAGTTTTTGACCACTAACACATGTTTTGATGCAACACGTAGTCAAATTGACTACAATGACGCAAAAAATTCAGATGTTCTGGTCTCCTGAACAGATTACCTGCCCAAAAACTCATTCGTGTTGTTCTCAGACCATCGAGGTAGCGGTAATCTAGCGAGATAGTACCCACGCATCCCAAACATCTAGCCTTCTGATATATTGGTGTGTTGATACACTTTAATGATTCTGGACAGCGACCTATTGGCTAGTTGGCGAAAATCAGTTCAGCTAGTCACAGAACTGTGATGCACGTGCAATATCTAATTATAGCATATTTTTGAGTACGTATGAAACAATGAGCAGGAACTGCCGCAATCCCAACATAAATCCTAACATAAAACACAAGTACATTTAACCCATTACCAAACGACAAAATTTTAGGGCGGTCCAAATTGAAAGATGTTGCAGACGACAATTTAAACTCAATGAAATTTTGAATCTTTTGGTCTTTTTAAGTAGAAAACATTGTGGGAAATGAAGATATTGCTTGTCACAAGCAATTTCTTCATTTTCCACAATGTTTTCCATAGCCATTTTATTGCGAGGAGTCAAAAGGAGTCACTGTGTGGTAATGGGTTAAGTACCAATACAAAGAGAACATATTGTAAGCCGCGTTAGCATCCTTTTTCCCAAGAGTTTGTCACTCAGTCACCAGAACTTTACTGAAAGTGTTAGGACACATAAAATGACCGAAAAGCATAAAAATCCACTCCAAAACATAGAACGCAGGGAACCATAACAGAAGTACAGCCTTGGAACGGCCAGTATTTTAAAGGATGGCGGAGGGGCTTAAACATGTTGGGACAGGCAGTTGTGCATAATTATACAGTATGTTTTAGTTTCTTCCGCGAATGTTAAAAAGCAAGTACCAAATATTCTCAAATTTGTGATATTTTCACCATTTTTTAAATAGAAAAAAAGGTTGGAATGTAAATAAGCTATTTTGCAAAACTGGAATTAAGAATGGAGTCCAAGGATTTATTTTTACACCAAAATTGCAAGAGTACACCATCAACTAAAAGGAATAGCCCTTTTCCTGCAATATTATTGACAAAAACTGTGAAAACTTCACCAAAATTTCCACTTAAATCTACAAATGTATGCATCTGAAAATTATTTCATTTGCATAACTCTCCCGAAAAATAAAGATGAATGCTTAAGCTTCAATTTGATACTAAAATTGTTAATCTTTACCAAGACTATGCAAGATATGTCTTCAAAGCCATGAATATGCAAATAAGCCTCCACAGGCTTAATTGCATACTTATTCTGAAAAACAAAAATGGATTCAATTAAAAACATTGGTTGTTTGTCTACACTTGAGGACTTAGTGAGAGATAGCTGTTTCTCCCTTTTTACCCCAAAACTACTTTTACAATCTATGTTTCCATGGAAACCAAACACTCTACTTTACTGTAATTCAATCTGATTCTGTAAAAATATCTCAAATGCTAATTTCTGTTTTGGACATGAAGTTTTACATATACAATGTGATTAAATCCTTCCAAGAAGCTGGAAAGCTCTGTGTGTATCAACTTTTCACTAATTGGTGATATTTTCATCAATTAATTAAAAAAAAATTAAAAAATCGTGCATATGCGATTAAGCTTTTTTGCATAACTAAATTTGAGGATAAATGTCAAGGCTTTACTTTGGTACCACATTTGTGAACATACACAGCTAATTTGCATATTTGTGACCCGTCACGCTAAAAGGGACCTTATCCGAACTCCAGAAATCCAAATTTGGACAAACTTGTTAGACTCAGCACAGGTCAACCAGATACTGTATTCGAAAAATGAACGTAAAGTAAGATAGGGAAAACATTGAGTCTGAGAAGGGTTTTCTGGTAATGAAAACCCATTTCGCCTGTCGAAAAGTGGTTATAAGAATTGGACGTCCTTTCGGACGTCCAATTAAAAAAAACATACAAGTGAAAAGTGTCGGCCCTAGTCTGGCTGCGCGGACTGCGCAGACTGACTAGGGTCGATATTTTTCACACACCTGATAAGGTCCCTTTTAGCGTGACGGGTCACATTTATACTGTAAAATAAAGATCGATGTCTAAGCTTCATTTTGATACCAACCATGTTATTCTACACCCAAAACTAAATGAGTTACAGCGGATTGTTTAACTGTACCCCATAAACCATTTATTTTTTTGCACCTAGTTGACCTTTGACCTACTTAAACCTACTTCACCATTGATGCGAACAGAGAGACAGGGCTTAAGTGATTAAGGGGACATTGCTACATCGTTTAAGCATTGTCTCTTGCTTGTAACAATTTGTCCTCCATGGAACCATTTTAGGCCTCGTACTGAAAACCTCTCCTTGTCTATTAGCTGCTGATTGGGACGTAAAACACCAAAATCAACCAAACAACAAACTGCTTTTGTTTTGCCTATGTAAACACGTGGGAACTATCTCGCTAGATTACCGCTACCTCGATGGTCCGGGAACAACACGAATGAGGTTTTGGGCAAGTAATCTGTTCAGGAGACCAGAACATCTGAATTTTTTGCGTCATTGTAGTCAATTTGACTACGTGTTGCATCAAAACATGTGATTGTGGTCAGAAACTGAAAATAAAGTACACTATCTGCCTCGAGATGCCTGCCGATATGTCAACACAGGGCGAAAATGCAATCCACCAGTCCTGGAATTAATGTCGTCCTGCTCGTATTTTCCACTTTTTAATGGGGTTTTCGGTCTTCATGCATTGCTAAAACATAGTAGCATTGCACTGCATCGCCAGATTTTTAAGTAATGCGCTCTTTGAAAGAAAAAAACATATAAAAGCGAGAGCTCACCTTTGTCCGTTTGTCAAAATACGGGGATTTCCACTACCTCGACAGTTACCGGATATGGCGTGGGAACAAATTTACGTTTTCGAGGTAGCTCCCCTGATGCCCACCCGTGTTATAGGCTTGTATTTATTTTCATTTATTCATTTCATAATATTTTTTTGACAAAGTGTCTGGCAAATGGATATTGCCTTATAATATTGATATTTCATTGAAAAGGTTATTATACAGCGGCTGGGATGTTAAAGAAAAGAAAGCATATTACGTACGGGACAAGCTCTGGTTACGTTCGGGACAGACCAGTTTTTAACTATTGTTGATTTGTAATAAGTCGTTGACTTTCCATTTCCGTATATCGATTAAGGGAATAACCCATTCCGTTTGTTTAACAATTCGAGAGAAAATTAAAGGTTGCTTGGTGCATTTTAGAAGCGTTGGAAGTAGTCAACGTTCTAAAATAAAGGAATCGCACAAGGATGGCCGTTTTATATTTTCATTCTCATCGGTACAATTCGCCATTTTCGCCCATATTGTCAATTGATTCACATTTTACACACAAATACTCATCAAAATGTATCGGTTTTGTTATCCTTTAGACATTACTTAATGTGAAATTAGACACACATTTCACAAAGGGGTCTATTTAAAACACGTAGTTTTTTATGCACACATTTGATCATTTAACAGTCTATAAATCCAAAACTAGGCAAGCCAAGTTGACAAAACTAGAGAAATTTGCGCAGAAGATGTGATCCATAAAGAAAATTTGTCCAGAATGAGTGTATGGTATGATGAAAAATTTCGAAAAAAAAATTTAGCCAATTGTCCACTTTAACTGGGATTGCGTCATGATATGCTTTGTTGTCTAAGTCTGTCTGTCCGTCTGTGTGATAGTAGATTGATTGGGGTTTTATGTCTCTTTTGCCACAGCTGGAACACCTAACCATGGATTACTGTCGATTTACATAACACTACCACCACAGCATCCTACTACCAAAATTATGTCAGAAGGGATATTTGTGGAGGCCGGGGATTGTAGTCAAGAAATAATATATAAAAGAAGTCAACCCCAGAAAAATAAATTTTAGAAAAACAAAGAAATTCGCCAACCATTAATTCCAGCTGATCAACAAGCTTGCTCCAATTGATACTTCCTTTAACCCTTTCCCAAACAAGACCTGGTTTTGACGTCCCTAAAAGAAATGGCTTGGGAAAACATTGAGACAACAGGAGAAACTGCTGATAACAGGAGTTTCTCCTTTTGCCTGCAGCCTCAATATTTTCTATGTTATACTGTACACAAATTCAACATTAATGAACATACATTTTGACATCTAGTAGCTTTTGAATTGGAATCCCCTAAAGTTTGACGTTTAGGAAAGTGCACTTTTATAAAATACTCAGCAAAATTTGCCTTTTTCAAGAATTTGAAAAACTTAATCGCACTACATAATTATTTTGGGAAAGTGTTATGTGCTGATCGAGTCAATCTATGCTGTCCTCCGACAATTCTTGACTAACATGACTTTAATTTTCTGTCATTTTGTTTTAAGGTGTAACAACCTACTGTCTTCACCCTGGTAGAGTAGCTACTGAGCTCTGGAATCTAGCCTGGGAGAAAAGTTTCATCTTTGGTGTCATCTGTGAGTTTGTGAAAAAAGTGTTCTTTAAGGTAATCGTTATTTTGTTATCCTTTCCTAAAAAAGTTTGGTAGAATGAATGTCATCAGAATTAGTGAGGTTAATATTGTTTATATTAAGCAATCAATCAATTAATCAATCAGCCAATTAATCAATTAGAATGATATTTACTAGACTATCACTCTGTTTATGCTGTTCACAAATTTGTTCTATCTTTATCGACATTAACCTTGTTATCTGAAGAAGGTTTCACTTTGATACACACTGAAATTTTTCTATTTGAGAAAATGTTAATCATTTGATTATCACAGACCTGTGAGGAAGGAGCTCAGACTACAATACACTGTTCTGTAAGTGAAGGGATTGAGGGTGACTCCGGGAAGTATTTTGTTGAGTGCAGGGTGGCTGAACATAAAAGTTCCGCTGCTAGTAAAGACATGGGTCTTGCCAAGAAGGTGTGGGAGATCAGCGAACGAGAGACAGAAATAACCATGTAGACAAATACTACAAAGCTGGTGCTAACCCATTCACAAACAACATTATAAATTACAGATTGGTGCAATTTCAAAGGTATTTTACACTCGAGTTTTTCAAATTTTAAGAGATAAGGAGAAAATGATAATGGTCAAATGTTGTACTTGTATGTGTTTTAATTTCTTTTTGATGAGGACACCAAAACCATGTTTGTTTGGGAATGGTTGAACTATCTAATAAGTACAATTTCAGAGCAACAGATAGGAGGGGATTATGAGAGTCTTATTACTCAATATTGTGGGCTCTCATTTGAATCTTCTCAATAATACGATTCTAATGAGTACCCATGACATAGGAATGGGATTTAAAAAAATCAGAACACTTTCACCGTCTCTTACTGTTTGTTCTGGCTTTGGATATCAATGATGCCTATGTATGTTTTGAGAATTAATTTGTTTATTGGAATGTATTTTTGATAAAAGATTTTACCTTTTAGAGTTTAAGTCTTAAGTTTTTACTTAAGAATTTTATTTAATGTTTTCGTATTTTAACCTTTCCAAGCATCACCAGAAAATGAGGATTATTAGAGAAAGGATGCAAATGCTAATGACAAAATTTGACAAGCTGCTGTAGACGACAAAATGGGTGTTGATGAAAAAAATATTTGTGCACAAAGTAGCAGAGAAAATATCCAAGTATAGAGAGAAAAGCTGATTAGGCACATCAAAACCAGGTTTTATTTGGGAAGGTGTTTATCCATTACCAAATGACAATATTTTAGACTAGTCCTAATACAAAGATGTCGCAGACAACAATATCAAGTGAGTGAAATTTACATAGTTTGAGTCTTCGTGTAGAAAACATCGTGAAAATGAGGAATTTGTTTGTCACAAGCAATTTCTTCATTTTCTAAAATGTTTTTTCCCACGCTCTTTGCTTTAGGGGAGTGAAAAAGAGTCACTGTATGATCATGGGTTAAATGACTTCTCAAGCATAACATCATTATATTATAAGTTTTTCGGATTTTAGTATTGAAATCTACAAGTCTACAAGATTAGTATTGTTTTGTAAGATTGTACATGTGTACACAATAATGCGTTTGCTGAGATTTTTTTAAGAAAAGTTTTTAAAAGATTAAATATGACATAAATGATATGAGGCAAAGGAAGAAAATGCTAATCAGCATTTAATTCATTTAATTCTCTTGCATTATATTTTTCTAGGCTTTTCCGAAAAGGAAGTAAACATGAGATGTGGTTTAAGGGAATCAAAAATAGATTTCTGGTATAACATAGCATTTGATAGATCTATCACTGTCTAATGCATTTAAAAATGAGCCGGGATCTGGAAAAACGTCCCTTAAAGCATTTTTGAAAATTGAGTTTCTAGATCAGCCTGTTGTCAAATGGAGTTCAATATACATCTATGTTACTCTCTTTAAGTTACTATAGGTCATGAAGAAGCCATTAGAGAACAACATGGATCATGATCAGACTATGCGTATGCACAGGCTGATCTGGATCTATGTTGGGCTCAAAAGCCTTAAGGGACGTTTTTCCAGATCCTGGCTCAAATATATTACAACTCATGTTTTATTATTGTTCAATATCATCATTAGGTGATACTATTACTGATGATCAAAGCATTTGTTCATCAAAGCATAGAAATCATTGAGAGAAAAGAAGACAAATATTGGTCATCAGCATTTTCCCTTCTGTGTCAATGTTTTTTCCGCATTTTCAATATTTCAGTCATTTAAGGACATCAAAACCAGCGCTTGTTTTGGAATTGATTAGATTAACAAACAACATACTGTAAATAAGTGGGACCATTTGTTATAAATATTTTCTGTTAAACAGCATTATGTATTTTTGTATTAGTCTCTTTTACATTTTTTTAGCTCACCTAAGCACAAAGTGCTCAAGGTGAGCTATTGTGGTCGCTTTTTGTCCGTCGTCCGTCTGTCTGTACGTCCGTCCGTCTGTCCACAATTTGTTGTTACCACTTTAGCATCTACAAATATTGACCAATCTTGACCAAACTTGGTCAAAACATGTATGACCATAAGTTCTCGGATGAGTTCGATTTTGAGTCAGATCGGACCAGGAAGTCTAGAGTTATGTGCCCTTGAACGTCAAAAATGGCTAGTTTTGACTTTGTTGCCACTCTAGTATCTACAAATATTGACCAATCTTTGTCAAAACATGTATGACCATAAGTTCTCGGATGAGTTCCATTTTGAATCAGATCTGACTAGGAAGTCCGGAGTTATGTGCCCTTGAACGTCAAAAATTGCTAGTTTTGACTTTGTTACCCCTCTAGTATCTACAAATATTGACCAATCAAGACAAAATTTTGCCACAATGTTGGTAACTATAAGATCTTGGATGAGTTCGATTTTCAATGTGATAGGAGCAGAAAGTCTGGAGTTATGTGCCCTTGAATTTGACAAAATTGCTGTTTTAGACTTTGTTTACACTGTAGCATCTACATTTATTGACTAATCAAGACAAAACTTGGCCACAATATTAGTGACCATAATATCCTTTATGAGTTACATTTTCAGCTTGATTTGGCCAGAAAAACAAGAGTTATTGGCCCTTTAATTTCATAAAATTACCGTTTTTGACTTTATTTTCTCTCTAACAAACAAATATGGACCAATTAAGGCACAACTCGGTCGCAATGTTGGTGACCATAATATTTTAAAATAAATGTTTTAATTTGTCAGATTGATTGGACTAAAAAAACAGAGTTGTGTGCCCTTGGGGGGGTTACAAAATTGCCGTTTTCGGCTTTGTTTTCTCTCAAACAGCAATAAATATTAACCAATAAAAAAAACTTGGACATAATGTTGATGAGAATATCTATAGCAGAACAGAGTTATGTGCCCTTTACTGTGACAAAATTGTTGTTTTCTTCCACTTTGTTTTTACTGCAACAGCTACAAATATTGATCATTCAAGATTATGAAAGCAGTTTTCAGCTGGATCATAATCTCGCATCTTAAATTATGTGCTCTTGAACTTTAAAACATTGGGACTTTCGTTCTATCTAGGTGAAGGTGAGCGATTAAGGACCATCATGGTCCTCTTGTTTTTTTAATTTTTACAGCTTGTGTCATATTATTGTTAATTTTCGTTCAATCTATTGTCAATTTTTATGCCTGTATATTGAAAGATCAAGGCATATTGTTTTATTCCTGTCTGTCTGTCCCTCAAAAGTATCCACATTACTTTTTAAAGATGTAAGAATTTCTTAACTGTTCACTTTCCACATGACAACTAGCAACATTATTCCAGTAACAGCTTCACATGGTATACAAATTATGTCTATTCCTTTGATATAGAGATACTCGAACGTAACTCGTGTGTTTCTTTTGGTTGAAATGATATATTAGATTTTACGCATCCGTTAGTGAAGGTAATATTCACTCTGTAAGGATTAATGGTTGTTTTTGCATAATGCAAATTGTTTTTGAACTTTGTAGGTTGTATTTTTGACACCATCTTGCATAAATGAGAATTTAAGTTCATGGTCAGTTTATGAACATAGCTGTGTAGTAAACAAGTAGTCGTCGTCATGAGGGACTGTAAGTTCCTTGTTGTTTTTGTCGTAGCCATCACCTTGGCTTTCTATGACCGTCTGGAATACAAGCCTCTGATTCTTGCTTGGCCTGAGGTCTTCTAGCTGTCTTGTTCGGAACAGGATAGTCTGTCTTCTGGTCTTGTCTGAAAGGTAAACGCGATTTATGGTTATGACGAATATTAATATAGATTCACGGTTGCGTAGTAAACAAGTATTCGTCATCAAGAGGGACTGTAACCATCTAATTTCGTCGTAGCCATCACCTTGGTTTTCTATGACCGTCTGGGATACAAGCATCTGATTCTTGCTTGGACTGAGGTCTTCTAGCTGTCTAGCTCGGAAAAGGATAGTCTGTTTTCTGACTTCTGTTCTTGTTTACAATGGCAAAACGATTTTTGGTTGTAAAAAAGATGAATAATGATATTTAATAATGATAAAAATTATCACAACCCTGCCATTTCCCAAAGCCAGAAATAAATTTTGAACTTATACTTCCTGATTCTCTAATTTTTATCTGAGAGAAGTAATCATTATAATTGTTAAAGACAACATTTGTTTGACTTACTTTTAATGTTTTGTATCGTGATGTTTTTAGCGCTGTCAGGTCATATGACATCTCATTATACCACTCTCTGTGACTTAAAGGCTTTCTTCAAGGTTTGTTTGTAATGTACCATAGTGATTCTGGCTTCGTTCTTATGTGTCATTTTCTTTTTTGCGTCCAATACATCATTGTCTACTTGTTACAAGGCCCCACTTCTTTGTATGTCTATTTCGAGACTTACAAGTCTGTTATTGACGTTTTCTTACAGTTCTTTTTACACTTCCAGTCGTTTCCATTACGTGGAATTCAAATTTTATCATTTTCTTTTAAAGCCTCTTCATAGTGGAATTTTGAACAATGAGGTTCAGCTCGTGATCCTCACAAACCTTACAAAATGAGAAAACACTTGAAGATTATCCTGTTACTTAAATAACAACACTTCAATCAGCATCTTACAGAGGGAATGCATTTCACTCTCTATACAAAGACCATCTTAATTAAGATGTCGATTCTCCATGTTTGTGAGATGCAAAAACGAAAATACTTTTGAAGTTTTTGTACAATATTAATTTACGTTTTAGCAGTCCTTTGAAGCATATGCCAAATAAGTTGCTCTTTTCTGAGTTACCACTCTTAATTATACCCCCCCCAACGAAGTTATGGGGGTATACTGGAATCAGGTTGTCCGTCCGTTCGTCCGTCCGTCCGTCCGTCCGTCCGTGGACATAATCTTGTGTCCTCTTCTCCTCACACAGTTTTTGACCAATTTTTCTGAAATTCTATCAGGATGTCTCCTATCATATGAAGTTGTGCACCTGCAATTTTCATCTTGATCCAATCGTTAGTTTCAGAGTTATGCCACTTGTTGTGTCCGTGGTATAATAAGGAAGAACAACCTGATGCTAATATACGTTTAATATAGAACAACTACAGATCTAAAAGTAATACAGAACAGAACTAAGATAACTAACAGAACTGATTAAACATAGCTAGGTACATGGACTATATAGAGATGTAATTTGATATCTCTACTTAAAGCAGGTACTGCATCATAGTATCATAGGATAGCATATACAACATTCTCCCCTTTCAAATATAAAGCCATTAATTTTGAAAATTAAATTTAAACAAAATTTCAATTTCAGACAACTTGCTGCGAAAAGTATGCATAGTCTGCTTTGACTTTTTATTTGATTCACATGACTAACCATGAAATTCCAATCAGCCAGATGGCTCATTTAACTGACGTGTTTATCAGCAGTACAATTGCTAAACGAGACAACAAGTACCTATTAATTACAGTGATAATCGGTCGGGTGGCTTTCTCACCCTTGCAGGATATCGTCTTTCAGCTGTAATTGGGATACCGTTATCCTTATCATAATTTGTGATTTTTGACCTGACAGATTTATCCTCAAAATCTTTGTTTTCTAGAGATTTGGGATCTGTTTCCTGTAAACTCGGACTGTTGTCATTTTCAGGAATTTTGGCACTTGACATTTCAAATGTTGTAGTACGATTTTTATCAGTAAAGGATGACAAAGGCTGCTCTATTAATTCAGACTTTCTGATTTGGTCTGCGTGCCTTCTCCACCTTAACCCATTACCAACATCAATTGTATACATGAGCGGTCCTTCTCGTGATACAACAGAGCCTTGAAACCATTTTTGATTTCCTCTGTAATCTCGCACTAACACATTCTGTCCTATGTCAAACTCACGCAGCCTTTTCTGATCATTTAAAGCTAATTTCATTTGTGAATTTGTAACATGCGTTTGAGTATCAGACCTTAACAAGTCTAATCTTGTTCGTAAGTTTCTGCCTAAAAACATTTTTGAAGGTGTTTCCCCTGTTAGAGAATGAGCAGTATTTCTATATCTCATTAGAAATATACTGATCTTTAAATTCAAATCATTTGATGTGAGTGCCATTGCTCGCATGCTTGTTTTGAATGTTCCTACAAATCTTTCCGCTAAGCCGTTGGTACTAGGTTTAAATGGCGCTGATCTTAAATGTAAGATACCATTGTTCATCATGAATTTCTGAAATGCATCGCTTGTGAATTGGACACCATTATCAGAAACTAGTTGTTTTGGTAGTCCATTTCGTGCAAAAATAGTTCGAAGTTCTTCTACCGTGCGTTCAGCAGTAGTCGATTTCATAACTACAATTTCTGGCCATTTCGAATGAGCATCAACTACAACTAAGAACATTTTGTTTAGCAAAGGACCAGCAAAATCGACATGAATTCTTTCCCACGGCGATGTTGGCCATTCCCACGGATGTAATTTACTTGAAGGGGGTGCTTTTTGATGCATTTGGCAACCTGTGCATTGATTGACAACTCCTGGCCACCATACGTAACTTCGCGCAAGACTTTTCATCTTAACAATACCAGGATGACTTGCATGCAACAAATCTAAAATTTGTCTACGTAGCTTAATCGGAATGATTACGCGTATTCCCCACATTAAACATCCTCTATGAATTGTTAATTCATTTCTGCGATTGTAAAACGCTTTCAACAATGAGTTATCCAGTGGATATTTCCACCCATTTTGAGTATTTTCAAATACACGCGATAACACATTTTCGCGTTGCGTCTCCCTTCTAATTTCGTCATTAGTAACGGGAAGTTGTTCTATTTGATTCGTATAGAACACGTCTACACAATCTTCAGTGCTTCCTGAATTTTGTGTCGGTAAAGGTAACCTTGACAATCCATCAACATTTCCACGTTTTTGAGTATTTTTATACTCTTATGTCATAGTCAAAACCTGACAAAAATACAGCATATCTCTGCACACATGCAGCTGTTGTTATCGGAATATTTTTCTTCGGGTTGAAAATTGATACCAGAGGTTTGCAATCGGTGATAAGGCTAAATTTTCTACCGTAAAGATATGGATAGAATTTCTTTACTCCCCAATAAATTGCAAGTGATTCTTTATCAATTTGAGCATACCTTTGTTCCGTTTTTGTCAAAGATCTTGAAGCATAGGCAATTGGTTTTTCTTCACCATTTTTCATGACATGTGACAAAATTGCTGATACGCCATAAGGACTTGCATCAGTAGCTAATTTAACAGGCAATCCGGGATCATAATGTGTCAGCACTGGCTCAGACGTGATTAATTGTTTTGACATTTTGAATGCTTCTTCAAGGCCCGGTCACATACAATTCCACGGCCGTTCCGCGGCCGTATCACGGCTAAAATAAATCACCCGTGGAATGGACGCTGTTGGACGCGATGCGGCAGTGGTACGGCCGTGCTATGGCAGTGGAATGGACGTGGTAGGACGCGGAATGAACTCGAAATTATTTTGGACGTGGTAAAAATTTTTGAGCTGCACAAAAATGTTATCGCGGCCAAACCACGGCTGACAGACGCGATGAGGCAGTGGAACGGACGCGGAATGGCCGTGGAATGGCCGTGGAATGGACGCGGTAGGCAGTGCTCGGGCAGTGCTATGGACGCAGTAAGACGCGGAAGTTAAAATGTATTGAATATCGCTAGAATCAGCTACTCTTGCATCTCTTCGCGGGCAAAGTCTTAACCTTTTCCCAAACTGCTAAAATTTGGACTTATCCAATATAACAGCTGCTGTGGACAGCAAAATTGGTGATAATATAGGTAAATTTGTCTATAATGTAGCTCAGGAAATATTGAGGCAAAAGGAGAAAATGCTGATTATCAGCATTTTCTTCTTTTGCTTCAATATTTTCCCAAGCCTCTCACAATAGGGACGTCAAAACCAGGTCTTGTATGGGAAAGGGTTAACTGGGAGCAGCAGTAACAAGAAAATGAACCCCTCCCTGCACTGACTTGGGATATTTTTTTAAGATCCTTACATCTTTTTGCCAGCTTGCTTGACAACTTTTCTGTTTTAGCATGATAAGCCTTGATTAGATATCTAAATTTTCTGTAAACTGTAAAGACTAGTCGTGTTCGACTGCCTTGGTGCTAGTTGCCTACTAACAATCAAATCAACTCGGTGGCTTATGCTAGGTTCCCTCTGCCGATCAAATTAAGTTGATTAAATCCGACCAATCGATCTATAACATATCGATTTTGCACGACATGGGTAATAAGAATTGGTCGGGGTTATCGAGCGTGATCTTCACCGCTCCAGCTTCTTACTTTGTTGTTTGTAATTTAAAATGTTCGTTAGAGATCGCGTAGAAAATTGAACGGGAAGCGATTTTGTAATCGGCTAGAAGATATAGCTGCTCAAGAATCAATCGTGTCTGGATCTGCATCGCTCAGATGTCACACTCATTTTTTCGCATTTCAAAATATTCGTGGGCGATCGCGTAGAAAATTGATCGGGAAGCGATTTTTGATCGGGTAGATATATAGATATATCTGATCAAGAATCAATGGTGTCTGGAGATTGAGTGTGATTGAGGTAATATATCTTACACGACCTGCACCAAACCTGCAGTCGATCTCCTCGACTTGTACTTGTTTGATACTTAACTGCATCCCGATCAGCTCGACCTCTGTGTCATCAGGTCAATCGATAAAATCGACTGCAATCTTCGAAGTTGATCGACTAGAGATTGAGAAGAAATAATTAAGTACGGTTTAACGGGGAACTTGGTTAGGTTACCACTGCCGATCAAATCAAGTCGATCGCTTGAATTCCCCGATCAATCCTGACAAAACAACTTTTTCTCAATCTCTAGCCGATCAACTTCAATAGTCGATTTGGTCGGATTGGCAGATGAAGCAGAGTTTTTCTTTCTAAGTTGCTTAGTATAAAGGGGGCATAACTCCAAATAGAGTGGTCCCAGGGTCATGGGCCCTGATAGTAAGGTAGAGGGTGTGATGGTGAATAAGTATACCAAGTTTTGGTTGAATCCCTTTGATAGTATGGAAGTTATTGATGTTTGAAAAAAACTTTTACCTTGGTTGCAACGCCAACGCCGACGCCAACGCCAACGCCAACGCCGACGCCGACACCCGGGTGACAGTATAAGCTCTCATTTTCTTCGAAAAGTCGAGCTAAAAAACAGAAAGAAGCCAAAGCGATTCAGATCAAACTCGATTACCAGACCATTTCCGATTACCTATGCCGATCGATATCGATCTAAACTCGATCGCTTGATTGAGCTTGATCGAGTTGATCTGGTCGGCAGTGGGAACCTATGATAAATGACTTCTTCTTGATCTTTAGACAATCAAAAAATAGCATCTACAGTCATTTTGATAGGGAGAATCGAGTACAAGTCGGGCTGACCGAATGCTGGTTGGGTACAGCCCGGGTAAAAGATATCAATCCGATCACGCTTGACCTTCAGACACGACTGACTCTCGATTAGATCGATCTTCTAAGCGATAAATACATAGTCGTTCCTAGATCAATCTCCTACTCGGTCGCATACGAGAAATTTTTGAAATGTCAAAAAATTTGAATTGGAAGTCCGAGCGAAGTAGATAAAGCTGAATCACCTAAACTACTCCCCATTACACATGCCGGCCGAACTCGATCTGTGCAAGATCGCTTGATATGGTTTGTTAAGTTTGATCTGATCTGCAGTGGGAAAATAGAATTATATGCATTACGGACAGTTTAGCCGCGGTTAGGCAGTGGAATGGCAGTGCTATGGCCGTGGAATGGCAATGCTATGGCCGTGCTATGGCAGTGATTCAGACGCGATGTGGACGCGGTATCTTGTCGCGTGTTTTAACACTAGACGCGGTTGGAAGTTGTAGGCCGTGCTACGGCAGTGTTTCGGCAGTGGAACAGCCGCCGGCGGCCGTACCACGTCCATTCCGCGTCCATAGCACGGCAAAAACAAAATTGACCCAAAGTTACCGCGTCCAACCACGTCCAAAATATTTTGAGATATTTTAGCCGTGGTATGGCCGCGGAACGGCCGCGATATCGTATGTGACCGGGCCTTCACATTTTTGTGACCAGTCAAATTTCTTGTTTTTCTCAAGCAATTCATTCAATGGTTTGATCACAGTGGATAAATTGTTTAAGAATCTATGGTAATAATTCAAAAGACCAAGATAAGCTCGCAATGTTGAGACATTGTGTGGTCGCGGACTATTCAATACTGCATCGACCTTGTCTTTGCTTTTCCATAAGCCATGCTTATCAATTTCATGCCCACAATATGATATTCTATCCTGAAAGAAAGAACATTTATTAGCTCACCTGAGCACGAAGTGCTCGAGGTGAGTTATTGTGGTCACTTTTTGTCCGGCGTCCGTCCGTCCGTCCGTCCGTCCGTCCGTCAACATTTGGGGTGTTTACACTCTAGCATCCACAAAAGTTACTCAATCTTGATCAAACTTGGCCAAAACAAGTACGATCATAAGTTCTCGGACAAGTTCGATTATGGGCCTGATCGGATTAGAAAGTGCGGAGTTATCTGCCCTTGAATGTCAAAAAATGCTGTTTTTAAGTTTGTTTACACTCTAGCATCTACAATTATTGATCAATCAAGACAAAACTTAGACATAATGTTGGAAACCATAAGATCTTGGATGAGGTCAATTTTCAGTCTGATCTGACCAGAAAGATGAGAGTTATGTGCCCTTGAATTGGGCAAAATTGCCACTTTTTTGCTGTGTTCAAAAAGAGTTAATCTAAGGGAAGGAACTCTGACACTACTTCTCTTCAGTATAAGTAGAGTTATCTAGTTTGATAGAGGATATAAATAGATTTACACTTTAGAATCACATTACCAAACAACAAAATTTTAGCCTAGTCCAAAATCATAGGTGTTGCAGACGACAAGTTCCATTGAACAAAATTTAACATTTTTTGGTCTTTTTGGTCTTTTTGGTCTTTTCATTGTGGGTAATGAAAAAATTGCTTGTCACAATGTTTTCCAAAGCCTTTATTTTGTGGGGCATCCAAAAGCGCCAATGTGTGGGAAAGGGTCAATCAAGACAAGACTTGGGCACAATGTTGGGGACTATAAGATCTCAGATGAGTTTGATTTTCAGTCTGATCTGATCTGAAAGTCAAGAGTTACGTGCCCTTGAATTTGACAAAATTGCAATTTTCGGCTGTTTTCAACCTTTTTTACACTCTAGAATCTACAATTATTATTCAATCAAGACAAAACTTGGACATAATGTTTTGGACCATAAGATCTGGGATTAGTTTGATTTTCAGTCTGATCTAATCAGAAAGTCAAGAGTTATGTGACCTTGAATTTGATAAAATTGCTGTTTTTTTTTACTGTTTTCGACTTTGTTTACACACTAGAATCTACAATTATTGACCAATCAAGACAAATCTTGGACACAATGTTGGAGACTAAAAGATCTCAGGTAACTTCGATTTTCAGTTTGATCTGATTAGAAAGTCAAGAGTAATGTGCCCTTGAATTTGATAACATTGCTGTTTTTGGCTGTTTTCGACCTTGTTTATACTCTAGAATCTACAATTATTTATCAATCAAGACAAAACTTGAACACAATGTTGGGACTATAAGATCTTGGATGAGTTTGATTTTCAGTCTGATCTGACGAGAATGTTGAGAGTTATGTGCCCTTGAATTTGACAAAATTGCCATTTCGACCTTGTTTACATTCTAGAATCTACAATTATTGATCAATCTATACAAAACTTGGACACAATGTTGGGAACCATAAGATCTCATATGAGTTTGATTTTCAGTCTGATCTGATTAGAAAGTCGAGCGTTTTGTGCCCTTGAATTTGACAAAATTGTTGTTTTCGGCTGTTTTCGACCTTGTTTATACTCTAGAATCTACAATTATTTATCAATCAAGACAAAACTTGGATACAATCAGGGCTACAGATAAGTGGAGGTGAAGACATACTAACATTGTTTTTTTGAATTCAAATCCTATGTTGTGGGTACTCATTTGAATCGTCTCGACGAGACGATACAAATGAGTACCTACAACATAGGGTTTGATGATCACTGACAGCATTATTGCAGTTTGAAAAGTCACCACCCCCTCTTATCTGGAGCCCTGTTCAATGTTTGGCACCATAATTTAGATCTCGGATGAGTTAGATTTTCACAACCTTATTGACTATAAGTTCTTTTGCAGTCTTAAAGTAATAAATATTAATTGAATTGAACAAAAGTGTTGCTCATATCATTTAGGTTCAGGTGAGCGATATAGGACCATCATGGTCCTCTTGTTTTTATTCAATTTCAAACCAAATTTCTCTAATCTGGACAATACTGTGTCTAGAGTTTGTAAATGTTCCTCATCAGTGCTACCTGTAACAATCATGTCATCTAAAATACATTGAACACCCTGTATACCTTGAAGCATTTGTTCAATTGTTCTCTGCCAAATAGCTGGCGCGGACGCGACAATATAAGCCAGTCTCTGCATAGAATATAACCCTTTATGCGTGTTAATTGTAAGCATTTTCTTACTTGCTTCATCCATTTCCAAGTGTAGGTAAGCCTGTCTTAAATCCAATTTAGTGAATTTCTGACACGGTGACAGATTCGCGAATATATCTTCAACACGTGGCAATGGACACCTATCTATATCCAAAGCTTGATTTACTGTCACTTTGAAATCACCACATATTCGAATTTTTCCATTTGGCTTCACTATCGGCACTACTGGTGTAGCCCATTCACTTGTGTGCACTTTGGTTATAATTCCTTGCTTTTCAAGATTTTCTAGCTCCTTTTCGACCTTCGGTTTCAGCGCGTACGGTATGGGTCGGGCCTTACAAAACTTGGGTTTTGCCTGTTCCTTCAGAGTCAAGGAACCCTTCATTCCGCTGATTCTTCCAATACCTTCGCTGAATACTGAGCTGTATTTGGACAATACGGTTGACAAATTTTCCCTCGAACGTACAGCATTGACGGTTATCAACCTTTCCCAGTCCAATCTTATTTCCGTCAGCCAATCTCTACCCATAAGCGTGGAACCATTGTTTTTCACAACGTGGAGCCGTAACGATTTTGTTTGTCCATTATGAAGTACGGTCACGGTTTTCACTCCAATTTGTGGAATTATCTCACCAGAATAGGTTTTCAGTACTGTTTTGGGAGGTTCTAGATTCACTTGCCCAAATAACCTTTTGAAATTTGAATTACTGATTAGACTTACGGATGACCCTGTATCGACTTCCATGACTACTTTCTTGCCATCAATGCCCAATGTCACCTCCATTTTCTGTCTACTGCTATTCATGGTGTGTACTTGTCTAACCTCGATAGACTCATCCAGTGTATTCACATCTGCTTTACAAATTGAAGAAATATGTCCCTTCTTCTGACATGTGTAGCACGTTGCATTTCTGAATCTACACTTCTTTGATTTATGGTCAGTTTTTCCACAATGTTCACACTTCACAGATTGGTCAGATTGTTTCTTGTTTTTACGTGATTTTCGTTGAGCCTGGGGTTGTTTCTGGATAGAAACTTTCTCAACATGTCCCCCATTGGTTGCTCCCCGGAGTTCTGCAGCATCTCGGATGGCTGTTTCCATAGCATTTGCTATTTCGATGGCCTTGACAAGTGTCAATTCTTTTGTTGACAACATTTTTCGTTGGATAGCTTCATCTTTTAGTCCACAAACAAACTGATCTCGTAATGAATCATCAAGTGTAGGTCCAAATTCACAATGTTCCGTCATTTTTCTGAGAACTGCAATAAAGTCGTTCACAGACTCAGATTGTAATTGATTTCTTTTGTGAAACCGAAATCTCTCTGCTATCATCAAAGGTTTTGGAGATAAATGTTGGTTTAAGATATCACACAACTCTCCAAAAGTCTTCTCCGACGGTTTCGCTGGCGATGTCAAATTGCGTAACAGTGCATACGCTCTATCCCCTAACAATGTCAATAATGCAGCTACTTTCCTCTCATTTCGCACATTATTAACAGTCAGATATTGTTCCAGTCTCTCCTGGTACACTGTCCAAATATCCGTATCAATACTGAAAGGTGATATAGTTCCTAACAAAGCCATGTCAATTACCAAACATCAGAAACACTATAAATCCAAAATTCTCGTCGCCAATTGTTGTGTCCGTGGTATAATAAGGAAGAACAACCTGATGCTAATATACGTTTAATATAGAACAACTACAGATCTAAAAGTAATACAGAACAGAACTAAGATAACTAACAGAACTGATTAAACATAGCTAGGTACATGGACTATATAGAGATGTAATTTGATATCTCTACTTAAAGCAGGTACTGCATCATAGTATCATAGGATAGCATATACAACACCACTTTGAACTTTTTAATTGGGGGGAGGGATTAGTCAAGATTTACAATTTTGTTTTGGTGTTCTAACTCGAGAACCGTTTGACCTAGGATCATGAAACTTTACACAGTTGATGCCCATGACCCAAGGAGGTGTCCTATCGTTTTGGGGTCACCAAGGTCAAAGGTCAAGGTCACAGTTGGGCTTTGTTTAAAATCCGTGTCCATGCTCTAATGGCTTAATTCATGAACATTTACTTGACTCAAACTTCAGTCAAACTCAACAAAGGACGCCTGAAGTTGCTGATTACGCCGTTAGCACGGGATCCCCGGACCAGAAAGACTCAGTAACAAAGTGGTATTCACAGTCAAAATCTTTCTTTTCTTTATAGAGGAAATGTTTCTTAACCCTTTTTAGGTCACCTGACCGAAGGTCATGGTGACCTATTGCGACCGTGTTTCGTCCGTCGTCGTGCGTCGTTCGTCGTCCGTCGTGCGTCGTGCGTTAACTTTTAACATTTTCGACTTCTTCTTGAGAACCATTGGACGGATTACAACCAAACTTGGCAGGGAGCATCCCCATGGGAAGCCGCTTCAGATTTGTACAAATCATGGAGTTATCTCCCTTTGGGGCCCCATAAGGGGCCAAAAAGGGGTTAAATAGGATACATCTTAAAAAATCTTCTTCTCATGAACTGGTTGTTGGATTTGATTCACATTTGGTATTTAGAGTCTTCAGGGCAAGGACAATAAAGTTTGTACAAGAGAAAAAAATCTGTCCAGAAATGGCCGTGCTGGGGATGGGGGATGGGAGGGGGGGGTCGCGTTATTAGTTAACTTAACATTTTCGATTTCTTATTAAGAACCATTGGACGGATTTCAACCAAACTTGGCAGGAAGCATCCTAATAGGAAGCCGCTTCAGATTTTGTACGAATCATGGAGTTATCTCCCTTTGGGGTCCCATAAAGGGCCAAAAAGGGGGTAAATTGGGTGCATCTTAAAAAATCTTCTACTCATGAACCGGCTGTTGCATTGGATACACATTTAGAAGTTAAAGTCTTTAGGGCAAGGACTACAAAGTTTGTACAAGAGAAAAAAATCCCTCAATAAATGGCCGTGCTGCAGATGGGGGATGGGAGGGGTTCGCGTTATTACTTACTTTTGAACATTTTCTACTTCTTTTTGAGAACCATTGGACAGATTTCTACCAGACTTGGCAGAAAGCATTCCAATGGGAAGCCGCTTCAGATTTTTACAAATCATGGCGTTATCTCCCTTTGGGGCCCCAAAAGGGGCCAAAAGGGGGGTAAATAGGGTACATATTAAGAAATGTTCTATTGTTGGATTGAATTCACATTTGGTATTTGAGTCTTTAAATAAGTTTGTACAAGAGAAAAAAAGACTGTCAAGAAATGGTGGTGCTGGGGGGTTGCGCTTTTAGTTAACTTTTAACATTTTCCTTAACTGTTTCTGCTCATTTGATTCAGGTGACCGATAAGGCCCTCTGGGCCTCTTGTCTTAATTTGTTATAATCTTTTACAACCCTTCATACCCGTTTCGTGGAAACATCGCTTGATTCAAGTGGTTTTCATAGATAGACTATTTTTTTTAGGAAATGTTGTTCATGTAATCATAGATTAATCCGTTGGGCAAAATACGAAATTTTAATCCTCTGTCAATGCCTCTGAAAACTTCAATGGAAAAGAATTATTATGCGGTTTTAAAAAACGCGTCTTTTCTTATAATGTTTTCACAAAATAGCCGAATATCACAACTCCGCTGATAACGTTAGAATCTGTCAATTGAATGTTTATAGTTGTTACAGACGACAAAATAATTGATGCATTAAAAAGAAAATGATTGGGTTATAGATCTAGCATAGAAAATATCGATGGAAAGGAGAAACTTCTGATCATCAACAATTTCCTCTTTTCTCTTAAAGTTTTCCGATATCATTTTTATCTTATTCATAATGTTAGTTGCCACACATTTGAAATAGGACTTGTCTAAAATTAAACAATTAGAATATAAATTAAAAAGGTGTCAAAAGAAGAAGCGTTTTTGGAATTTTCAAAAACTGTAAATTTTACTTTCATATCACAAAAACATGATTAAATGGAAGAATATGTTTCAAAAACATGAATTACAGCAAATTTTCTTTCAAAAATCCGTAAAATGCATCCTCGGAAACCCCGCGGTCATAGCTACGCTACATGACCCCTGGGACACTTGGCCACTTAAACTTTGAATTAGCCGCCGAAAATCGATACGAAACGCGTGAGTGGCAATGCCCAATCATATAACGGCTCTCATAAGTCAATGCGTTGTCAATTACAACCAAGATGGCTGCGCTCATGATAAGATGTAATTTGTGCGACAACGAGATAAAAAATTACAGATCGCTGACATGTCATTCAGCTTTGAAATAGAAAGATAGGGAAACTTTCTCTTTTGAAGTCTTTTAAACTTGAAACATTTTTTCACACGCTAAACGATAGTAATCCTCCATATTGACAACTTACCCGGAGCGATTTATCAATCTCCTACGCAGTTATCTACCCTGAATAAGGATTAAATTACGTACCTCTGACGTAATTACTGTTTAGAGGTTGGCGATTTGTATCGGCCAGTTTGATTGGTCTACTCACCCATCATGAAATGATGATGGAACCAATGAAACGGCGGCATTTGGGAGCGGCTAATACAAAGTTTTCCTCGCCAAGTACCCCAGGGGTCATGTAGCGTGAGCTATGACCGCTGTGGTTTCCGAGGATGCGTAAAATGTAGGAGAAAATAAGCATGAGTTTAGCTCAAGGTCCGACCTTCTTGCCTCGAGAAATCCTAACTTAGTTAAGTCGCTTCGAACCCTCCTTATGTCTTTGAATACCAACCTGTCCTCAAGAGCGAACTCTCATGAAAACATCGTGCTGGCTGCACGATAAAATGTAAGAAACTCGTGTAATTCTATTTGAGGTAACTTCAAATAAGTAAGAGTAAGCTTCATGAATTAAGCCATAAGTCAAGAACCTTTTTTACTAAAAGCACATTTTCAGAGACAAGACCTTAGTCGGGGGTATTCGTCCGCTTTTCGACAGTTCTAGTTTATGTCTGGGTTAGTCTTGATTTCAACATCCTTCTTCTAGATAACCATAGGTTAACTGATTTTGTTGGATTAAAGTTGGAAATATTTTTCCTTGACTTTTAAATCTGCACAGGAACATTGAGTTCCTCAGTTTTTAGCTCACCTGAGCACGAAGAGCTCAATGTGAGCTATTGTGGTCACTTTTTGTCTGTTGTCCGGCCGTCCATTGGTTTGTTCACAATTTGGCATCCAAACATTTTAATCACTCCTGACCAAACTTTGTCGAAATAAGTTTGATCATAAGTTCTTGGACGAGTTTGGTTATGGATTAGATCGGACCCCAAATTTCTAAGTTATAAGCCCTTGAATGTCGAAAGATGACTTTTTCTTTTACTTTCCTTACACCTTAGCATCTACAAATATTGAAAAATCAAAACAAAACTTAGACACAATTGTTGCTTTTCATAAGATCTTGGACGACTTTAATTTTCAATTTGATCAGAATACTAGATGCCGAAGGGCAACATGTCGAGCCCGCTCATTTTGAAGAAAGAAGACCATACCTATGTCTACAGCTGTCATTACAATGGCGTTGTAAAAGTGGGGACAAAATAAGTTGGAATGATGGGGATCATGGTGAGACAGTTTATTGTTCACAAAATATTACATGTCTATGTATTTATAACGAGATACCAGAATGGATTAATTTGAGTATACATATGTGACCCGTCACGCTAAAAGGGACCTTATGCTAAGTCCATAAAACCAAATTCCGAGAAATATACCAGACCAAGCAGAAGTCCATCCGATGTCGTATTTGGAAAACGAAAATATTGTAAGGTAGAGAAAACATTCTAGATTCAGAAAATACTTAAACGTGAAAAGTTTCGACCCTAGTCAGGCTGCGCGGACTGCGCAGACGGACTAGGGTCGATACTTTTCACAAATCCGATAAGGTCCCTTTTAGCGCGACGGGTCACATATAAGGAAAATAAGCCATGCCCCCTGGCACCCATTTTTTGTACGGATCGGAATAATTTGAACATTCTGAGAAGTACGAAAATTAGCTGCACGTAGCTGTACGTGGCCATGTTTTTTACGGATTGAGATAATTTGAACAATCTTGGTAGAGGGCCATCCAAAGAATATTTGTGCCAAATTAAGGAATGGCCCGGACAAGCAAAAATCAACTCATTTTTTACATTTGACCTCAAAGTTTGACCTTGACCTTTCATCTTGGAATCTGGTTCTTGCACGCGACACTCCATCTTACTGAGCTTGACATTTGTGCCAAGTTATTTCTGAATCCCTCCATCCATGGTGAAGTTATGGCCCGGACAAGCAAAAATCATCTCATTTTTGACATTTGACCTCCAAGTTTGACCTTGACCTTTGAGCTTGGAATCTGGTTTTTGCACGCGACACTCCGCCTTACTGAGCTTGACATTTGTGCCAAGTTATTTCTGAATCCCTCCATCCATGGTGAAGTTATGGCCCGGACAAGCAAAAATCATCTCATTTTTGACATTTGACCTCCAAGTTTGACCTTGACCTTTGAGCTTGGAATCTGGTTCTTGCACGCGACACTCTGCCTTACTGAGCTTGACATTTGTGCCAAGTTATTTCTGAATCCCTCCATCCATGGTGAAGTTATGGCCCGGACAAGCAAAAATCATCTCATTTTTGACATTTGACCTCCAAGTTTGACCTTGACCTTTGAGCTTGGAATCTGGTTCTTGCACGCGACACTCTGCCTTACTGAGCTTGACATTTGTGCCAAGTTATTTCTGAATCCCTCCATCCATGGTGAAGTTATGGCCCGGACAAGCAAAAATCATCTCATTTTTGACATTTGACCTCCAAGTTTGACCTTGACCTTTGAGCTTGGAATCTGGTTCTTGCACGCGACACTCTGCCTTACTGAGCTTGACATTTGTGCCAAGTTATTTCTGAATCCCTCCATCCATGGTGAAGTTATGGCCCGGACAAGCAAAAATCATCTCATTTTTTACATTTGACCTCCAAGTTTGACCTTGACCTTTGAGCTTGGAATCTGGTTCTTGCACGCGACACTCTGCCTTACTGAGCTTGACATTTGTGCCAAGTTATTTCTGAATCCCTCCATCCATGGTGAAGTTATGGCCCGGACAAGCAAAAATCATCTCATTTTTGACATTTGACCTCCAAGTTTGACCTTGACCTTTGAGCTTGGAATCTGGTTCTTGCACGCGACACTCTGCCTTGACATTTGTGCCAAGTTATTTCTGAATCCCTCCATCCATGGTGAAGTTATGGCCCGGACAAGCAAAAATCATCTCATTTTTGACATTTGACCTCCAAGTTTGACCTTGACCTTTGAGCTTGGAATCTGGTTCTTGCACGCGACACTCTGCCTTACTGAGCTTGACATTTGTGCCAAGTTATTTCTGAATCCCTCCATCCATGGTGAAGTTATGGCCCGGACAAGCAAAAATCTTCTCATTTTTGACATTTGACCTCCAAGTTTGACCTTGACCTTTGAGCTTGGAATCTGGTTCTTGCACGCGACACTCCGCCTTACTGAGCTTGACATTTGTGCCAAGTTATTTCTGAATCCCTCCATCCATGGTGAAGTTATGGCCCGGACAAGCTCCATCCGGACGGACGCACGCACTAACGCACGCACGCACTAACGCACGCACGCACTAACGCACGCACGCACTAACGCACTAACGCACATACACCGAACCGCCATTGTGACAACTATGTCGAGCTCACCGCAAGCGGGCTCGACAATAAAAACGAGAGTTATGTGCACTAGAATTTGACCAATTTTTTTCGGCTTTATTTTCTCTCCAGATTTTACTGTTATAGCCACAAATATTGATCATTCCAAGAACTGCAATTTTTAGCTTGATCATAATCTCACATCTTTTTAAAGTATGTGCCCTTGAACTTGACAACATTGTTATTTCCACACTACCTAGGTTCAGGTTAGGAATAGATTATGCGACCATCATGGCTTTTGTTACATTGTTAACCTGTCCTTTTGACCATCTGTATCTCAAAGATCATATTTTCTCACAAGAAATTCATGCAGAATACTAAAATGTTTGTGATTACTGTTAATTAGTATGCTTTCTGTATTTACTCGATATTACTCGATATATAACCTGGATTATGGTGTTGGTTAGGATAGTAGTTTTAAAATATTTACTTATAATGTATGTTTATAAGCTTGAATATGGAAAAGCGGTGTTAGGTCACATATAATTCCTACATGACGGCACTTCTGATTCTTCCTATCAAGATGACTACACACATTATAGAGCTATGAAAAAAAATAATATTGATATTTTTGTTTATTGGTACAAAATGGCAAATTTTTATACTTGTCCAAACTCAGTAACAGATTAATCCATAAAAATCTATTTCTAGTTTGGTTTGATTCAGTGGTCAAAAGGAGTCACTACTTGAGGATGGGTTAATCAGTACCAAAGAGAGAAGCTTATGTCCTGATTAAAATAGCTGTATGTTCACAAGCTGGTCTTGATCAGTTTAATACCAAATGCCATAATTTTCTTTTCTCTATATTCTGGTTCATATATTATGATCATGCAATTGTTACATTTTAGCTGGGATCTGGGAAAGGGCCATTTTGGTGTACAAGACCAACATTGATCCAGATCAGCCTCTGCATACTCACAGACTGATCGAGATCCAAATTACAAAATAGCTTCACTATAATCTGTAGCAACTCTTGGAGGCCAGCACAGGTCATGATCAGATTGTACTTAGGTGCAGGCTGATCTGGATTCATGGTGGGCATAACCCTTGTCCAAAAGGGTTGTCTTATTTGAAAGCTGCTGCAGACGACAAAACATAAAGATGTTGTTAAAGATCAGACTTGTGTACAAAATAATGCAGAAAATATTGAGGCAAAAGGAGAAAATGCTGGGTCACCAGCATTTTCTTCTTTTGTCTCAATGATTTCCCAAACCTTTTCTCTAAGGGACGTCAAAACCAGGTCTTTTTTGGAAAGGATTAAAGACCCTTAATCAAGATCCGGGCTCAATTAGAATGTTTTATGCTGTAGTTTTGTTAGTTATGAATACTAGTCAAGAAATACTGCACTACCTCAAAACTTTGCACTGCTCTGGTGTTGGTAAATATTTTACATATATTTGTGACCCGTCACGCTAAAAGGACCTTAATGGAAGTGTGAAATGTATCAACCCTAGCCTGCGCAGCCAGACTAGGGTCGATACTCTCCACTCTAATACAATCTTTTAAAGCCAATATGTTCAATATCTACCTTAGGATGTGTTCTTTTCTCAAATACGTCTTCTGGTTTACCTCTGCTGAGCATGATTACCTTGTCAAAACCTGGATTTTTGGACTTCTGATAACGTCCCTTTTAGCGTGACGGGTCACATTTTTCAAATGGTGCTATGCTGTATACAATTTAGTTTATATATTAATCTATATTTTGTTTGAAACCCTTTCCACTTACATCTGATATCACTAATAAAACACCTTTAGTATTCAGAGAAAGAAGATAATTCTGAAACAAGTTTTTGTCCTATTCTCCCAAAACTGCCAATACTGTAAGTTTCATATAAAAGGTATCATGTATTTTCGTTGTCTTGAACTATGTACAGTTTGTGTTGTGCAGACTTTGGACTGGTCTACATTAAACATCTGGGACAGGGGATAAAAGTTTCACGAACAAATCCTAGTCTTGAGTCTTTAAAAAGATTAGCACAAATGACAAAAATATGCTGATATAGACCTACATTACCTATTTTTGTTAGTAATTTTGGTGCTATAATGCGCACACTTTTTAAACTGATTGATACCAGTTTTCCTGTCTGCAGCAGCTTTCAAATTGGAGCAGTCTAACTTTGTGTAAGTTTGGAAAGGGTTGAAATATGTTTTGTTTACCAAATGTTAGTATTTTTGTAGATCTCTTGTTTTTGTTGCGCCATAATATTGACAATACTCAGGAAATATACATATTTATAATTTTACTGTTTTATATCAATCTTTTAGAACTGGTGCCATTTATTTTTATAAACCCATTCCCAAACAAAAATAGTTTTTGATGGGCATATTAGCTAAAACGCTTGGAAAAACATTCAGGTAAAAGAAGAAAATGACGATAATCAGCATTTTCTCCTTTTGCCTGAATATTTTTCTGTGCGTTACACAGGTCTTAATTCATTAACATCCATTTGTCAGCTTTGAACAGCTTTCTAATTTGATCTGGTTTGGTCAGTCTTATTTTCTATGATTCGAAATCGGTTTATCAAATGGTGTTTGGTGCTCAAGATATCTATTTTGTAAATACATGATATTTAAGTATACTCAAGAAATATATTTGGAACTGTTTATGAATAAACGATTTTATAATCAGGACAATGTTGTTTGTTTTGCATTGATTTTGATGATTTCAGTTACATTTTGATCAACATTGCATTATAATCCAATCCTCTCTTGATTAAACTATGTTTTCATTTTGTGGTCGTTATCCTTTTCCAAACAACAAAAGTTAAGGTAATCCACCCCTAATGAGATTCGCGCGACGTCGACATTATTCGGGCGACGTCAAAAACATTCGGTGGTGGAACTTTTCACCGCCGAATGGTTACGACCGCGCCGGAATAAATTCAGATACATAACAACGCCGCTAGAAAAATTCCGATGTTTTATGAATCTCAATGGCCACATAACAGGTATTCTACACGGGTTAATATATGTCCCGCTAAATGGCCATAAAAAGCACCTCCAGCTGATAACTATAGATTCTTTGCTAGGTCATTTATCTAGACCTTTACAATTTGAAAGATGCCACAGACAAGATGGATGCTTACAAAGATGGAGTATGTGTACAAACTAGCTTAGATAATATTGATGCAAAAGAGGAAAATGCTGTATATCAGCAATTTATGCTCCATGAAGGTTCTTTGCATCTTTTTCCTCAATGTTTTACCAGGTTATATTTATCATGGAACCATGTTTTGTGTATAATAGGACCAAGCTGAGTTTAAATAGCTCAGTTGTTCATGTCAGATGCTATCAATCAGAATTCTGGTATTAAAAATGTCCATTCTTCTATAAAATGGACAAGTAACTTGTCTCCTGAATTATAATTATGTTTGTTAATCACCGACTTTGGATGAACAGCTGATGATTCAGAATCGATGTTGAGTTTGTACTGATGTGAAAGTTGGTACATAATGTGTAACCCCTTCCTCACACTGTCTCTTTTGACTCCCCACCCCCGAAAAAAAGGGGAAATAAAGGCGGACTTATTGCTTTTCCCAAGCAATTTCCTGTTTTTAGCGAGCCGGGACTTCATGTCCGGGGAGCTAATGTCACAGCCCTAGTGTCGGCGTCAGCGTCGCGTCTTCAAAAACTTTAACCTGGTTTATATCTCAGGCACTATTTGAGATACAGCCTTGATACTTCACACATGGATACCTCCTGTCAAGACCTTTCATTTGGGACCATCGCCTTTGACTTAGTGACCTTGACCTTGGAGTTTGACCTACTTTTTAAAAAACTTTAACCTGGCCTTTACATATCATGCACTATTATAGATAGAGCCTTGATATTTCACAAATTGATACTACGTACCATGACCTTGACGACCTTGAGATAATGACCTTTGACCCAATGACCTTGACCTTTGACTCTTTGACAAGCTCTCGTATAGGCGAGCTACGTTGTCCGCGGACAACTTTTGTTCTACAATGTTTATATTGGAATTTTGTCAACCTAAAAATATCGTCTGCAACTTTTCTAATTTTTGACTAGGCTGAAGTTTTGTTATCTAGAAATCTAGTGCATTCTGTGAGAAAAGAATGGGTAAAAATTATTGAATGCGGCGCTAATTCCAGTCAATATTTATAGTAAAATATGTCCAATTCCAAATAAAATCTGCCGGGCCCGGAAAGCTCAGCCGGTACCGTCGGAGTCTGCCGATCCAGGGGTCGTGAGTTCGAACCATGGTTCGGCCTCTTTCCATTCTGACATTTGACAAAAATCATTTGTCTCTCACCATTAGGCGTGAGAGAGCAGCTCGAGGCGCGGAGTGGATATTGTGCTAGTACTGGTGCGAGAAGTACGAAGAATCTGTGTTGGGGTCTCCAGTCGCTGCAATATGAACATAGCATTTAAAAACGCAATTAAGGTATACAGCCCATCATTAAAAACCCCACTGTCTAGCTATACGAAATGAATCAAATTACACACATGTTAATAAACTTCACAAAAGTTCATTCACCGTATACCTCACAATAAATGACCTGGCAATGCGGCCCATGCTTATCGAATGGAATGCTCTGCCAGGTCAATTCTCGTCCGCGATACCGGATATCAAGAATATGCTTCAAGAAGAAAGTAATTTACAAATATTATTTTAGTCTATATTCGTATTCAAGGGAGGTAATTTAGAACATTTTTGTCAAATATTTCAAAAAGGCCTAAGTATGCATTAATTCAAAATTCTAAACCTCTCAAAATGGTTATGTTTGTAATTTGAATGGAAATGTACCAAAGTTTATGAATTACTGTCACTTTTCAAATTTCGCCTCTGGCTTTTTAGCTCACCTGAGCACGTAGTGCTCGAGGTGAGGTATCGTGATCGGTCTGTTGTCCGGCGTCTGTCTGCCCATCTGTCCATCTGTCTATCTGTCCATACGTCAACTTTTCACAAAAAAATCTTCTTCTCCTAAAGTACTTGGCAGAATTCAACCAAATTTCATACATATGATCTATGGGTCATGCTTTTTCAAAATACTTCACAGAATTGGAATCGGGGCCATAACGGGGTCAAAAAGTAGGTCACAAGGTCAAATATTCTTTCTGCTCTAGGGGCCACATTTTTTTGCTCAATCATTGTGAAAATTGATCAGAATATAAGTCTTGATGATGACTAGGTCATGATGAAAAATGGGTCAAGCCAGGTCAAAAACTAGGTCACTAGGTCAAATATTGTAAAATCCATATTTTTACATTGGAAGTGCAAATTTTGGTCGAAGCTTTGTAGAAATTGTCATGAATGTTTATCTTGATGATATCAAGGTCAAGTCAAGAAGTGGGTCATGCTAGGTCATTAACTAGGTCAAGAGGTCAAATCTTACAAAATCCTTTCTTTTGCTCTGGAAGTGCCAATTTTTGTCAAAATTGCCCTCAATGTTAATCTTGATGATATCTATGAAATAATAAAAAGTGGGTCATACAAGGTCAGAGACTAGGTCACAAGGTCAATTTTTTTAAAAAATCCTTCATTTTGTTCTGGACATGTCAGTTTTGGCCCAAACTTTCTCAAAATTGTCCTGAATGTTTATCTTGATGATATCTAGGTCATGTCAGGAAGTGGATCATGCCAGGTCATAAATTAGGTCATGAGACCAAATCTTGTAAAATCCTCTCTTTTGCTCTGGAAGTGCCAATGCTGGTTCAAACATTGTCAAAATTGTCCTAAATGTTTGTCTTGATGATATCTTGGTCATGATTAAAGGTGGGCCATGCAAGGTCAAAAACTAGGTCACACGGTCAAATATTACAGAATCCTTCCTTTAGCTTTAGAGATGCCAATTTTGCCCCAAAACTTTGCCAAAACTATCCTAAATACTTATCTTGATATCTAGGTTATGTACAAAATGTGGGTCATGTAAGGTCAAAAACTAGGTCATTGGGTCAAATCTTAGTTTTGCTTTAAGACCGTAAATATGTACTTAAACATTGTGAAAATTGTTCAGAATGTTTATCTTGACGAAATCTGGGTCTTTTTAAAAGTGGGTCATGCGAGGTCAGAAACTAGGTCACTAGGTCAAATCTTGTTCTTTCTCCAAGAACCAAAATATTTACTCAATCATTGTGAACATTCAGAATGTTTATCTTGATGATATCTTGGTGATATGAAAAGCAGGTCATTCGATGTAAAAACTAGGTCACTAGGTCAATTTTTGTTTTTTGCTCTAAGAACCAATATATTTACTTTATCATTGTGAAAATTGTTCAGAATGTTTATCTTGATGATATCTTGGTGATGTAGATAGTGGGTCATGCATGGTCTAAAACTAGGTCACTAGGTCAAATCTTGTTTTTGCTCTAGGAACCAAAATTTTTACTTTATCGCTGTGAAAATTGTTCAGAAAATTTATCTTGATGATATCTGGTCAATGTAAAAAGGGAGCCATGTGAGGTCAAAAACTAGGTCACAGGGTCAAATCTTGTTTCTGCATTTAGAACCATAATGATATCTGAATCATTGTGAAAATTGTTCAGAATGTTTCTTTTGACTATATCTGGGGCATGTATAAAATGGGTCATGCGAGGTCAAAACCTAGGTCAAATTTTGTTTGTGCTTTGAACAATTAAAATACTTATTCATCATTGTGAAAATAGTTCTGAATTGCTTATCTTGATGATAAATGGGTCATGTAAAAAGTGGCTAATGTTAGGTCAAAACAAGGTCACAAGGTCAATTCTTGTTTTTGCTCTAAGAACCTAAATATTTACTCATCATTGTGAAAATTGTTCAGAATGTTTATCTTGATGATATCTAGGTCATGTAAAAGTGGGTCATGCGAGTTTGAAGTTTGCAAGTTGTTTGTCTCAAAGTCCTCTCAGGTGAGCGATGCAGGGCCATCTTGGCCCTCTTGTTGGTGGTTGTGATGGGTTGCTAACCTTAAAACCCAATAAATCAAATAAAAAAAAAAAAAAAAAAAAAAAAAAAAAAAAAGAAAAAAAAAAAAAAAAAAAAAAACTCAAATAATTAGTCACTCTTGGACTTTATCATTTGACAATGAGACTGATTCCAGACAGTTTTGCCAGGCATTAAATTGAATGCTTAGATTTAATTATGAAATAAAGTTTGTGCCTTTAACGTATACAACCCATCATTAGCACCAAAGAGCCAGAGGCGTAATTTGAAAACTACCAGTATATCCTAAACCTCGTTATATTTCCATTCCAAATACATGTACAAACATAAGCATTTTGAACGGTTTAGATTTTTTAATTAATGCGTAATTATCGAAATATTTGACAAAAATGTTATAAATTACCTCCCTTGCATATGAATATAGAGTAAAAAGATATTGGTAAATTATTTCTTCTTGAAGCATAATTTTGAAATCCGGCACGGCGAATCAACTTATTTGAAGCATATTTACAAGAGTGTGTAATTTGATGCATGTCCCATGGCTAGAAAGTGGAGTTTTTAATGGTGGGTCATACACCTTAATTAAGCTACATATGCCTATTTACTTATTGTCGCTAACATACGCTATTTTGCCAAATATTGTTTAACCTTTTCCCACATAATGACTTTCTGACGCCCCTGAAAGTAAATGCTTTTAAAAACATTGTGGAAAATGGTGAATTGATTGTGAGAATTGTACCTGTAACGGTAAAATATCGGATGTGTCGAACTTAAACATCTGATGGATTCGATAAATTCTGACCCCTCATAACCAGAAATTGGTCGTAGCCAACCCTTTCACAAACAACAATATGTTTACATCTGTTTTAATTGAATGGCATTGCAACAACAACGTGAAAAACTTAACTGGCCGGTCAAATATAATCAAGAGGGAAAAGCAGAATATATTTTACAAAGCATTTTCTACCGACATCAGAAGCAGATATTGATCGAGAAAGGGTTAAAACAAATCATTACATTTTTAATCCAAAATATTTACATTGATATTTATTTTATTTTGACATGGTGGCATTTAGAAATGTGGCGGACTAAAATACCACGGTCGTTTCAAATGGCGTTTAATCACGTGAATTTCCAATAATCTTCAATAACTTTGTCAAATTTTGGTCAATTTGAATTCGGTTTTAAGCAGAGAAGGTGGAAAACTGTTAGAAATAAATTAAACGTTTTGGATTTAAAAAAAAATCAGCATATAAAAAAGTTATTGAAGATAAACCAAAATTTTGGTTTATCTTAAATAACCTTTTCATCAGCTGATTTATAAAAAACTCCACTACGTCCATCTAATGCGTGACGTCTGCTTCAAACGAAATTCAAATCGGTCGCAAACCCCTTCACTGCCAGACAAATATTGGAAAATTGGTTCCTATTTGCCAGGCTATTTTCCAAGAAAAATGACGGTAGTGTAAGAAATCAACTTATAACTAAAACACTATTCAATAAAACTATATAAAACCATATATTTTTTGAAAGATAATTGAAAATGCTATTCAGTAAATATATTTTCATTCATTTTAGAATGAAAAAACACTTTGTCCCCAATTTTGAAAAAAAAAAAAAAAAAAAAACAATCGGTGTCCCCTCATGACGGTCTAGGCCGTCACGGGGCAGTATAGCGACATTTTCGCAGGACGACTCAGGCCGTCACGGGGCAGCGAAGGGGTAAAATTAACAAAATTATTGATTATCCACCCTGGTAATGTGTTATTATAAACACGGTGGGGATTGTGCATGCTGGGATGGGTAAATCTACGGACAAATTTGCCTCGCTTCAGGTAAGACATTTTGCAATAACTTCCTTATTTCTGCTTAAATTCAAAAACGGTTTGTTGCATGTACCCCGCTTTACTGAGCTCTTTCCTCTGATGTAAGCTTTACACGACACCTTTTAGTACTTTTTGCGAAAATTGATCCAAACCGACCAGAAAAACGACAAAAAATCGGGTCGTTTTTCAGGTCAGTTGGGATCAATTTTTGAGAAAAATATGGGGAGTTTTCAAATAAGTATAATACACCTAAGGAAAGCGCTCAGTAAGGCGGGGTACATGCAACAAACCGCTTGAAAATTGACACAGAAATAAGAAAATTATTGCATAATTTCCTACCTGAAGCGTGGCTTATTTTGCCGTAGTCGTTATCATTTCGTTTTCTGGTCAGCTGGGATCAATTTTTGGAAAAATTAAAAGGATACCATAAATAATCCATGTATCCGAGGAAAGAGATTTTCAAGGCGGGGTACATGCAACAGACCTTTTGAAAATCGACAAGGAAATGAAGGAGTTATTGCAAAATATTTGACAAGATTCGAGATTATTTTTGTTCGTATTCGTTATCCATCCCAGCATACAGAATCCCCACCGTGATAAATGTGAGACAATATTTCTTACGCGATGAAAGTTTAAAGATGGGTTTTTAAGGGGGAATGCTCCAGTTTTCTATTTTTTTCCCAATAATAGAATTTATTTATATTTTGTATGTTGAAATTACATGTTATTACCAATTGAAAAATAAAATGAAAATGGATGGTCAGCGATCTTGTTTGAATTTTATAGGCATTCGTATCACATACATCGAAAAAATGCACAATTTCTTGCACCTGTCCAATGTCACTAAATGCTAATTAAATGCTGTGTATTCATCGTTTAGTCCCGAAAACGTATTTAAAGTAACGTCTTACATTTAATAAGAAAAGAAAAACCAAAATATGTGCTATTATAAACGCGTAATTGTATAAATACAGCATGCTCACGTGTTCGGTTAGATCAACGAAGCTGGAGTGTTTTTATGTCAAAAATTGCATATTTTTGGAAATATTTCAAGTGCTAGATAATAGAATTTGATAAAACTCCCTCATTGTATTAAGGGTTTAGAAAAGTCCAAAACGGGTGAAATTGTGTCACTCGGACTCACTCCTGTCAACACTTCAAACAATTGTTTCAATGAAAATTACTTACATGTTCTTGTACATTATGACAATAACATGCTATAGGCATAGGTCATTTGCCAGACAGAGCAAAACAGAGAAGATAAATCCAATGAAAAAGTCGAAAAATTGGGATTTCTCCCAAAACAAGCAACTTTTTCCCCATAACAAATTTTCTCCATTCAAATATGTCAATATAATGTGCAAATTCTAATTCAGGTACTACTACCATCGGACATAGAATAGTGAAAGCGGTAACCAAGATATTCACGAAAACACATGGCATGCCAAGATTTTTTGGTCGGCCATTTGCAAAAATTGTTTTCAAAATTTGCACGATGTAATTCACAAGTACTTATAAGGTTTACACAAGCTATTGCATTGCAGCTGTCATTCTCTTTTTATAAATGATTTAGTTGATCTTTTAAAATCGGAATGTAATCGTGGAATTTATATAAGCAATGATGTTGATGAGCTATCTTCTTTATTATTTGCAGACGACGTTTCTACATACTCAGACACCGTAAGACTACTCCAAAAACAAATTGATACGATCGAAAAATTTTGTGACTCTACTGGGATGAAAATAAATACAGACAAGTTTAAAATTATTGTGTTTAGAAATGGCGGGATTTTACGCAAATACGAAAAGTGGTACTTTAAAGGAACTGAAATTGAAGTCGTCCCATATTATAAATATTTAGGAACATACTTAAGTTCTAGGTTACGATGGTCTTAAACAATTGAAAACCAATCTGATCGTGCAAAGAAAGTGTGTTTCACTATATACCGATATCAAACAAAGTTTGGCTATTTCAAACCCCAAGAAGCTTTTCAATTATTTGATGCAATGATCAAACCTATTCTGTGTTTCGGTGCCCCTATTTGGGGATATCAATACTACGACACTATCGAAAAAACACATATACAATTTTGTAAACGAATTTGTAATTTAAACAAAAATACAACTAATGCTTTTGTTTTAGGTGAATGCGGACGCAAACCACTTGCTGTCCATTATATAACAGAATGTATAAAATATTGGATTAAACTAATTACTATTAGTTAGGCGGATATGGCATATGATCATTAATTTTTTCAGGAAAGCACCAAATTTGGTACACGTGTAGTCTAGACCTATACAAATGATGTGGTAGGCAGAGCCCAAAATTTTAGCCCCTAGATGGCCGCCAAATTGAATTTCAATATGGCCGCCTAGTTGAACCTGTTAGAGGCAATATCTCCCTTATAAGTGCAGATATTGACTTACCTTTTACGTCTTTACAAAAAAAGTACCAGCGTATCCAATACAGTCACTTATATATGTATTTGGAATGGCCGTCTTAGATTTCAAAGATGGCCGCCACTAATTACTGTTTTTTACTATCTTTCAAATTATAACTGACACAAATGAATTTCCGATGCCTTACCAAACTTTATACAAGATATTGCTGCAAAGAAATCATTTACAATTATTTTTTTCATCCATTTTGAATTTCAAGATGGCCGCCATTGAGAGAACCTGATTTTCTATTCATTAAATATCTGTGTTATATCTCCCATAGTATGGCTTACTTTTTGTGTCCTCACCCATATTCAAATTACCAGTGGGCCCAATAAAAGTCATTCATATATAGATTTGAGGTCGTCATCTTAGATTCCTCAGATGGCCGCCACAAATTACATTTTTTTATCTCTAATCATTATTGATGCAAATTAACTTTCGATGTTTAACCAAACCATTTGAAGAGCTATTGTTTCAAAGAGGCTATTTTCAAATTGATTATGATAGCTCTCTTTTTTTATTTGGGATGGCCGTCTTAGATTTCAAAGATGGCCGCCACTAACTACTGTTTTTCACCATCTTTCAATTTAAAACTGACACAAATGAATTTCGGATGCCTTACCAAACATTTTAAAAGGTATTGCTGCAAAGAAATCATTTTCAAATAAATTTGATTCATCCATTTTGAATTTCAAGATGGCCACCATTAAGAGGGCCGGGTTTTCTATTCATTCTATCTTTGTTACTGCTCACTATAGTTAACATAATTATTTGTTTATTTGTAAAGCAAATACATGTATGTCATTAATGCGTTTTGAATACAAAACTAGTGAAAATATTGTTCAATATTAATATTCCAAGTAAAATATGACAAACACCAGACGTTCCTTCTTGCTACCATGTTCTCAGATGGATGTCATTAAATGACTATTAATCCTTTAAATGTGTATAAAATTGCTTGAATATTGATACAGAGAGTTTGAATATGCTTATTAATATTTAGATTTACTTAATTATAAATGTCTCATTTATATAGTTGCACAATGTATGCTTGACATTCAGACATGGCCGCCAACGAACATGGTATAAAGGACTGATATTTCGCATTTTAGTGCTGTTAAGAGAATTTGGCTATAATTTATACCATACATGTATTCAAAATTAAAAAAAAAAAAAAAAAAAAAAAAAAAAAAAAAAAAAAAAAATATACCACCATTTACATAATGAACTGACACAATGACAGCTCACCAGAGATGACCACCACAAAACTAGGAAGTACTATATTATGCATATGTCTACCCTCAATGCTTTGAAGACTAGCAGATCAAATAAAGTCACTTATAGATCTTCATGCATGTACTAGGGATTTCATTTGACCTGACACTGACCTTTACAAAATGTGTTCATATTTCGCACAGTCACTATAGCATATTATTTTTTCAAATAGACTTGTATCATAGTACATAGATATAACAGGTACAAAAGAAAATATTACTGAATTGTGCATTTAAAAAAGCCCATGCGTGTAATTTATGATAATAAAATCTAAAGCTGCGCCATGTGAAATGAAATCTGTAATAGGATGGCCAGTTTGGTGTTCACAAATGCAAACCACTTACAGTTATGATACCGAAGAAAAACATAACAAAAATATAGTTTAAAGTATCATTGAAAGGAACTTGTAAGCTATGATTAAAGATAATTCCAAGTCGCACTAGATATTAACCCATTACCAACTGAAATATTCTGGACTCGTCAAAATTCAAAGATATTGCAGACGACAATTTCAAGTTAACAAAATTTAAAATCGTTTAGTCTTTTTTGATAGAAAACATTGTGGGAAATGAAGAAATTGCTTGTCACAAGCAAATTCTTCATTTTCCACAATGTTTTCAGAAGCCTTTATTTATGGAGGAGTCAAAAAGAGTCATTGTGTGGTAATGAGTTAAGACACTTCCAATGTGTTGACCATATTTCATTTATAGGTATCTTTGAAATTAATCAGTGTCTATCAAGATAACCTTGGGTTCAAGATTTCAACCCAGATGGAACTAACGTTTCGTCTACTTGGTCATCCAAAGATTTGTTCTGAGTAAGATCCCTTGACAGCACTGACCACCACCACCATTATATATCGTGGAACAGCTCTATCTTTGTGATAGGATCTTCTTCTCAGCAACCTTCTGTCTTAAGAGACGATGACAACTGCATGTAGTCGATCAGGTTGATGGTAAGCAATGGCGATGGACAAAGCGAGATCCACGGCATTCTCATATAAGTAATCCAATTGTCATAAAGAATTGTGCACTTTGTATTAAAATGTCATATCAAACGGTATCATCTTATTTTAAACAATAATATTGTTCTTGATCAAATTCCATTAGCTTAAAAAGGTAAATGAAGAAAAGTAAGAAGAAAAGAATCACATTTGAAGAAATAATAAAGTTTCACATGACAGCCATCTCTGATTTGGAAAAATTATATCATGAAATAGGATACAAATCTGCAACAAATCGTTTCTATCAAGCCTTTCAAAATAATTGCTGTTTTTTTTCTCTTTTGGTAGCCACCTCTGATAAGCTTCGACAGTGTACACGAAAATGTACCATAAGTTTATAAAAATGTATATGATTTCAAAAGGCAGTTATCTCAGATTTGCAACATTGCAGTAAATAATGCGTTTTATTAATGATACATTTTAACATCAACTTCGAATACTAACAGACTCTCTTTATAAAAGCTAAAAGCAACATTTCGCATATTTTAAAAAAATACTATTTTTTGAATGACATATACATGTAAATTGAAACATTGCAAACAGTAGGAACTTAAAGTGGTTATCAATTTTTTTAGTTCAAAGTCACACATGGGGCAATATCCTTTATTACATGTAATCATAATTTGGACGAATTTATGAATACTTGTTCTAGAATAAAAGCCCCTTGTCTTAATAATGACATCTTAGAATGAAATAGAGAGCTATAATTATCAATTTGAAAATATACTCATTGGAACAATAGCTCTTCAAAGAGTTCGTTTAAACATCGAAAGTTAATTTGCATCAATAATGATTAGAGATGTCTAAAAAAAACAACAGTAATTTGTGGCGGCCATCTTTGGAATCTAAGATAACAACCTAAAATGTATATATGAATAACTTTATTGGACCTACTGGCAATTTGAATATGGGCGAGGACACAAAAAGTAAACCGTTATATGGGAGATATAACACAGATATTCAATTAATAGAAAATCAGGTTCTCTTAATGGCGGCCATCTTGAAATTCAAAATGGATGAAAAAAATTATTGTAAATGATTTCTTTACAGCGATAAAAAAATTGTTAGGCACCCGAAATTCATTTGTGTCAGTTATAATTTGAAAGATAGCAAAAGATAGCAAAAAACAGTAATTTGTGGCGGCCATCTGTAAAATTTAAGATGACGACCTCAAATGTATATATGAATTACTTTATTGGACCCACTGAAAATTTGAATATGGATGAGGACACAAAAAGTAAGCCATGATATGGGAGATATAACAAAGATACTTAATGAATAGAAAATCGGGTTTTCTTAGTGGCGGCCATCTTGAAATTCAAAATGGATGAAAAGAAATAATTGTAAATGATTTCTTTGCAGCAATATCCTGTAAGAAGTTTGGTAAGGCATCCGATATTCATTTGTGTCAGTTATAATTTGAAAGATAGTAAAAAACAGTAATTAGTGGCGGCCATCTTTGATATCTAAGACGGCCATCCCAAATGCATATATAAGTGACTGTATTGGATCCGCTGGCACTTTTTTGTAGAGACGTTAAAGGTAAGTTAATATCTGCACTTATAAGGGAGATATTGCCTCTAACAGGTTAAAATAGGCGGCCATATTGAAATTCAATTTGGCGGCCATCTAGGGGCTAAAATTTTGGGCTCTGCCTACCACATCATTTGTATAGGTCTAGACTACACGTGTGCCAAATTTGGTGCTTTCCTGAAAAAATTAATGATGGACCTCATATTTCTGATATATCCGCCTAACTATATGTCTGACAATAGATACCCAAAACAATGCTACAAAATGCTACGTAAACTTGATGAAGCCGGACGAAATACTTGGGCAACTAAAGTTAAAACATTGTTATTTGAGAACGGATTTGGCTACGCATGGATCGCAGATGAAATTGGCAACGCAGATTTTTTCATTAAATCATTTAAACAAAGACTAACTGATATTTACATTCAAAAATGGAGATCAAATTTACTTGAAAGCCCAAAAGCTAATTACTATAGAGATTTTAAGACAATTCTAGAAGTAGAAACTTATTTAACTATTGATATGCCCTTTTTGTATAAACGCAAATTAGCAAATTTTAGATGCTCAAATCATAGTTTAGCAATATAGACTGGGAGACACGAACAAATTGATAGACAATTTAGATTTTGCAAATATTGCCTCAAAAATAATACATATACTGTAGAAGATGAGCTCCATTTCCTTTTAATTTGTCCATTATATAATGATATCAGAAAAGTGTGTTTTCCCAATAGATGGAGCAAAGGATTACCAACTAAATTCTTATTTTTTGAAATAATGCAATGTAAAAGAAACGACTTGATTTTTGCCTTAGCTAAATTCATATCTATTGCATTTGCAGAACGACAAAATTTCCAGGAAAACTTAATGTGTTCTTAATAATGTTCAGTGTTTAACATCCATTTTTTACTTTCATAAAACAATTTAAATTGTTTGGGACTGTGAAGACATAGATAAGACTGCTCATAAGAGTAATTTGATCCTGTCTACACTGTGTCAAATTAATATGATTCCTTTAAAGATAGTGTTTTAAAGTGTATGCATTTTTGGGTGACGCATACGGAGATCAGTCAACCTACAAAGATGGTTGATCTCTGTCTGCACCACCTACATTTATGTATGTACTTCTACATTTAGCCCTGAAATCTGCATATAAAATCTTTCTGCATATTTATTCATTTTGTACATGTCTTTGTAATTACCTTAGGGATTGTTACTGTAAAACTATATTGTAAATAGTTTTGTATAAGTATTATGGGCCGGTGGCCTCATATTACTCAATAAAGAATACCTGATATCTGTAGTGCGTGTAACAATGGCACAAAGCAACGATCCATGGACAGTAAATAACTTTTTCTGATATAAAATTAGTCTACCCAATTCAACTTTCGGTTTCCACCTTGCAGAGTTGGACGATAAAATTAATCCGCACATTCGTATCTTTAAAAGAAAACAACATTTGAGAAAACATAGCACAACATTGATAAAAGATTGCATTGATGATAAATTGTACAAAATTCTGGATAAAACCGATCGTGGAATTTGATACTTGACATCTGAAAAATACGGACTAATTACTAACGCGCCTTACTCATATGCGGCTATATGCCGTGTGTATTCCGCCGGACGTGTAAACAAAATGAAAACATTTTACAGTTTGGGGTTTAAAAAGGTATTTATTCGCTGGCAATTGATCAGAATCAAGAGCATCTATAAGTTTAAAGACAATGAATAAACCATCCTTCTTCGACTTTCAAAGATTAAGGATCGCGTCAATTGTTATTATGAATGATAAGAAACCGGAACTCGTGTTTGTTGACATTTTGAAAATTGGTTCAAAAACTAATTATTTCGTAAATATACAACTTCCACGCATACTAAACACAATTTAAATGTCTTCTCTTCCCATATTTACATTTTAAATGAATTATTAAATGAAATAAGATTTCAACTTGAATTAGGAATAGTATGGTGTACAAAGTTGGTCATTACAAAATTTTATTATCCAGTTATGTATCACGATTTTTTCTGTATAATTTCAATGCAATTACTGAGCAATACTGCTTAATAAACAGAGGGAATATTATACTAACTGTTGATATAATTTTGATAACAAAGAACTTTTATAATGGGTTATACTTTTGAATTTATGGGATAAAACTCAATAGCATGTAAATTGAAAAATAAAATAAGGCCTAAGGTGTCAAGTGACATATGTTGTGGCTGTGGCAACAATTTCTACTTGAATTTAATCGATAGACTTAAAATAAATGATCATTTATGATAAAACCGCCTTTGACAGCTTGAAAAAAATGACCCCATTATCTAACCATACATGTACCTCATGTTGCAAAAAAAAATAGTTCCACCTTGAATTACATATGAAAAATAAAGAAATGTCAAACTTTTTTTCGTAAAGGCAGATTTTCTGAATAAAGAAACTTTGTGTTAGTAGTAGTACTACCTAGTTCAGACCTTGGTGTATGTTTGTGAGAAAAACTAGCCAACTTCATTCAAGGATAACTATGTTCTCGGTTCTCCAAGAAGTTGTCCTTTTTCGCAATATTTTGATTATGCTGTACAAGGTAAACCAGAATTAAGTTGCTTAACACCTTCTTCTCATTTAGAGCTTTAATTTGATATATACTATGGCATATACATGTTAAGAATAAATGCAATAATCAACTTCAAATTTTATGTTGATACCGGATTTACATGAACCTTAAGCAACATGTCCTGGTAAAAATTCAAAAAGAAATTGTATAGGTCAGCGCACTTATTAGTGAATTACAGCTATTTTTATCAGCTACACATAAATAAAATGATGCAAAACAGTGGTAACTGCTTACACACGTAAGACTGTCTTGCGATAAATAATCGATTTCCATCTTGAGGAAATCAGTTTCGCATAATAAATACACCTTTACCGTCGAAAATGGTAAATTGTTATAATGTGTTATATACTACCCAAAATTTGCTAAGGATCACTTTTTGAAACATTGATATTTCTTACACAATTTCAAATATTACCCTGTAAATTACTTTGCTTAATAGAATAACCATTTATGAATATTAATGTGTATGTCTTAGTGTTGAGCTACTTTGGATAAAACAGTCACGGGGCATGCAAAAGAGGTACCCATAAAATGAATGTTTCCATAGATATGGCGAAAATTCGGATTTTAGTCCACATCACGAATTTTCCACTATTTCTTTTCAAAAATAACGTAAAGTCTACGAGTGGCAATCCCTCTATCCTTTAAAATGACATGGAATGTTTCATCTGTATTTTCTTGTGTTTGTAAGGCAGATTCCGGAACCTCATTAACCATATTGTCCAAACTGTGTAAAGCGTATCCTGTATTCGCACAGAGGATTAAAATGTTGACATATGGATAGTTTAAAACACAGATAACACGATCCATGATTAAATATTGAGCTTGAGTGTCACACTCTGTAGTATAGGTCACATGAATGACGTCACTGACGTACCTTAATTTTGGAAATCGGCGTTTTTGTTGATGCAAAACGACGGAGTCACTTACAAATAATGCTTAACCTCTTCTTCAGTATCTAAGCTCTCATTCTAGATACTGTTCATCAATCACAGTTTAGTTACCGAGAGTATGTGTGTCAACCTTTCTCAATAGTCAGATACAGCTAAAGACCCAAAGTTACTCATGTCTGATGCGGCTATTCTCAGCAAGTTTCTATGCATGCGTTGGCGTAAGAAGTCTTTTTAGAAGCCTTCAATGAATTTCTGTTTGTCTTTTACCAATCGCAGTACATGTTGGCGAACATGAGCTGTGGTCAGATTTACTGACTTTGTTCAGTTGCATCACGTGTTCGTTCATTGGATGCTGCCGAATAACCATGTGTCGGGAAAGGCACAGGTTGTGTTTTTGTCTTCCATGAGGTTCATTCAGTATTTTTACAGTATGAATCCACCAAAACTTTACCATTGGAAGAATTATGATAATAATTATGGTTTTCAAACAGACCGCACATGAGCTTATCACCAATCGTCTGACTTTGATTTACCGATATACCATTGTTTAAGACTCAAAACTTATAGGAGTCATCCGATATGAACCAATAGTCAAAATTCAATCTCAACAATATGTACCATGGAGAATTTATGATCTCTAAGACGTGCTTAAACGTGAGTTGTTCTCTGTGTCCATGCGAGCAGTTAGATATTGCATAGGAAGTCTGGAAGACAATTAAAAGGTCACAGAGGACTACATAATGCTTAGAAATGTTGTAAAAGCACGAAAAATCGAACATTTTAATTTTTTGTAAAAAGTTGTAAGTTTTGGCCTATCTACTAACATCTTCATTTTTAGGGGTACCCCTTTTCTATGCCACGAAACTATCGCTGTGAGAATTGAAACAAAACAATCATCATTGAATCTTGTTCAGAGGTCATTGCTCTAACATTCCAACCACTTTGCACGTTAGTTGGGAGTTTTGTAAAAAAGATATCAACATTTAAAAAGGTGATCCTTAGCAAATTTTGAGTAGTATACATGTATTATTGAAAATATGGTAGCGAAACATATTTGTACGAAACATTTAATTTACTACGCAATGACCGAGTGTTCCGAAAAACTGGAGCATTCCCCCTTAAGGACTATTTGTTGCCACATGAACTACTAGTATTAGGCCTACGAAGTTTTGACTGTTCTCTCAATGTTAACAATATACGTGTTGTACAGAAAATATGGAAACATGCAGAGAAACAGCATTTTTCCCCATGACGCAATGCTTCGTCAATAATTAGACAGTTTGGAGAGCCAGGCTTAAGGTTCATGTAAATCCGGTATCAACATAAAATTTGAAGTTGATTATTGCATTTATTCTTAACATGTATATGCCATAGTATATATCAAATTAAAGCTCTAAATGAGAAGAAGATGTTAAGCAACTTAATTCTGGTTTACCTTGTACAGCATAATCAAAATATTGCGAAAAAGGACAACTTCTTGGAGAACCGAGAACATAGTTATCCTTGAATGAAGTTGGCTAGTTTTTCACACAAACATACACCAAGGTCTGAACTAGGTAGTACTACTACTAACACAAAGTTTCTTTATTCAGAAAATCTGCCTTTACGAAAAAGAGTGTGACATTTCTTTATTTTTCATATGTTATTCAAGGTGGAACTATTTTTTTAGCAACATGAGGTATGGTTAGATAATGGGGTAATTTTTTCAAGCTGTCAAAGGCGGTTTTATCATAAATGATCATTTATTTTAAGTCTATCGATTAAATTCAAGTAAAAATTGTTGCCAAAGCCACAACATATGTCACTTGACACCTTAGGCCTTATTTCAAATTTCAATTTACATGCTATCGAGTTTTATCCCATGAATTCAAAAGTATAACCCATTATAAAAGTTCTTTGTTATCAAAATTATATCAACAGTTAGTATAATATTCCCTCTCTTTATTAAGCAGTATTGCTCAGTAATTGCATTGAAATTATACAGAAAAAATCGTGATACATAACTGGATAATAAAATTTTGTAATGACCAACTTTGTACACCATATTACTATTCCTAATTCAAGTTGAAATCTTATTTCATTTAATAATTTATTTAGAATGTAAATATGGGAAGAGAAGACATTTAAATTGTGTTTAGTATGCGTGGAAGTAGTATATTTACGAAATAATTAGTTTTTGAACCAATTTTCAAAATGTCAACAAACACGAGTTCCGGTTTCTTATCATTCATAATAACAATTGACGCGATCCTTAATCTTTGAAAATCGAAGAAGGATCGTTTATTCATTGTCTTTAAACTTATAGATGCTCTTGATTCTGATCAATTGCCTGCGAATAAATACCTTTTTAAACCCCAAACTGTAAAATGTTTTCATTTTGTTTACACGTCCGGCGGAATACACACGACATATAGCTGCATATGAGTGAGGCGCGTTAGTAATTAGTTCGTATTTTTCAGATGTCAAGTATCAAATTCCACGATCGGTTTTATCCAGAATTTTGTACAATTTATCATCAATGCAATCTTTTATCAATGTTGTGCGATGTTTTCTCAAATGTTGTTTTCTTTTAAAGATACGAATTTGCGGATTAATTTTATCGTCTAGCTCTCCAAGGTGGAAACCGAAAGTTGAATTAGGTAAACTAATTTTATATCAGAAAAAGTTGTTTACTGTCCATGGATCGTTGCTTTGTGCCATTGTAACACGCACTACAGATATCAGGTATGACAGCTGCAATGCAATAGCTTGTGTAAACCTTATAAGTACTTGTGAATTACATCGTGCAAATTTTGAAAACAATTTTTGCAAATGGCCGACCAAAAAATCTTGGCATGCCATGTGTTTTCGTGAATATCTCGGTTACCGCTTTCACTATTCTATGTCCGATGGTAGTAGTACCTGAATTAGAATTTGCACATTATATTGACATATTTGAATGAAGAAAATTTGTTATGGGGAAAAAGTTGCTTGTTTTGGGAGAAATCCCAATTTTTCGACTTTTTCATTGGATTTTTCTTCTCTGTTTTGCTCTGTCTGGCAAATGACCTATGCCTATAGCATGTTATTGTCATAATGTACAAGAACATGTAAGTAATTTTCATTGAAACAATTGTTTGAAGTGTTGGCAGGAGTGAGTCCGAGTGACACAATTTCACCCGTTTTGGACTTTTCTAAACCCTTAAGCCATCAAGCCGCACGTCTATTCCATAGTTCACCCGTCTAAGATATACGATTCTGTTACCAACCCACACTTGGGAAGAATTCTGTATCCATGAACATAACGATAGGCACACTTACTTTGGATTTTAGACAAGTCCAATTTGAAAGGAGTTGCAGATCACACATAGGTACCGAATATAGGAATTAATTATAAAGGCCTATGTTGAGGCATACAACATGTGGATCATCGGTAATATCTTATTTTCTTTCAATGCTTTCTCAAACTATTTTCCCCACGCCACGTCTTGCGTGTGAAAGGGTTAAGGTTAATAATTACATGACTTTTACCTTTTTCGGCGCACAGTTCTTTCTTCTGACGCCCAACGGCCAACATGCAGGAAATATTTTAGCGAGGCGTGTTCATTAGTCACAACGAAATCATCGAGACAAATGAAGATGATGGTGTTTCAGTTGCAGACGATAAATTCAACCTAAGGAACCGCTTAATCTTTCCCTAGTCTGCTTATATAATTGAAATACGACAAAACTATGGTAAAGAGTGTATGGAAGTAATAGGCTACATTTTATGACCTTGGCAATTTTGATACAAGAGAAGACAATTAAAATTTTGTTCTTTTCCGCCGCCACGATATGGCCATGCAGTTGAAAACGGTGTTAAATCCAAATAAATCAAATTTTCTCTTGTCTTAACTAAATGTTTTCCGAAGCTCACTCTTATATTGTCCAGCAAGATTAACCCGGGACATCTGCATATTTAATGACCCCACTTCGGCTTTGTTTTGTTAAGACGCTCAACTAACGGACTTTGCACACGAAAATTAAGTTGTCTCGGGTTAACCTTGTTGGACAATAGACACAACTAAACAATGTCTTGTTTTGGAAACAATTAATTAGTCAATCGTTTCTTTTAAAATTGAAAGCCATGAAGGGTCCAGTCTGATGTCAAACTCGCGCGACTTTTGTTACACTAATATGAAACGCATCATTACGAAAGCTTAATCTAAGATCAGTCTTAATCCGATTTTGTTGAAAACCTAGTCAAAATAAGCTTTTGTATTTCGAATATTAGTCATAAGATTGATTTTAAATCTACAACAATGCGCATGGCCAATTTGTAGGCCTAATGCAAAACTTTCGTGATAACCATCATACACCCAAATACACTTCCAATTTGTTACTAAAAATAGTAACACTTTTTGATGCCAGATCGAGGCTCTGACCCAAATGTGAGTAAAGCATCCAACGTGCAATGGAAATGAACGGAGGAAAGAAGAAGTTTAAGAGGCTTCACACTCCGTTTAGTGATGATTCCTCTGTGAATCTCGACGGGATATCATTGACTGACTTCCATTTATGGCTTTTATCGGCTTTTAAGTCATTTTTGACCCTCCAAAAAAGTAGTATCCTCGGATCTTTTGAGGACCTAGCCGCAAGGTTAAACTGTCATATTCACGTAAACCCCCCTTCCCCAACAAAAAAATAGTACGAAACATGCCATTTTCAGTGTGAAGATGATTATGTCAGTACCGAAAGGTTTATGAAGAAAGATAATTCATTATGGTAGATCAATTTGATAATAAAAACATAGCTGTTAAAGCCCATTTCCCAAACGACAAATTATTTAGACTTTTCAAGTTTGAAAGCGGCTTAACCCTTTCCTAAACGGCACCTGATTCAATTTGGAAGCTCTTGCAGATAACAGAATGAGTATCATGAAAGTAGGTTTTTTTAGTGCAAGGGCGGATCTAGAGTGGGGGGTCGGAATATCCGCACCCCCCCCCCCCCTGGAATCAGCCGAAAATTGAATGTTGACTATATAATTAAAGCATCAATATAGGCCTAACGTTATATATAATTTAACACATTTAAGTCATCATTTGGGCGTGGACCCCCCGCCCTGGCAATTGGTCTTGGACCTCCATGAAAAATATAGTAATATAGTAACGAAAACCTTGAGGCAAAAGGAGAAAATGCTGATTAAAAGTATTTCATTATTTTGCCCCTTGAAATGATTTTTGAAACAATCTCTGTAAGACAGTCAAAGACGGATCTAAAAGGGGATCGAGGGTCCGGACCCCGCCTTGAATAGGTCGAAAATCGAATTTTGACTACACAGCGTCAGTATGGTATCTAACATTACAAAATTCACAAATTTAAAGCCATTTGATAGGCTAGACCCCACCCCCACCCCTTGAAAAAAAAAATCCTGGATCCGCCCTTGACAGTCAAAACATTAACATTTCTTGTTTGGTTAAAGTTTAAAACATTTTTCTTTTCATTTCTTTTTTTTAATTTAACGCCTCTCAACAATATTTCAGCAATTAGTTAATTTATAATTGTCCACGCTCCGCGGCATGGGAATCCATCCTGTGACCTGTCCATTATTGGCTCTAATCTAGAGCACAAACACATGCAAAATATTACCGCTCACACTTGGACAGTACTAAGGAGCTCACTTGCTCCTGCAGAATTCTTTTTATATGGTTTTCAAAAGCAGTAGCTCATCCTGAACTTGCATGGTGGTAATGGGCGATGGAGACAGGGTACGAATGATTACAAGCCAAAAAATCTCGTTTTTTCAATCAAAGTTGCAAAAATATTCCTGTAACTGAAAACTCTAATAATTAACGCAAATGACTGTATAAAATATTCTTAATACTTAGGCAGAATAAATGAAAAATGCTCGCGCGAAAATAACGACTCGCACAATGAATTATATAGTAAAAAGACCACGTGACCTTTTGTTTGCTCACATCATGCGCAGGTCACGGTTAAAAATTTGGAACTGTATCAGGGTGTATTGAATGGGTTACAGAATGCGATTAAATGAAGACCGAAATAAAAAATACTACGGAAAATGACGAATTTAAGCGCATGCTCGCCTGGGATTATTTTAATTTAAATAAAGGGACACTTCCTATATAATTTAAACATCAGAACTATATAAAAGAAGTCTGCGTATACGTAGTTTAGGGAAAGAAAGGAATAATATTGCTGTTCTAGAGTCATTTTATTTCACTTTTCTCTAGATAATGCGTTGCACATTGCAATTAATGAAAGAAGTGCAAAGGAAGCGGCTCGATTGTGAAGTCATCATGACGTGTTTTCAGATATTTGTCAAGCTTGCAGCTTTTTACCAAATTTTGACCCCATCTCGATATTAATTCAATCGGCTTACTCTTCAATGCCTGACTTATCAGCTCATATAAAAATGATTTATTTCGTTCGTTTTGACGAATTAAGGATCCAAATCTGCAATAGAACAGCTTTATAGGCCAATTTAATTGAAATATAGATCCTATCTTTCAGCAGGATCTAACGACCAGCCGCTTGGTGTCATCTTCTGTGACATTTTTTTTGGACCAATCAGATTATGACTTTGGAAAAGTTGAAAGACTTTTCGCATGCGCACGGGCATGCGCACTACCGTGCACACTACACTTCCGTTTCTAACGATAACAAGATTAGTAGCATTGGCCGCCTCCAGTGTGGTGATTTCACTACAAAGACAAAGACTGTCAATTTTGACAGCAAAGGCATGGCATTTATGAAGCAGATAGTCTTCTGCATACCTCCAACACTGGTAGCAACAGTTCCACACGATCATCACGCCAACCCGAAACAAAGCGATGTTAACTTATGAACTTATAAACTATATATTGGCAATTTGATTCAAGGTAGACTAGATATACGATTATAGAGCGTCCGACCCGTAAACCTAATGACCAGGGATCGATTCCCACCTTGGCTTCATAATTTTTATCCTACTATGTATTTTATATTTTTCAATCTAAAAGATTCTAGAAATCGCGGGTATAAAAGCATAATTGGTAATTGTATTTTTTTTTCGTTTTTGCAATTTCTAGAATAATTTGGTATGGAAAAATGTAATTAAAAGATAAAAGAAAATAGGGGCAAAAAGATGAAGTCGGCGCGATGTTCGATCCTCTAATCTAAGGTTTACAAGTCGGCAGCTCTACCAACTGAGCTAATCTGACTACTGCTCAAAGTGGACACCAATTGTCAAATTAAAGTTTATATATGTTCAAAATTACACATCGCTCTTCTTCGGGTTAGCACAATGATCGCACAAAACAGCCACTTACAATGCCAAAAATACAGTGCCGGTCAAAATGACCCTTACACTCCATGTACTTTAGGGTTACTAAGATAATTCCGAGTGATTCTTGTTAGATTTATGTTAGTTTTGTTTTTCTTTTCTTATGCCCCCGTATCAAGAGATCGGGGGCATATTGTTTTACTCGTGTCCGTCTGTCTGTCCGTCCATCCGTCTGTCTGTCCGAAAACTTAACATTGGCCTTTTCTCCAAAAATATTTGACATACAAAGCTCAAATTTGGTATGCAACAATTATCTATCTATTCCATGCAGTTTGACCTTCCTCAAGGTCATCTGTTAACCCTTATCAACCCTTTACTCTACGAAAACTTAACATTTTAGAAAAATGGTCATTTTGGGACCATTGGTGTTTCACAAACACATCTTGTTGTGTGTGCATTAGTATATTGATACATTATACATAATGTAAATCATAAGTATTGTTTGTTTATCATTTCTATAACAGAATCTCACAGAAATCAGTTTTTGTAGAGTGTAAAGGTCATTCTGACTGGCACTGTATACCGAAACCTATCCACTTCATTAATAAATGCCATATCTTTGCTCTCAAAACTAACTCTTTGCTCGGTGTCAAGCGCGTGTCTATCAACCGCAGCCATTTTGGTGTTGTTGTCAGGGACAACAGACCTGCGTTTGCAACGAGCGTTTTGATTTGTTGGTATAAAAATAGAAAACATGGAAATTCCCAGGTCACAGAAGATGACCCCTAATGCGCGATCTTCAGATGTAACATTATGAAAATGTCATCTGGATTCATTCAGATTGCTTTAAAGGCTTACATATATTGTGACAGGTCTGCGCTTTTTCCAAACGGACCTTTCCTTACAGGAAAGAGGGAAATATGGCTTTCTTAAATGCAATATTTCTTTTATTGTTTACCAAATCATAATGTTGTGGTACTAATTTGAAACGTTTCATCGAGAAAATTCGAATGACTACCCACAGTATAGGGTTTGGATACCAATAACAAAGTTGGAATGCCTTCACCCTACGTTTATCTATTGCTCTAATTGTTATTCAGCCGTTCAAGTGCCAAAGCCATTATGTCCTTTTGAACAAGAGAAAACATATTAAATAAATGATGGGAAAATATAAATAATGAATGAACAAAATACATTTACCCTGTCCCCAAACAAATTTTTACTCGCCCAAATTCACAGCAGTTTTAGACAACATCTCCAATGTTACGAAACAGTTGTATTTCATATTTCATATTCTAGAATTGGTCTACATTGAATAAAAAGGAGGAAATGCTGAACTTCCAACAAGTTTTCTTTTTACTACGATGCGTAACTTTTTTTCTTATATGTGCGTCGAATTCAGAAATTGTTCAGAAAAGCGTTAAGAGGAGTATTCAATATTGAAAAAGCTATAAAATTGTTTTTCGATTGACGTGTCTATTTGAGTACTGTAGTGAGCCTATGGTCCGTTCATTTAGTACTCGAGGGCAAAATAAAACGCGCGTGTTTGTGCTAGTTAGTGTTATTACTCGGACTTACTTTCCTGTCACGATGTTTTAGCAAATGTTTACAAAATTCATCTATGTTAAAACACAATATCGAATTCCAAAACTACTGTAATTTTGCATGTGGTGGTTAAAAGCTTGCAGGTATCTCACACATGCAAGATTTGAACCATCACATGCAACATTTCGTGGGAAAATAAGAAACGTTTCCCTTGTTTACAAAGATATGACATGTAAACATGTGACAGAAAATCCTGACCGGACTATAAAAAATATCTCTGATTGAGATTGTTTTAGAAATGATTATATGGCAAAGGGTGAGACGAGTGCTTAAGGTAGTCTACCCCTAATGAAGTTCGCGCGACGTCGGAATTATTCGGATGCGGTCGAAAACATTCGGCGGTGGAACTATCCATCGCCGAATGTTTGAGACCGCGCCCGAATAGGTTCGGATACGTAACGACTACGCTCAAAAATTCCGATGTTTTGTGAATCTCAAAATGGCCACATTACGGGTATTCTGCCTTAAGAAGGGTTACCAAATGACATTGATTTTACTATTGAAAGGCTGGAAAAGTTGTTGGTCTTTGTCAGAAACTTTCACTACAGCTTGAACAAAATCGACGCGACTAGTCGAATAGAATAATCTATTAAAATAGTTAGTCCTTTCATTTCTTTTGCCATAAAGCACGTGTCTGTGTCACGTTGTTCATTGTATTTAGGAAATAATACAATTAAAGATTGATGATATATGTCTCGATAAATGACCTGGCAGAGCATCTCTAGCCTGCAGGCATTTTCGAGAGGTATAAAGGGTTCAAACCGGCGATTCGGAAAGGTCAAATAGAGTTTCCACTATTAAATTAGATAATAAAACAGCCGGTTGGTTGAGTGCCGCGCGGTAGCACAAGGGTGCTTCCAGAATCCACTCGAACATTTTATGTACGATAAAGCAATATAAAACACGTGTGTGTACATCACTTGTGGTTTGGAAAATACTGTTTGTTAGGTGCGAAAATACTGTAAATGCTGTTTGATAAAAATACGAGGTGAAATGCTGAAAACCATTTAAAAAGACTTAAAGAAAATATTAAGGGAATAGTGGAAAATAGCTGATTATCATCAGTTTCTTCTTTTCTCCGAAGTATTTTCCCAAGTTTATTCTACTGGGGGCGTCGAAACCAGGTTTTGTTTGGGAAATGGTTAATATGGGTATTTTATTATAACAGCGATGAAATTTATGGAGTAGAGGTTATACAAGTCTTATCGAGTGCATTTATGTAAGCAGGAATGGATCATCTAAAATCGAACGACGGACTCTTACCGGTAAGTTAATCAGTTATATGTCATTTTAAATTACTTGATTAATTTCATTGGGGTTTATCGAGGTACTCAACAATTTCTTAGTTATTTGGCGGAGACTGCAGCACATCATCATGTAGGCCCTATTCCATGTGTCACACTAGTACTCGTACAAACAGAACGTCCATAAGTCGCTCATTAAAACGTATATTACTACGATTCCTTAACCCATTTCCACACATTGATTTTTAGCTCCACTGGCCGAAGGCCAGAGGGGCTTATGTCATGGCCCTGTGTCCGTCGTGCGTGCATCCGTCCGTCCGTCCGTGCGTGCGTGCGTGCGTAAACAATTTTCAAACATCTTCTTCTCCAAAACTGTTGGACCAATTTCAACCAAACTTCGCACAAATCATTCTTGCATGAATCTCTACCAAATTCCTTTAAAAGAATAAAATCTGTGCAGAACTTGAATTTTAATTAATTTAATTGAATTAAATTTTCAAAAAAATCTTTAAAAATTCTTCTTCTCCAAAACTACTGGACCAATTTCAACCAAACTTCACAGAACTTGTTCTTGTATGAATCTCTTCTTAATTCCTCCAAATAGATGAATTCTGTGTATAACCTAAATTTTAATTAATTTAATTGAATTAAATTTTCGAAAAATCTTTAAAAATTCTTCTCCAAAACTACTGGACCAATTTCAACCAAACTTCACAGAAATCTTCCTTGTATAATCTCTACCAAATTCATTCAAAAGAATAAAATCCATGCAGGACTTGAATTTTAATTAATCTAATTGATTTAAATTTTCAAAAAATCTTTAAAAAATTCTTCTTCTCCAAAACTACTGAACCAATTTCAACCAAACTTCACAGAAATCTTCCTTGTATGAATCTCTTCTTAATTCTTTCAAAAAGATAAATTCTGTGTATAACTTAAATCTTAATCAATTTAATTAAATTAAATTTTCGAAAAATCTTAAAAATTCTTCTTCTCCAAAACTACTGGACCAATTTCAACCAAACTTTACAGAAATGTTCCTTGCACGAATCTCTTCTTAATTCCTTCAAAAAAATAAATTCTGTGTAGAACTTAAATTTGATTAATTAGATTAAATTAATTTTTCGAAAAATCTTTTCCAAAACTACCAGACCAAACTTCACACGAATCTTCCTTGTATGAATCTCCTCTAAATTCCTTGAAAAATCAGTGTAGAACTTAAATTTTAATAAATTTGATTAAATTGAATTTTCGAAAAATTGTTAAACAATCTTCTTCTCCAAAACTACAGGACTAATTTCAACCAAACTTCACAGGAATCTTCTTTGCATGAATTTGTTCTAAATTCCTTCGGGGTCGAATGAAAAGCTTGGCCGCTGTGGGCTAGGCTTATTTTTTGCTATTATGAAACGTAGTATAATTTTAAGAAAATTTTAAAAAACATTTCTACTCCTTAATCACTTGTTGGATTTCATTCTGGTGTACCATGAATCTTATTTGGATAGACCTCTATTGTATTCCTTGATGAAGTTCGTAGTCTAAATGTATAAAAGCCAGTGGAGCAATACAGGGCCATCTTGGCCCTCTTGTTTAGACTCCCAAAGGAAAGGGGTGGTTGGAAATGTATTATTTTCTACAATGCTATATCTACTCTATAAAGACATTTTAGAATAGATAAACAAAATAAAATTCATTTACTTGAAATTGAATCGATTCGCAACGAGTTCCTTTAATAAATAGTTTTATAGTCATCGGAATTTATCTATGAGTTTTTGTACTAACTTTGTTTTGTACACGACGGAGAATTATGTGACACAACAACAACAGCAGCAGCAGCAACAACAACAACAACAAAATCATGTTGTTAAAAATCCCATCGCCAGCATATTCAAAATATATAGTTCACGTATCGTTCACGTACAGAATTTTTGGCGATTTTTCTACAACTATTATTGTTGTCTTGTCACATGATTCACCACCATATTGTTGAATATAAGGTAGAAATAACCCAAGGTAGGCAAATTTCATTTCAATTGAGATATACAACCGGGACCATCATGGAAAGTTATTAAGAAAATATATGGGCCAGAATCTGGAAACTTGTGTCATTTAAGACGAGCATGGTCCCAGATCAGCCTGCATATACACACAACCTGATCAAATGGCCAATCTATGTTCTTCTCTAATAGCTTCTTCTTGACATGTAACACATATAAGAGCCCGAAAACTCCTGTATTTAGGTACGTGCCGATGTAAAAAGAGCTACAGATGGGAGGAATACCGCATTTTCAAAATATAATATTTCATTAATTGTTCATCGAACATTTTGTTGTGGTCACTCATTAGAATCGTCATATCGAGACAATTCAAATGAGTAGCCCACCGCAAGGCGGGGCTTGTATTTAAAATAGCTAATTTAGAGTGCATTTATCCCGTCTTATTTGTTGCTCTGGTAAATTCATTGTGGACTCCAGAGCCACAAAGGTCCCTTCAGATCATGGCGCGTGTTTACCAGAAAAGAGCGGTTATTGACCCTGCTATTGTCCAGTCCCGATCTTAAAGCTCATGTTTACAAATGTTACTCTGGTAAACAGTGAAAACAAAAGATAATCTCAATACAAATTTTGCATGCGTTGGTTTAAATCTTGCAGGTGTGCGACACCGGCAAGATTTGAACCATCAAAAGCAAAATTGTAGTAGGCCTACTTTTGAGTTTGACATTACCGGAATGTTATTCACAAATGTAAATTTTGTAAACATGTGTCTAAATATCGTTACTTGACTATAGACACATGTTTCTAATTATTATTTTATTGTATGTCGGTTCGAAGTACATGTAATTAAAATATGTGGAATGATATTCTTCATTCTCAATTTATTGTTAGCGCAAAACTGGTGTTATTGCCTACAGGATCAAATGTAATTACAACTTTTAGCTAGGACTTCTGCTTATCTTATATCGTCGGTCTTCATGTAAAACCTCGTTTCTCGTTTTGGCGAGATTTTAAAGGATAAGAAAATATATTAACAACTTTTAACTGAATTGAAAGGTTTTACTTGGAATTCGGACATGTTGTTCACATATAATGTGTAAATAATATTTATAAGTAAAATTATGTCAAAATTTGCAAGAAAAGTCTAAACTAGACATTCAAAGTTTTGCTTTGAAAATCGCAAAACGTCGACATACGAGGTTTTGCATTTACACTGACGGTATACATACTCATTAATTAATATGCTCGTTATCCCTTTCTTAAACGACAAAATTTCAGAGTGATCCAAATTGAAAGCTGCTGCAGACAACAAGATAAAGATTGAAAACCATTGAATTTGTGTAAAATATAACACAGAAAATATTTAGGCAAAAGGAGAAACTGCTGGTAATCAGCAGTTTCTTCTTTTTCCTCAATGTTTTCCCAAGCCATTTCTATTAGGGACGTCAAAACCGGGTCTTGTTTGGGGAAGGGTTAAGCCATACCATGTGAAAACGAGGATTATCTTTAGCTCCACTGGTCGTCAGGTCAGCGGAATGTTGTCATGGTGGTGTGTACGTCGCGCGTTCGTTCGTGTGTGCGTCCATCTATTCAACCTAAAATTATTTCATTTAAAATCCTCTTCTCGCAAAAAGTGCCGGACGCATTTCAACCAAATTTCACAGGAATGACGCTTGGTCTCAGATTCCTTCAAGAATATTGATTTCACAGAAATCCCTGAGTTATCTGCCCTAAAGCTACCACTTTTGACCAATGAATATTAAACTTGGACTGAATGTTGGTAACGTCAAAATCATAGACTGGACCTAATAGGGAACGATTTTGTCCTGTTAACAGTGACGTAATTTCGGACAAACAATAGTATTTCGTAGGTGTTGTTGTAAAATCTCATTCTGATTCAAACCATAGTTACGAGATTTTATAATAACACCGATGGCTTATCAAAACATAAACGGTAAACCAAGTCTATTTTTAGCACAAAATTCATTGCCATTCAAAGATGCTGCAGCCAAGTTTTAAAGTGTATTGAACGGAACATCATTGGTCTTTATGAGTAGAAAGTATTGTGGGAAATGACGAAATTACTGGTCACAAGCAATTCCTTAATTTTCCGCGATGTTTTCCAAATCCCCTTTTTTGGGGGCCTCTAAAAACGTCACTATGTGGTAAAGCGGGAAATGGGTTAAAGAATACTGGTCAAGCTGAAGAAAGTACACAATGTAATCGAATACATATGTGACCCATCACGCTAAAAGGGACTTTATCAGAAGTCAAAAACTCCACATGTTGACAAACTTGTCAGGCTCAGCACAGTTCAACGAGATAACATATTCGAAAAATGAGCATATTGTAAGATAGGAAAAAACATTCAAGATTTAGACAATTACATACAAGTGACAAGTGTCGGCCCTAGTCTGGCTGCGCGGACTGCGCAGACTGACTAGGGTCGATATTTTTCACACTTCCTAGGCTATAAGGTCCCTTTTAGCGTGATGAGTCACATATGACTTGTTAATTGAAATGCAACCTGGTACCATCACGGTCAAGATGGGACGCAGTCTGGCGGAAACTGAGCTAACCTTGAACCAGTGGGCGGCTTAACAAAACCACGTGTATGCTGTAAACCGTCTATATTTAACGAAAACCTCGTATCTGCAGCTTGTCTTAAGCTGCAGTTACGGGTTTTTTTTATTGAAAAGCGACGAAATTATGCATTAACCCCATATTGATTTGATCGTAACCTATATTCTTAATCCAAGGTCAAGCTATCGACAGCGCTCATTATTTAGATCGTGGTCAGTTAGTGAAACACGTGCACTAACTATACACTGCAGAGACATGACTTGGATTTGACATTATCTGACTCTATATAAATGCTTCCCTCAGGCATCAAATTGATGCCGGTTCAACCCCCTTGACGTCTGACCGTATACTGCTCAAAACGTCTAACCCACCGATTTGGTTAATGCTTTTTTGAAAAATTTACAATTATCTAATACTTTCCTACTACAAATGACCGTCAAATCATGTTTTTCGCAAATAGGCAGTAATTTTGAATAAATGAAAATTTTGGGAATTACAAAGAAGATAAATACTCTCATTTTCATTATTCAAACACAGCAAATTATCACCAGACACCTTACACTTCGTGTAACTTCGGAGTCATATGTAGCAACGGAGATTGAGACGATGATGTCCGGATTGATTTTCAAACTGCTGATACCCTCGACAATGTCACGGAAAACGGCGAAGTTACTGAATATAAAGTAAAAGTGGCCATTAGTTGGATATGATCTTAATCCATGGTCAGCATATTGAACATTTGCTTTTGTTTGGTACATCAGTGTAACATGTGGTCTATTGATTGAGCTTGGTTAACCCTTTACCAAACGACAATCGTTAGGCTGGTCGACATTGAAATTGTAACCAGTACTTTCTATTCGTAAATTATGCGACAAAATGCGTGATACATGTAACACAACGCCATGAATGGCATGCGCAAATATTCACATAATGTAATGTACGATTAATTAGCGTCGAATGTGCAGTTTATGAACTCTTGTATTCAAGATAGTTGGCCAAAAAATCTTCAAATCTGATCAGAGTGTTCGCTTGTTGAATACAATGTCAAAGGATTTTGATGTTGGACTGTTGCTTCCAGTTTTATAATGTTATCCTTATAAGTTTGAATGCAAGTTGTGATAGTGGTAGATCAATAAACAGGAAAACTGCGACCTCGTATCGCAGGTTATTATAGTCTACTCACGATGTTTAAGCACATATTTACAAATTCTACGAAATTCTAAAAAAACGTCTCTTAAATGCCATTTTGCATGCATTAGTATGGTTATGATGTATGACATCTATTTGATTAGAACCAGCATGCGCAAATTACGGGAGTTATTGATATTATACATATTGTTTGTAAGGATTTGTTAAACATGTGCCATATTATCGCTAACGAACTACATGCAGTTCGGTGATGTTCTAGCGTAATATTTATCTATCCACAGAATGGGATGTCTGACGTCGACGAGAAGAGTGCCACGGATCTTCCTGAACCGGAAGTGACGTTAGAGGTTGAAGATGACGAAACCAAGGCCGTGTTTAAAGCTATAAATAGACCACTGCTGTACAAAATTGGGGATGTCCCACCGATGTCACTGACGCTTTTCTTTGGAATACAGGTAACAAAGTGTTAGTAATATGTATTTATGATCGTCGTGATCCCGTATAGATAGAAGGGGGAGGTACATAGTCAATGCCCTGTCTTTCCGCTTGACAGTCATCATCATATGCCCATTAGCCCATTACCACACAATGATTCTTTTTGACTCCTCACAAGATACAGGGATAGGAAAACATTGTATAAAATAGAAAAATGCTTATGGCACACAAAGCTTTGTACACAAAAAGACCAAACAACGTACGATTTCATTCACTTGAAATTGTCGTCTGCATTATCTTTGAATTTGTCCAATTTAAATTGTACCGTCTGGTAGTGGGTAAAGGACTATGGTTTAACAACAACAAAACAATATCAACAACAAGCAGAGGGATATGATTATACATTCGTCTTTCATATGTATTTTATATGTGCCATGAGTGTCGATCGGATTTCGCCCACAACAGCAGCAGCAGCAGCAGCAACAACAACAACAACAACAACAACAACAACAACAACAACAACAACAACAACAGCAACAACAACAAACTTTTACTATGTAGAGTCTGTGGTCTTCTTATCTTCCACACAGAAAAGATAAACCTTTTGTAGAATAAAAGATAGAACGTTGATGTCTTTTTAACCCTTTCCCAAACAACAAAATTTTAGGGTGATCCTCTTCAAAAACTGCCACAAATGACAAAATGGATGCAATAAAAGATATGATTTGTGTAAAATATGGCACAGAAAATATTGAGACAAAAGGAGAAACTGCTGGTTATCAGCAGTTTCTTCTTTTGTCTCAATGTTTTCCCAAGCCTTTTCTACTAGGGACGCCAAAACCAGGTCTTGTTTGGGAAAGGGTTAAGATGATTCTGACCAGAAAGCATAGACCCATTTGAGTGCCTTGGTGCTTACACATCTTTCACATGAAGATAACAATCATGGAAAAGGCAGTAGGAACTTTCTTGTTTTCACTTCAATCACTTGAGAATTTAGCTAAAATTTCATTCAGATGTAATAGCTCAATGTCCGATTTTACGTTTTGTGGATTGTTGTAAAACTTTTTTCTGAATGTAAAAGTAAATGATATATCAACTTACAAAGTTTTGCTCGAAACCATTTAGTTGGGTATGCCAGAAAAGTGCATGCGAAGGCAGAAAGGGATCGGTTGCTCTGAATTTACAAAAAAGGGTTTATCATTGCACATTCATTCTTGATTTATGGTGCACTGCATTAACATAAAAAATAATTGTTATGTGCTTGAATAAAAAAGAATAAATGGGAGAATAATTTGGTGTTCATTATTTACCAAATCGTATTACCAAATAGAAATAATCCGAGGTCTGGAAAAAGGTCCCTTATCATGTTTTTATACCATCATGGATCCAGATCAGCCTGTGCATACGCACAGTCTGATCCTGATCCATATTGTCATCTAAAAGCTTCTTCATTGCAGTGTGTATTTCTAGACTGCATGCGACCATAGGCTGATCTTGAATCTTGAACCACATTTGTTTGAAATGCATCTGCCTTTTTTAAGGGCACATTTCAAGAACCTGGGTCAAATAATTTATTTGACAAGTTGAAATGTAGACGACAATACATGCATTTCATTTTTTATATAAAGCTTTCCCATTCCCAAACCTCGTTTTGAGGTCTCTGATAAAGAAATATTTTGAAAAAATCGAGAGAAAAACGGAAATAGCTGACAACCAAGATTTCCTATTTTCCTCAATGTTTTATCAGCAATAATTATATTTTACCATTCGGTGTTATAGATGAATTCTTTTGCATACAATACATTCACAATGGTTTAGACAAACATAGACTATTCTATTCTATTCAAAACAATTTAGGGGGAAAACGTGTAATTAATCCTTAATCCTTTCCCAATAAGGCATATTTTGACGCATCTGTTATAAACGGTTTTAGAAAACGTTAAGATAAAAGAAGAAATTGCTGGTAACTAGACAGATTATTCTCTTAAAGCTTAATCGTTATTTCGTCGGTGTAATTGCAAAACCTCGTAACTATGTCGATTTTTGCGATTTTTAAAGGTTTTGAAGGTTTTGAGATATCTTTAGTAGATCTAATCAATATCAATGACTCATATTATTTTTTAACAATATGTCCAAATTTCAAGTTAAACCTTCTAGATCTTAGTTAGGGAAAGGTTATATCACATTTTCCATTCCCCTTTAAAATCTACCAAAACGAGATACGAGGCTTTGCATTAGCAACGACGATTTGTAGCAGTTGTGAATTAAAGAATAAAAAAATAAGAAAATATAAAAAAAATAATAAGAAATAATAAGAAAGTGTAATTATAATCAGTCTGTTTTTATCTGTCGAGGTTACCTATTTTTTCGCGTCAAGTCGTTTGGGGAAAACCTTCATCGCTCATAAAAAGGCAATTGTGCTTGAAGTCACGAGAAAATTCCAATGCACAGTTGGCACGTAAAGAGGTTTCAGTTCCATCAGAACTTCAGAAGTTCAATGGTCTATATATATTCGCTGATTTTTTCATGTTGATACAGCAAGGTAAAAGGAACTTGGTTGAACTTAACATAAAAGTTTTGTATTAGTGTATGATTTCTTTCATTTAGACCACAATCAGAAAGATTATAATCAGGGAAAATGCTTCGGTATATATTAAGCTCGAGCCATCAACCAGTTCCAAACAATACCAGGGTTTGCCGATCCTTGTATAAAAGGTTTTGGATAAGGATAAAGGAGAAAAATGCTGATAAACAGCATTTCCCTTTCTGTCTCAATGTTTTCTGTGCTATATTATGCGCGAATTCTACCTTCGTAAAGATCCATTTTTTCGTCTGCAGCAGCTTTCAATTGGATAACATTAATAATTATTTTTCATATTCTTACATTTCCATTTTCTCTCAAACAACAAGATTTTAGACTGCATGAAAACTGCCGTTGATGGCAAAAATAATACTTATGAAAACAATATGGATGACTACAATAGGGCCTACCCATAAAGATATTGATGGTGAAGGTGATTATCAATTTTTCTTTTTTTTTGTTTCGCCTTTCCAAACTCATTCGTGTCAGAGACGTCCAAGGTAGACATATTTTCGGAAAAAATATTTTTAATTATATTTCAGGCACAATCTGGTAAAAGATCAAAAGTTTGAGAGCAACATGAATCTATACTAGCAACATGGATCTGATCCATGTTAATTTTAACCTCTCATATTGTTTTCTTATAACTTCTTCGTTAGCTATGGCAACATTGAGTTATAAGGCAACATTTGGTTACATACTAATCGAGAATCGCGCTTTTTTTGAAATGCTATAATTATAAACGGTCCTTCTCCTAAGTCCTGGTTGATCTTTATTTCAGCAAACACTGTTGTCGATCGTGGAGTCGTTAGTTGTCCCATATTTAGTGGCGGACGCTGTGTGTGCGAGTGGAGATACGGGTATTATAACGAAACTTGTCAGCACGACCATGGTACTGAATGGTATGACCACATTCTGTCAGACAGTACTCGGTGTCAGGTTAGTGTTTTTAACTGGGTCTTCTTTTTACCACGTAATTCTTAGAAAACGTAAAGATTCCTGTCAAGTATATTGGGCGATGCTTGGGATGCCATAGCTATGATGTTAATATGTAGGCCTACAAGACACATTTAATTACCAAAGACCATTTTCATTTTAGCTCAACTGAGCAAGAAGTGCTAAAGGTAAGCTATTGTGGTCGCTTTTTTACCGTCAGCGTCTGTCCGTCCGTCTGTTCACAATTTGGTATTATCTCTCTACCATCCACAACCATTAACCAATCTTGACCAAACTTGGTCGAAACATGTATGACCATACGTTCTCGAATAAGATCGATTTTGGGTTAGATCAGATCAGGAAGATTTTGAAGATTTATCGAATGTTTTCACTCTAACGGCTACAATTGTTGACCAATCAAAACAACTTGGACGTAATGTTGATGGCCATTATAACTTCCATTAGCATAATTTTTGCTTGATCAGAACTGCTTGTTTTGAGTAATGTATCATTGAGTTTGACAAAAGAGCTGTTTTCTGGGTTTTTGTTTTCACTGTTACAGCCCCTGTTACAGCCCCAAATATTAATCATTCAAGACCCGTAATATCATGAATACAATTTTGAGTTTGATTATAATCTCCAATCTTAAATAATGTGCCCCCGAACATAACAGCATTGTTATTTTCAAGCTATCTAGGTTCATGTGAGCGGTTAAGGACCATCATGGTTCTCTTGTTTTAGTTTATAACGAAAATCGTCCTTTGAAGTTCACAGTTTGTTTATGGTCTTTATTCTTCAACACATCATCTCCAAATTCTAAGAATGATTATCTTCGAATTCGCTTTGGTATGACAGATCATTAAGCATTGTCCTACTGACTTTAGGCCGAGCCCGGATAGCTCAGTCGGTTACGTCGGAGTCTGTCAATCCAGGGGTCTTGAGTTCGAACCCCGGCTCGGCCAGTATCCATTCTGACATTTGACAAAAGTCATTTGTCTCTCACCAATGGGTGTGAATCATCTATGTGAGAGAGCAGCTGGAGGCTCGGTTTGGATATTGTGGTTGTACTGGTGCGAGAAATACCAGGAACCCACGGTTAGGTGCTCCAGCCGCCGCGATATGACCCTGGTAGTTGAAAACGGCGTAAAACCCCAATAAACTCAAACCCTACTGACTTTAAATTTTGGTTAAAAAAACCCGCAAAAGGGACATTTCAACATGTTCTTGTCATGCTTTTGTCACAATAACTCAGTAGACAACAGGTAGTGTAGGCTAAGATCAGACTGCACGTCTGTGCAGGCTGATCTTAGTCTATACTGCCTGCCAAAGCTTTGTTCACAACAGGAATATGAAGCGCAAACAGTATTAGAAGGCTTTATATTGTTGTCATAAGTCAGGGTGGTCGAGCGGTCTTAGGTGCCAGATTCAAGGTTCCCTGTAGTACAGAGCATTCTGGTCGACGTTTGAGGGTGTGGTGCGAATCCCATTTCTGACAATACTTTTTAATTGTTCTATAGCCAGATTGTCGATAGGCAGTATTTTGATAATGAGGTTTGTGGTCTTTTAAAGCAAATCCTTATCAATCTTGATCTTTGAAACATTTTGAAATGATATGGTATGTTGCAGAATTTGCATATTTAAAACAAGTAATTTACTCACAATCTTTTTTCTGGCAACGAAACATTTCGACGACTTATTTGTTTAACTCGATATTACGTTGCAGGTTGCCATTATTTCAAGGTCCGGCAGTACCCTATATCATTCCACTGTTGTCCCTAAATGAACTGGAACCAACACGATGTGACTTGCCATCTGTCTGTGAGTTGAAGTCTTTTACTTTATTTTATTATTGTGTATTATTATAGTTTAGAAGGCTTAAGATATTTCAATATAAAAATAGGGTAGCTTAACATACATACGAGGGATGATCCAAAAGTAATGTCACAGCGTCTATAGTTCGGTTATTGGACGTATTCTTGTACAAATGAAGACTTGTCATTAAAGCTTATCCTATTGGAAACATATTTATATTTATTATTTGAATATTGTTTATGTATCCGAGAAAATAAAATGATATAAACGATCCGTATCGCACATGTGCGCCGCACGCCTTATACTATGCGTTTAACGATTATTTTTAATTGTGTTTTATCATTATATCAAAAGAAAAACCACAATTAAGCTGATATTTGAATGACGCGAAGTCATGATATTGCTAAACGATTTTAGAACGTTTCAATAAAATCGGTGCTTTGAAATACCAAATAAGACTCATTGAATTCATCACTCGCATTCGGGAAAATGGTATAATTAGGTAAAAGCCCACAACGTGAAATTCTGAACATTTGCTAAATGATTTGAAAATAGCCAATAGCAAATTGAAGCAACAGAAACAATGAATTCAACCTAAAAGAACGAACCGTTAATCGGAGTCTCGTCTATGTTGGTGAAAGCATTTTTCGGAGTGAGGGCGAGTCGTTTGAAGATGAAAAAAAGAGCCGGAAGACATGTAGAGCAGCGGAATGACGCCAACGTCCATGTGACGTTGTGACTTTGCGCTAATTCCGCATCGTAAACTAGATTTAAGATGAATTCATCACGTCGACCTTAACCAGCTGAGAACAAATTGATTCAAGGAATGCATTCAAAAAATATTGCATGAGTTTGATTGTAAATGTATTTATGAAGTGCGCCGAACGCCATGAATGTTGCATTAAACACGGAGGGCGATATTTTGAGAAGGAGTAGATTTTGACGTCAACGACGTTGTGTGTTGTGCGGCGCTGGACACAAATGCGCCATGTACAAATGTTGATTATTTTTGTAATATTACACGAAACTTTATGAAAATGTCTGTATGTATTACACGAATGTTAATCTTTCAGCCTGTAAAAATACATGACGACACGTTCATGAAGTCATCGAAAACAACGTTTGCGACATTACTTTTGGATCATCCCTCGTACTTTAGTAGAGACATATCATGCGAGAATTTCCAGAGGTCAACGCCGATTTATTAAAGGCAAACATGAAATACAGGTGTTATATGAACTTTCAACTGTGTGGTCTGGTCCCTCATTTGTGCAATACTCAAGGTCAATGGAGTTATTTGTGTGAATATCGACCTGTAACAGCTTGCAGATTCATTTATTTCTCGGTTCAAATAATAATGAACAGTGCAAAAGTCACCAGTACTTTAGTATAAATGTCTTCGGGCTGGTCTTGGAAAAAGATATCCCTCGTTTTACTTCACATTTCACATACCGTAAAAATATTGACAAAGAGAGTAGCAGAGAAGAGGGGGTAAAGCATTCTAACTTTATTTTTAATTTAAATCCAAACAATGAGTTGTGAGTACTTGTTTGAATTGTCTCGATGAGACTATTCCAATGAGTAACAACAATATAAAGTTTGATGATTAGTGATTTTTGCATTTATGAAAAAGCAAGTACCCCCTTTAATCTATAACATATAATCCCGTGACTTCTCTGATGAAAATTTGCTCTTTGATATTTGGATGTCGCTATTTGTAAATAGCGACATCCAAATATCAAAGAGCGAGTTATCATCAGAGAAGACTCGGGTTATTTAATCTGTATCTCTGACAGATAGTTGCTCCTACCATTTCTAATCAGCGTCGATATTCATTTGGTCAGCTGGAATGTTCATTATTGCGTGTAAATGAACAATAAACAACCACTGTACTGAAACTCATTAATTGTTACCCAGAGCAAGGTTCTGTGTGCTTTTAATTATCTCACCTCTGAAAGTGTTGGCTATTAGAGACAATCATACAAGTTTACCTAATACTAGTGAGCAATGATACACTTAAACCCTTCTCCTAAAGAAAACCTGGTTCTCACAGCACAAATAGAAAGGGCTATTTAAGAAATTGGTGCAAAAGAAGAAAATGATTATTACTAGCGCTGTCTCTTTTTGTTCCAATCTTTTTGTGCTATATTGTGCACAAATTGTATCTCTATCAAAATGAATTGTTGTTGTGTACAGCATCAGGACAATGCCAACTTTACGCTGTTTTGGAAAGGGTTAAAGTAGGACTCGGTATAACCAATAACAGATGCTCTTTGTGGCTCAACCAACAACAAGCACAAATTAGAGGGACACCACTCCAGATAAACACCCGTTAGGATGCAGTGAAGGAACATCACTTGAAATGCCAGTCTTTTCCCTAGTCACATTTCCGATGTAAATACAGTCGACACTCGTTATGTCGACATCGGATAAGTCGAAATTCCGCTTAAGTCGAAGTTAAAGTCATGTCCCGTCCACAACATATGGATATCAAAATGTTTAATCAAAATGATTCTGAAACAAATAAAGCCATTGAAATTTAGTAGGAAAAGGATAGAAATTGCTCGTCTCGAGCAATTTCTTTCATTTTCCTACTATATTTCAATCATGGACACATACGATGCCCATGAAAAATGGTTAAATAACCTTTTTCATAGAAAAATAATCAAAATCGGATGAGTCGAACTCCGGATATGTCGATGTATTTTGACAGCCCCTCTGACTTCGACACAACGAGTGTCGACTGTATGCCCAGCATTTATGTGTGATTTAGAAATAGTGAGCAAAAGGGAAAAAACTACTTATGAGTGAAAGACGCTCAGCTAGCATTTGTCCTTTTCCTTGCCCCTTTTCATGCTATAACAAACAAAAATCGCTCACAGTTTGATTACAAAGTTTATATTCTTGTTTGTATGTATTTGTACTCTGTACTGGCTCGCATTTATATGGAAAAAGAATCAAGCTGTCACAGCATAACATATTCAGATCCAAATATGTGTCAGAATGACACATTTATGTTTAAAAATTCCAAACGGGCTCTACTACAAGATCACCCTTATCCACAATTTTGTCTTCTATAAAACGTTTCAAATTACTCTAGTCTAAAATAGCGCGTGACAAGGTGTATATTTGACGCAGCACAAATCTTATAAACTGACACGATTTAAAAACGCAAAACACGTTTTCATTAACCATTCCTTTCCTATTGTCTTGATTGTCACCATATTTTGGGACATGTATGAGAAAATGTATACGCTTCATACCTGAGTGATTTTGTCGTGTTTTCTGTATACTATCCGGACATCTGAACCGCCCATCACTAAATGCTCGTGTGTCTCGTGCATTCAGACCACGTGTTAAATCACTAAGATTTTTTGTGTACAAATTGCCACTTTGATTTACTTATTGAATACATACGAGAAAAACGAAATAAAATTGTTAATACAAATGCTGAGGCTTACTTTGCGAAAACGGAACCGAGTTTTTTGGCTATTGGTTTGTGGTGTTTCGCAAATGGAGGTAGCTAGACGCTTTAATATAGCCGAATCGACAGTTCCAAGGTTATTTTTTTTAGTGTCACAATATAATAATATGTATATAAAAGTTTTTGCGTGCGAGAAGTCAAGGTACCGGTCGGTCCGTGAAATCCGCGCGCTCTGACCGGTATCAAAACTTCTCGCAGTATGTTAGAGTTTGTCCAGGATGTATTGTTATTCTTTCTCTTTTTTTAAGTCAAAAATATTTGTTCTTTTCTGAATAACAAACAGTATTCCTTTAGAATATGAAGAAGGTTAATGGAAACTGTCCTACTTAAACAACAACAACAACAACAACAACAACAACAACAACAACAACAACAACAACAACAACAACAACAACAACAACAACACATTGGCTTAAATTGATTGTACCAAAATGTGTTATTTTGTGCTTTTACAACTATTTCACTTAAATGATTGAAGTTTACCATTTCACAGATTTTTGGAAATTTGAAGAAATTGATAATTAATTATGCCTTCCCAAGAGTTTATCTTCTCCTTCTCCTTTCGGAAGATATCTCGTATGGGACTATGCCTTAACCCTTTCCCAAACAACAAACTCAATTTGATAACAGCTAAAGACAACAAATGGATGTTGATGATGCAATGATTTTTGTACATTATAGCGCAGCAAGTATTTGGACAAAATGAGAAAATGCTGATCAACAGCATCTTCTTCTATCTTTTTGTTTACAAATGCCTTTTGTATTGGGGACGTGGAAACTATGACTTGCTTTGGGAAAGGGTAAATTTACCTTCTACTTATACATGTATTAGTAATCAAAATGATATTCCATCTTAATCATAATATGAATTACACGTAATTTTAATGCAAAACTTAGAAAAAGGTCTTCCTGTTTTTCGATTTCATCGGGAAGATTTATTTATCATGAGATTGTATGATCCACGTAGAAGATTATAAAGATAAAATCAGACAAATTTCTTATGCTTTTACAATGTACAAACTTCAAACAAATAAGTTCCAATATTTGTTCTAAAGTATCTAAACACATACCAAACCACGAGCTTTCGTTTATGATTAGATTTAGCCATTTGAAAATTAATATCTTCTGTTTTCCTGTTTCTATTGTATTTTGTAAAAAAATCAAATTTCCCATAATTTATGTCGGATCTATACTTTGATAAAACATATTTCACGATCCGTATCTACACGATGATGTATTTCTTTGTATTTTATAACATACTATGCGATAATAGTCAATTACCGAGACAAATGAAGAATGTGATTAACCCATTCTAACACAATCACTCTTTTTCACTCCCATAAATTTAATGGATGTGGAAAGCATTGAGGAAAGGGAAGAAATTGCTTGTGACAAGCAGTTTCTTCTTTTCCAACAACGTTTTTTTCTACCCCAAAAGACCAAAAACTTTTAAATTTCATGGACTTGGCATTGTCGTCAGCAGTACCTTTGAATTTAGACCAGACGAATATCTTGCCATCTGGTAATGGGTTAAGCAAAGTTTACAATCGATCAACAGTCTTCTTACGCCTACCCATGATTGCCATTCATATCATATACTTATAAGGAAAGCACCAGAGTAAATGAGAAAACACTCTTTCTCCTTTTCTCTCAGTATTTCTTTTATTTCGAACGTATGTCGCTCTTTTGAATTAAACCATGTTTGAGATAGACATTCTTTAAGAGATGCTACCTGATTATGATTTACAAAGACGTTGTATCTTATTGTATTATGTTTTAATATCATAATGTGTGACTGTTGAAGTTCCATTTTTAGATCCAAAATTTATAAATAATTTCATTTATCTATGTAGGTAAAGACGAACAAAAGAATCTCTATGGACTATTGATGTTTTATCAATAAGTGTATTTTCTTTACATTTGAAATAACTCCAAAACCAGGGCTTGTTTTTTCTGAGTAAAGGAACGAGAGAAATATAATAGATTCACAATTAAACGAGAATAGATACGGTTGTCTTGCTTTGATTTTACGTAGGTAAAGGTAGTAGTTCTACCTAAAAGTAAACCAAAACACCCGTAAACGGTTCTCTTTTAACTTTGAATGTATTATACGTGTATGATAAATCACGAAATCATTGGTGGTAAACTAAAACAATTTTCGCTTCAACAAGGTATAGATATTTTGCGTTTAAATGTGAGTTTTATAGATTTTATTTCTAATGACAGTGAACTTGTTCTAAACACAGACCTGGTTTACCGTTTTGTATTGACAAACTGCCGGTGTTGTTATGAAGTCTCGTAACTACGGCTTCGATAAAGAGGTGTTTGCTATATTTTATAACAACACCGACGGAATACATTGATCGCGAAAAAACGTCCATCGCTTTGGCCGATTTCACCACCAGTGGAAATAATTTATATATTATTGATGTTACCCTGCTTTTTGTTGTTTTTCCCTAGTTGTAAATCCTATGTATAGTGCATGTATTTGTGACGATTATAATTCAAATGCGGAAATGTATAGGGTGATTTTTTGGATAGTAGCAATACGATCACCATGAATTATTGATAAAATGTTTTCAGTAGAAATAACTAGACTATTTAACCCTTTCCCAAACGTAAAAATTTTAGGGTGATCCACTTCAAAAACTGCCACAAATGACAAATTGGAAGTTATTAAAGATAGAATTTGTGTGAAATATGGCATGGAAAGTGTTGAGACAAAAGGAGAAACTGCTGGTTATCAGCAGTTTCTTCTTTTGTTTCAACGTTTTCCCAAGCCTTGTCTATTGGGGAAGTCAAAACCGGGTCTTGTTTGGGAAGGGGTTGATAGGGTCTATATGCTTTCCATATAAAAAAGGTATGGTCGACATGTTTAACCCTTTCCCGGGCAAGATTTAGTTTTGACGTCCCTATGGGCTAAGCCTGCGGAAACATTGATCAAAGGAAAGAAAGTGTTGATCAACAGCATTTTCTCATTTTGCCTCAATGTTTTCTTGACAATATTATACACGAATCCAATATTTATCTAAATCTATGTCCAATTTCTCTTCTGAAATTGCTTTAAATTCAGACCACCCTACAAAATGTTTTACTGTGTGGTATTGGTGTTGTATGTCTTTTAACGTAACCTGTAATTCATCTGTGTCTTTTTATGTATACAATTTATCAAAACGTTATTAATGTAGATCGGGACTCAGCTTGCACGCGTGATGTTATTCACCCCAACGCATTTCTTCTAAACGTTTCAATACATAATACATATCCGATATTTTGTTCATTCCAAAATAATGCAACAAAAACCATGCCTGTTAAATTAATATTCATTGTCGTTGCTATGATTATTGTTGCAATTGCATATGTTTACTTGTATTTGTTATTGTGACTTTCTTGTAACTCATCTGAGATTAAAAAAATGAGATTTTTTCTATCCATATTAGGTCATTTCAGACTTATCAGCATTTTTGTTTATACCTTTGTAAATTTTTTTATTCACTTATGTTTTTGTCTTTTGTAATTTCGTTTTTAAGTGCATTCATTCATCACAAAAAAGAAGTATTTTATTTTTTAATGATAATACTTTGCACAGAGAAATATGATAAATGGGCGATAAGGGTAAGAGTATTCAAATAATGTCATACAACTGCAGAGGTCTCCACTGTAAGAAAAAACGTTCTTTAGTATTTCACCACCTACAAAATATGAAGTACAACGTATACTGTTTACAAGACACTCATTTTACGGCTGATATGTACAATACTTTATACACTGAGTGGGGGTCGGATTTTATTTTCAGTTGTAATTCTTCCCAGAGTCGAGGAGTTGCAATATTTTTCAAAGACATAGATTTCAAAGTTCATAAGCTTATTAAAGATCCAAGTGGAAATTTTGTTATTGTAGACTTAACTCTCGAAGATAAAAGACTCACATTAGTGTCACTTTATGGTCCAAATAATGATAGTCCCGAATTTTATTTGAACATTTTCGAACATATTGACAATTTTGAAAACGATAATTACGTAATATGTGGCGACTTTAATTTAGTATTAAATCCTAATCTAGATTACGATAATTACAAACACGTCAATAATAAAAATGCAAGAAACATTGTTATAGAAAGTATCACTAATAGACTGTTAATAGATCCATATAGAGAACAAAATCCTTCAACTAAACATTTTACCTGGCGTAGGCAAAACCCTATTCAGCAAGCAAGATTGGATATTTTTCTTCTATCCCCCCCTCTCTTTAACAGTGTGTTGAAATCATCAATTAAACATAGTTTTAAATCTGACCATTCCATAATAGATTTAAGTTTTCGTTTTAACTCTTTCGAATATAGCTCGGGTTTATGGAAGCATAATAACATGCTCTTAAAAGATATTGAATATGTAAATACCATTAACAATAAAATAGACGAAATAATCGAGCAATATGCGCTTCCAGTTTATAGCCGCGAATCAATATCTGATATTCCTAGAAACGAAATACAGTTTGTGATAAATGACCAACTATTTTTAGACACTCTGCTGATGGAAATCAGGGGTAAATCCATCTCCTATGGCTCTTACAAACATAAACAAAAACATAACCGTCAAAAAGAGCTGGTTAGCGAAATTTCAAATATTGAACAAAATTTAAATGAAAATAATGTGGACAAACTTGATGATTTAAAAGAAGAATTGGAAAAAATCACGGATGAAAAACTTTTGGGTTCTATTCTGCGTTCAAAAATCAAATGGAGTATAGATGGAGAAAAACCTACAAGATATTTTTGTCATCTGGAAAAATTCAACTCGGCCACGAAAACTATTCACAAAATTATAAAGGAAAATGGGGATGAAGTTACTAAGCAAAATGAAATTTTACAAGAGATAAAACACTTTTACGAAAATTTATACAAAAAAAGAGAGAACACATCATCTTCAGAAAACAATTTTCAAGATTTTTGCAAAGACCTCAATATACCAACTTTAAATCGTCAACAGTCAAATTCTATTGAAGGGGTGATTACTCTTCAAGAAGCTTCCGTAGTATTAAAAAATATGAAAAACAATCGTAGTCCTGGCACGTCCGGTTTCGGAGCGGATTTTTATAAAGTATTTTGGACAAAAATAGGAATGTTTGTAGTGCGAGCTCTAAACGAAGCATTTTATGAAAATAAAATATCTGATACACAAACTCAAGGGTTAATAACATGTATTCCCAAAGGTGATAAACCAAGACAATTCCTTAAAAACTGGCGGCCGATAACTTTATTAAATACAATTTACAAAATTGGGACAGGTTGTATAGCAAATCGAATAAAACAATTTCTCCCACTTTTAATCAATGAGGATCAGACTGGATTTATAAAGGGAAGGTACATAGGTGAAAATATTAGATTAATATATGATTTGATGCATTACACAGAAGAGAGAGATATTCCAGGAATTTTACTTTTAATCGATTTCGAAAAGGCATTTGATTCATTATCGTGGTCATGTATTAACCAAACTTTAAATGCGTTTAATTATGGTAAATCTATCCAGAGATGGTTTAACATTTTTTACAAAGATGCAAAGTCGACAGTAACTCAATGTGGATTCCTCTCAGACTTCTTTAAAGTAGAGCGTGGTTGTCGTCAAGGAGACCCATTATCATGTTATATTTTTATTCTCTGTGCAGAGATTTTGTCATTAAAAATTCGGGCTAACCCGAAAATAAAAGGTATTACTATAAATGACAATGTTTTTAAACTTTCACAATTCGCTGATGATACTAGCATCATACTTGATGGGTCTAGTGAGTCTTTGAATGAAACATTACATGTTCTTTCTAGCTTCTCTTTCATTTCCGGGTTAAATGTAAATTTTGAGAAAACAAAAGTCATTTGGATTGGAAAAAAGAAATATAGCACAGATACTATAAAAACACGGTGGAAACTAACATGGAACGAACATGACTTTAAAATGCTTGGAATTCACTTTCATGTTGATTTAGATAAAATGATACAATTAAACTACAAATCAAAAATAGCAGAAATTGAGGACACCCTACGAAAATGGAAAAGACGATATTTAACTCCGCTTGGAAAAATTACAGTTGTCAAAAGTCTAATTATCTCGAAATTAAACCACTTATTCTTAGCTTTACCTTTCCATGATGCTGTAAATCTCGACAACATTAAACTACTAGTGCAAAATTTCATTTGGAACGGTCCTTCGAAAGTGAAACACTCAGTTGCCATTAAAGAATATTCTGAAGGGGGTTTAAAAGTACTAAATTTAGATAATTTTGTGAAATCATTAAAAATTACTTGGATAAGACGTCTTATGAGAGACGATAGTAAATGGTCAAAAATTATTACGGAAAATTTGAATGTTCTAGACTTTCCTTTTTTCGGAAATGATTATTTTTTCAAACTTTCAAAAACAATTTCAAACAAGTTTTGGTCTGAAATATTCTTCGACTATTCAATATATATTGAAAAAATGTCCGCACCGGAAAACATAAGTAAGCATCCTCTTTTCTTCAACAAGGGTATCCAAGTAGCGGGGGAAAGTGTATTCAATAAAGCATGGTATGAAGCAGGTGTTTGTTGTATTGGTGATATGTTAAATAATGAAAATTCAATAATAAGCTATGCAGAATTTACTGAAAAATATGATATAAAAACAAATTTCTTGACATTCCTTGGTATCAAAAGAGCTTTAAAACAATATCTTAGAGATCTAGATATAGAAATTGATACACTAACTCAGGTTGTCAGGCCATTTTATCCGCCTGTTTTACGCAACTTATTTAAAGACAAAAAAGGATGCAAATCTATTTATCAGAACCTGAATCATAATTGTAGTAAGGCAACTTGTACCAAATCTTGGCCAAAAAAGATCAATATAGATTATGACGAAAAAATGTGGAAAATAATTTTTAATCTGCCTTTCGCTCTAACTTCGGATTGTAATATTAGGTGGTTCCAATATAGAATTATACACCGTATCCTTGGTACGAATGATTTCTTATTCAAAATAAAGTATATACATAATACATATCCGATATTTTGTTCATTCCAAAATAATGCAACAAAAACCATGCCTGTTAAATTAATATTCATTGTCGTTGCTATGATTATTGTTGCAATTGCATATGTTTACTTGTATTTGTTATTGTGACTTTCTTGTAACTCATCTGAGATTAAAAAAATGAGATTTTTTCTATCCATATTAGGTCATTTCAGACTTATCAGCATTTTTGTTTATACCTTTGTAAATTTTTTTATTCACTTATGTTTTTGTCTTTTGTAATTTCGTTTTTAAGTGCATTCATTCATCACAAAAAAGAAGTATTTTATTTTTTAATGATAATACTTTGCACAGAGAAATATGATAAATGGGCGATAAGGGTAAGAGTATTCAAATAATGTCATACAACTGCAGAGGTCTCCACTGTAAGAAAAAACGTTCTTTAGTATTTCACCACCTACAAAATATGAAGTACAACGTATACTGTTTACAAGACACTCATTTTACGGCTGATATGTACAATACTTTATACACTGAGTGGGGGTCGGATTTTATTTTCAGTTGTAATTCTTCCCAGAGTCGAGGAGTTGCAATATTTTTCAAAGACATAGATTTCAAAGTTCATAAGCTTATTAAAGATCCAAGTGGAAATTTTGTTATTGTAGACTTAACTCTCGAAGATAAAAGACTCACATTAGTGTCACTTTATGGTCCAAATAATGATAGTCCCGAATTTTATTTGAACATTTTCGAACATATTGACAATTTTGAAAACGATAATTACGTAATATGTGGCGACTTTAATTTAGTATTAAATCCTAATCTAGATTACGATAATTACAAACACGTCAATAATAAAAATGCAAGAAACATTGTTATAGAAAGTATCACTAATAGACTGTTAATAGATCCATATAGAGAACAAAATCCTTCAACTAAACATTTTACCTGGCGTAGGCAAAACCCTATTCAGCAAGCAAGATTGGATATTTTTCTTCTATCCCCCCCTCTCTTTAACAGTGTGTTGAAATCATCAATTAAACATAGTTTTAAATCTGACCATTCCATAATAGATTTAAGTTTTCGTTTTAACTCTTTCGAATATAGCTCGGGTTTATGGAAGCATAATAACATGCTCTTAAAAGATATTGAATATGTAAATACCATTAACAATAAAATAGACGAAATAATCGAGCAATATGCGCTTCCAGTTTATAGCCGCGAATCAATATCTGATATTCCTAGAAACGAAATACAGTTTGTGATAAATGACCAACTATTTTTAGACACTCTGCTGATGGAAATCAGGGGTAAATCCATCTCCTATGGCTCTTACAAACATAAACAAAAACATAACCGTCAAAAAGAGCTGGTTAGCGAAATTTCAAATATTGAACAAAATTTAAATGAAAATAATGTGGACAAACTTGATGATTTAAAAGAAGAATTGGAAAAAATCACGGATGAAAAACTTTTGGGTTCTATTCTGCGTTCAAAAATCAAATGGAGTATAGATGGAGAAAAACCTACAAGATATTTTTGTCATCTGGAAAAATTCAACTCGGCCACGAAAACTATTCACAAAATTATAAAGGAAAATGGGGATGAAGTTACTAAGCAAAATGAAATTTTACAAGAGATAAAACACTTTTACGAAAATTTATACAAAAAAAGAGAGAACACATCATCTTCAGAAAACAATTTTCAAGATTTTTGCAAAGACCTCAATATACCAACTTTAAATCGTCAACAGTCAAATTCTATTGAAGGGGTGATTACTCTTCAAGAAGCTTCCGTAGTATTAAAAAATATGAAAAACAATCGTAGTCCTGGCACGTCCGGTTTCGGAGCGGATTTTTATAAAGTATTTTGGACAAAAATAGGAATGTTTGTAGTGCGAGCTCTAAACGAAGCATTTTATGAAAATAAAATATCTGATACACAAACTCAAGGGTTAATAACATGTATTCCCAAAGGTGATAAACCAAGACAATTCCTTAAAAACTGGCGGCCGATAACTTTATTAAATACAATTTACAAAATTGGGACAGGTTGTATAGCAAATCGAATAAAACAATTTCTCCCACTTTTAATCAATGAGGATCAGACTGGATTTATAAAGGGAAGGTACATAGGTGAAAATATTAGATTAATATATGATTTGATGCATTACACAGAAGAGAGAGATATTCCAGGAATTTTACTTTTAATCGATTTCGAAAAGGCATTTGATTCATTATCGTGGTCATGTATTAACCAAACTTTAAATGCGTTTAATTATGGTAAATCTATCCAGAGATGGTTTAACATTTTTTACAAAGATGCAAAGTCGACAGTAACTCAATGTGGATTCCTCTCAGACTTCTTTAAAGTAGAGCGTGGTTGTCGTCAAGGAGACCCATTATCATGTTATATTTTTATTCTCTGTGCAGAGATTTTGTCATTAAAAATTCGGGCTAACCCGAAAATAAAAGGTATTACTATAAATGACAATGTTTTTAAACTTTCACAATTCGCTGATGATACTAGCATCATACTTGATGGGTCTAGTGAGTCTTTGAATGAAACATTACATGTTCTTTCTAGCTTCTCTTTCATTTCCGGGTTAAATGTAAATTTTGAGAAAACAAAAGTCATTTGGATTGGAAAAAAGAAATATAGCACAGATACTATAAAAACACGGTGGAAACTAACATGGAACGAACATGACTTTAAAATGCTTGGAATTCACTTTCATGGTGATTTAGATAAAATGATACAATTAAACTACAAATCAAAAATAGCAGAAATTGAGGACACCCTACGAAAATGGAAAAGACGATATTTAACTCCGCTTGGAAAAATTACAGTTGTCAAAAGTCTAATTATCTCGAAATTAAACCACTTATTCTTAGCTTTACCTTTCCATGATGCTGTAAATCTCGACAACATTAAACTACTAGTGCAAAATTTCATTTGGAACGGTCCTTCGAAAGTGAAACACTCAGTTGCCATTAAAGAATATTCTGAAGGGGGTTTAAAAGTACTAAATTTAGATAATTTTGTGAAATCATTAAAAATTACTTGGATAAGACGTCTTATGAGAGACGATAGTAAATGGTCAAAAATTATTACGGAAAATTTGAATGTTCTAGACTTTCCTTTTTTCGGAAATGATTATTTTTTCAAACTTTCAAAAACAATTTCAAACAAGTTTTGGTCTGAAATATTCTTCGACTATTCAATATATATTGAAAAAATGTCCGCACCGGAAAACATAAGTAAGCATCCTCTTTTCTTCAACAAGGGTATCCAAGTAGCGGGGGAAAGTGTATTCAATAAAGCATGGTATGAAGCAGGTGTTTGTTGTATTGGTGATATGTTAAATAATGAAAATTCAATAATAAGCTATGCAGAATTTACTGAAAAATATGATATAAAAACAAATTTCTTGACATTCCTTGGTATCAAAAGAGCTTTAAAACAATATCTTAGAGATCTAGATATAGAAATTGATACACTAACTCAGGTTGTCAGGCCATTTTATCCGCCTGTTTTACGCAACTTATTTAAAGACAAAAAAGGATGCAAATCTATTTATCAGAACCTGAATCATAATTGTAGTAAGGCAACTTGTACCAAATCTTGGCCAAAAAAGATCAATATAGATTATGACGAAAAAATGTGGAAAATAATTTTTAATCTGCCTTTCGCTCTAACTTCGGATTGTAATATTAGGTGGTTCCAATATAGAATTATACACCGTATCCTTGGTACGAATGATTTCTTATTCAAAATAAAGTATATACCAAGTCCAGCTTGCACGTTTTGTAAGAGCTTTCCAGAAACAATCATGCATCTTTTTTGGCATTGTGTCAATACGAAAGCATTGATTAACAACTCTTTACTGAAAAACTCAAATATATATGAAGATCTAGATGTTTATAAAATGATTTTCGGCTATGTGAACTCAAGAGACAAAATCCAAAATTTGCTTCTTATACTATTCAAGATGTATATATTCAAATGCAGAAACACAAACATTTACCCATCAATTCAAGGTTTAAAGAATTATTTTTCTTCTAAATATCAAATTTTTAAAGGAACAGCAGTACAGCAAAACACTTTACATTGTTTTTTAGAAGAATGGGATAGATATGTTGTATTTTTCAATTTTCAATTGAAATGACATTGTCGTAAAAAAGATATTTGTTCTTATTTCTGATACTTTTAAATATGTGAATGAATGCGCTTTCTTACGATTTTTTTCTTCACTTATTTTTTCATGTACATGAACTTATTCATCTTTTTGCAAATGTGCGGTACGCTTTTTTCTTCAATGCAAAAAGCGACATTTGTTACTACGCTTTTTAAAGAAAACCTTATCCAACCATTTATTTCTGCATACTCATTATTTTTTCGCAAGAATTAATGTAGTTCTCTTTTTTGTGTCCATAATAACATTTAAAATCTTCCCTATACAAAATATTGATATGCCTTTCTAACCAAAATATGACGCAGACGATAGCGCTAATGCTACAAAAGAACGAGAATAAATAAAGGTAAGATGCGAAGACTAATGAGCGAAAAAGTAAAAAAACTTTAACAACTGACGTTTTTGTCTTTTCTCTCAAATGTTTTCCATAGATAAATTTCTTCTATCACTGATGCAAAAAATATTTGGTATGAAAATGGAATTTTATTCAAAAATCACATACAAAAAATGTTTTCATTGTGTATTGTGGAAAAATGTGTATTGTGTTTTTGTACATATGAGATGAATAAAGTGTTAAAAAAAAAAAAAAAAAAAAAAAAAAAAAAAAACAAAAAAAAAAAACAGTTCCAAGGTTTATGAGACGTGTAAACGGCACAGGAAGATTTAAAGACCACCCACGTCCAGGTCAGCTGCGTGTAACAACTGTACGTCAACATAACTGTATACGTTAACGTCACAAACGCAACAGATTTGTGACGGCTCAGTCTACATAAATTCTATGGTTGGTAATCGCGGGCGGCCTATACATGGTGATATTCGCATGTAAAAACACGGGGTTCGCTGTCGTCGTCCTGTTCGATTCCAGGCCCTTGACTCAACGTGCATTTTGGCATAATCTGACGTCCTTTCAGGCATTTTTGTGGCTTTAAAGGTCATTTTCTGTACTGTTATGTTGACAATTGTAGCATTTGCAATTTTACATGGCTATACATCGGTTTTGCAAGATGTAGGAGATGGCATTTGTAAAAGTCAGTTTTGCGTTTTTAAGTCGTGTCAGTTTATTTTCAGACCCAGATATGTATCAGAATGGCACATTTATATCTAACAGTACCACACAGTCTGCACTACAAGACCAGCTCGTATCCATCAGAATGCAAGAGGTGAGCGTTGGCTTTATTGTTTTGGCTATACTTAGATAAATATTCAAATACTAGTATATGTCATGATGTGAAAACAAGGTCTTTATGACATTTGACAGCAACATGGATCTTAAGGTAGTCTACCTCTAATGAGATTCGCACGAAGTAGGAATTATTCGGGCGACGTTTAAAACATTCGGCGGTGGAACTTTCCACCGCCGAATCTTTACGACCGCGCCCGAATAAGTTCGGATAGGTAACGACGGCGGTCAAAAATATCCGATGTTTTATGAATCTGAAAATGACCACATTACAAGTATTCTACCTTAATCAGTCTGTGCCTACGAACAGTCTGATAAGGATCCCATTTCTCTCACTTATCTTCTTGGTGATATGCCATATGAATTGGCATCGTTTGAAAAAGAATATGATCAGGCTTAACATAGGTGCACTCTGAAATATGCTACGTTATTACCATAAGGATCCATTCTAGAAAAAGTCTCACCTCATTTCAGTTGATGAAAAGCTATTAATTAGATAGACAAAATAATTATAAAGATACTTTAATTATCATTTGTGTGAAATAATATTTTACATGTAAATTGGAATATGGAAAATGGTCCTTTTGGTATTTGTGACCATTATCGATCCTGATCAGATACAGTGATCCTGATCGGGATCCATGTGTTCTCTTTTTTCTCTTTATCGTTGAGTTGTCAAGCTATATGGGGACAGTACGAAACTGTTCTGTATACCAAAGCAAAATTTAATCTATAATGCTTTGAACCCTTTCCTAAGTATGATTGGGGTTTGATGTCCCTGAAGGAGGGAGGGTCAGCAAATATAGAAGGAAAAGAAGAAAATGCTGATAACCAATAATTTCTTCTTTTGTTGTGATATTTTTTGCATTATATTGCACAATGGTCATATTTCTATGAACTCTTAATTTGCTACCTGCGCACGCTTACAATTCAGAATAGCGCAAATTTCTGTCGTTTGGGAGAGGGTTATGTGGACGATCCGACGTGTTTTATACGTTTTAGGGGAATACTTGTTTGATAATTAATTAATGAAAATACATACCATACCAGAAGACCAAACGCTTATTGATTAATTAATCCTTTTCCATACGGCATTTTTCACCATTACAAATTCAAATCTGTTGAAGACGACATAATTGATGGTAATAAAGATTTGGTAAGTGTTCAATAAAACACAGAAAATGTTGAGACAAAAGGATAAATTCTGTTTTTTCCTCGTTTGCCTTAATTACTTTACCAAGCCTTTGATATTATAGACGTTAAAACAAGATCTCGTTCTGGAATAGGTTTACACTACACCAGACATATAAACCATCATGGGAAAAGAAACAATCTAGGAATAATTAAAGATGTTGAGTGTTGTCAGACTGCACAAGTGACACAAACTTAAAATGGTACGCAGAACTGCAGAAATTGTCAATGAAAATACTGCAAGTCACTTTTTTTCTTCTGAAACCGTTTACACAAAAGGTCCGTGAAGTTGGCAGCCCAGCAGCCTAGCAGCCTAGCAGAGTGAAGTTGGCAGCCTAACAGCCTAGCAGCCTAGCAGCCTAAAAAAAATTTTCGCAAAATTCTTGACATCTGACACTAGCAATATACACGAGATATAAGTTTTACCCAAAAACTGAATTTCGAGTGAAAATAGAATAGTTCCGGATATCTCGAATTTTTCAACTTTTCCGACAAAAATGTCTCAAAACTTGTCATTAATACATAAATGCGGTCGTTACTAAGATAGTAATTCAAAACTTAGAAAAAAAACGGAATTTTTCATTTTACGAAGCTAAGTTGTTAGACTGCTGGAAATGTGAAGTTGGCAGCCTAGCAGCCTAGCAGCCTAATTTTTTTTTCGCAAAATTCTTGATATCTGGCACTAGGAAAACACTCAAGATATAAGTTTTACCCAAAAAACTGAATTTCGAGTGAAAATAGAATAGTTCCGGATATCTCGAATTTTTCAACTTTTCCGACAAAAATGTCTCAAAACTTGTCATTAATACATCAATGCGGTCCTTACAAAGATAGTAATTCAAAACTTAGAAAAAACACGGAATTTTTCATTTTACGAAGCTAAGTTGTTAGACTGCTGGAAATGTGAAGTTGGCAGCCTAGCAGCCTAGCAGCCTAAAAAATTTTTTCGCAAAAGTCTTGACATCTGACACTAGAAATATAGACGAGATATAAGTTTTACCCAAAAAACTGAATTTCGAGTGAAAATAGAATAGTTCCGGACATCTCAAATTTTTCAACTTTTCCGACAAAAATGTCCCAAAACTTGTCATTAATACATCAATGCGGTCCTTACAAAGATAGTAATTCAAAACTTAGAAAAACACGTAATTTTTCATTTTACGAAGCTAAGTTGTTAGACTGCTGGAAATGTGAAGTTGGCAGCCTAGCAGCCTAAAAATTTTTTCGCAAAATTCTTGATATCTGACACTAGCAATATACACGAGATATAAGCTTTACCCAAAAAACTGAATTTCGAGTGAAAATAGAATAGTTCCGGATATCTCGAATTTTTCAACTTTTCCGACAAAAATGTCTCAAAACTTGTCATTAATACATCAATGCGGTCCTTACAAAGATAGTAATTCAAAACTTAGAAAAAACACGGAATTTTTCATTTTACGAAGCTAAGTTGTTAGACTGCTGGAAATGTGAAGTTGGCAGCCTAGCAGCCTAGCAGCCTAGCAGCCTAAAAATTTTTTTCGCAAAAGTCTTGACATCTGACACTAGAAATATAGACGAGATATAAGTTTTACCCAAAAAACTGAATTTCGAGTGAAAATAGAATAGTACTGGATATCTCGAATTTTTCAACTTTTCCGACAAAAATGTCCCAAAACTTGTCATTAATACATAAATGCGGTCCTAACAAAGATAGTAATTCAAAACTTAGAAAAAACACGGAATTTTTCATTTTACGAAGCTAAGTTGTTAGACTGCTGGAAATGTGAAGTTGGCAGCCTAGCAGCCTAGCAGCCTAAAAAAATTTTTCGCAAAATTCTTGACATCTGACACTAGAAATATAGACGAGATATAAGTTTTACCCAAAAAACTGAATTTCGAGTGAAAATAGAATAATTCCGGATATCTCGAATTTTTCAACTTTTCCGACAAAAATGTCTCAAAACTTGTCATTAATACATCAATGCGGTCCTTACAAAGATAGTAATTCAAAACTTAGAAAAAACACGGAATTTTTCATTTTACGAAGCTAAGTTGTTAGACTGCTGGAAATGTGAAGTTGGCAGCCTAGCAGCCTAGCAGCCTAGCAGCCTAAAAAAATTTTTCGCAAAATTCTTAATATCTGACACTAGCAATATACACGAGATATAAGTTTTACCCAAAAAACTGAATTTCGAGTGAAAATAGAATAGTTCCGGATATCTCGAATTTTTCAACTTTTCCGACAAAAATGTCCCAAAACTTGTCATTAATACATAAATGCGGTCCTAACAAAGATAGTAATTCAAAACTTAGAAAAAAACAAGGAATTTTTCATTTTACGAAGCTAAGTTGTTAGACTGCTGGAAATGTGAAGTTGGCAGCCTAGCAGCCTAGCAGCCTAGCAGCCTAAAAAAAAATTTCGCAAAATTCTTGACATCTGACACTAGAAATATAGACGAGATATAAGTTTTACCCAAAAAACTGAATTTCGAGTGAAAATAGAATAGTTCCGGATATCTCGAATTTTTCAACTTTTCCGACAAAAATGTCTCAAAACTTGTCATTAATACATCAATGCGGTCCTTACAAAGATAGTAATTCAAAACTTAGAAAAAACACGGAATTTTTCATTTTACGAAGCTAAGTTGTTAGACTGCTGGAAATGTGAAGTTGGCAGCCTAGCAGCCTAGCAGCCTAGCAGCCTAAAAAATTTTTTCGCAAAATTCTTGACATCTGACACTAGAAATATAGACGAGATATAAGTTTTACCCAAAAAACTGAATTTCGAGTGAAAATAGAATAGTTCCGGACATCTCAAATTTTTCAACTTTTCCGACAAAAATGTCCCAAAACTTGTCATTAATACATAAATGCGGTCCTAACAAAGATAGTAATTCAAAACTTAGAAAAAACACGTAATTTTTCATTTTACGAAGCTAAGTTGTTAGACTGCTGGAAATGTGAAGTTGGCAGCCTAGCAGCCTAGCAGCCTAGCAGCCTAAAAATTTTTTCGCAAAATTCTTGATATCTGACACTAGCAATATACACGAGATATAAGTTTTACCCAAAAAACTGAATTTCGAGTGAAAATAGAATAGTTCCGGATATCTCGAATTTTTCAACTTTTCCGACAAAAATGTCCCAAAACTTGTCATTAATACATCAATGCGGTCCTTACAAAGATAGTAATTCAAAACTTAGAAAAAACACGGAATTTTTCATTTTACGAAGCTAAGTTGTTAGACTGCTGGAAATGTGAAGTTGGCAGCCTAGCAGCCTAGCAGCCTAGCAGCCTAAAAATTTTTTTCGCAAAATTCTTGACATCTGACACTAGAAATATAGACGAGATATAAGTTTTACCCAAAAAACTGAATTTCGAGTGAAAATAGAATAGTACTGGATATCTCGAATTTTTCAACTTTTCCGACAAAAATGTCCCAAAACTTGTCATTAATACATAAATGCGGTCCTAACAAAGATAGTAATTCAAAACTTAGAAAAAACACGGAATTTTTCATTTTACGAAGCTAAGTTGTTAGACTGCTGGAAATGTGAAGTTGGCAGCCTAGCAGCCTAGCAGCCTAAAAAATTTTTTCGCAAAATTCTTGACATCTGACACTAGAAATATAGACGAGATATAAGTTTTACCCAAAAAACTGAATTTCGAGTGAAAATAGAATAATTCCGGATATCTCGAATTTTTCAACTTTTCCGACAAAAATGTCTCAAAACTTGTCATTAATACATCAATGCGGTCCTTACAAAGATAGTAATTCAAAACTTAGAAAAAACACGGAATTTTTCATTTTACGAAGCTAAGTTGTTAGACTGCTGGAAATGTGAAGTTGGCAGCCTAGCAGCCTAGCAGCCTAACAGCCTAAAAATTTTTTCGCAAAATTCTTAATATCTGACACTAGCAATATACACGAGATATAAGTTTTACCCAAAAAACTGAATTTCGAGTGAAAATAGAATAGTTCCGGATATCTCGAATTTTTCATCTTTTCCGACAAAAATGTCCCAAAACTTGTCATTAATACATAAATGCGGTCCTAACAAAGATAGTAATTCAAAACTTAGAAAAAAACAAGGAATTTTTCATTTTACGAAGCTAAGTTGTTAGACTGCTGGAAATGTGAAGTTGGCAGCCTAGCAGCCTAGCAGCCTAGCAGCCTAAAAAAAAAATTTCGCAAAATTCTTGACATCTGACACTAGAAATATAGACGAGATATAAGTTTTACCCAAAAAACTGAATTTCGAGTGAAAATAGAATAGTTCCGGATATCTCGAATTTTTCAACTTTTCCGACAAAAATGTCCCAAAACTTGTCATTAATACATCAATGCGGTCCTAACAAAGATAGTAATTCAAAACTTAGAAAAAACACGGAATTTTTCATTTTACGAAGCTAAGTTGTTAGACTGCTGGAAATGTGAAGTTGGCAGCCTAGCAGCCTAGCAGCCTAGCAGCCTTAAAAAAAAATTTCGCAAAATTCTTGACATCTGACACTAGAAATATAGACGAGATATAAATTTTACCCAAAAAAACTGAATTTCGAGTGAAAATAGAATAGTTCCGGATATCTCGAATTTTTCAACTTTGTCGACAAAAATGTCTCAAAACTTGTCATTAATACATCAATGCGGTCCTTACAAAGATAGTAATTCAAAACTTAGAAAAAACACGGAATTTTTCATTTTACGAAGCTAAGTTGTTAGACTGCTGGAAATGTGAAGTTGGCAGCCTAGCAGCCTAGCAGCCTAGCAGCCTAAAAATTTTTTCGCAAAATTCTTGATATCTGACACTAGCAATATACACGAGATATAAGTTTAACCCAAAAAACTGAATTTCGAGTGAAAATAGAATAGTTCCGGATATCTCGAATTTTTCAACTTTTCCGACAAAAATGTCCCAAAACTTGTCATTAATACATCAATGCGGTCCTAACAAAGATGTAATTCAAAACTTAGAAAAAACACGGAATTTTTCATTTTACGAAGCTAAGTTGTTAGACTGCTGGAAATGTGAAGTTGGCAGCCTAGCAGCCTAGCAGCCTAGCAGCCTAAAAAAATTTTTCGCAAAATTCTTGACATCTGACACTAGAAATATAGACGAGATATAAATTTTACCCAAAAAAACTGAATTTCGAGTGAAAATAGAATAGTTCCGGATATCTCGAATTTTTCAACTTTGTCGACAAAAATGTCTCAAAACTTGTCATTAATACATCAATGCGGTCCTTACAAAGATAGTAATTCAAAACTTAGAAAAAACACGGAATTTTTCATTTTACGAAGCTAAGTTGTTAGACTGCTGGAAATGTGAAGTTGGCAGCCTAGCAGCCTAAAAAATTTTTTTCGCAAAATTCTTGATATCTGACACTAGCAATATACACGAGATATAAGTTTAACCCCAAAAACTGAATTTCGAGTGAAAATAGAATAGTTCCGGATATCTCGAATTTTTCAACTTTTCCGACAAAAATGTCTCCAAACTTGTCATTAATACATCAATGCGGTCCTTACAAAGATAGTAATTCAAAACTTAGAAAAAACACGGAATTTTTCATTTTACGAAGCTAAGTTGTTAGACTGCTGGAAATGTGAAGTTGGCAGCCTAGCAGCCTAGCAGCCTAAAAAATTTTTTCGCAAAATTCTTAATATCTGACACTAGCAATATACACGAGATATAAGTTTTACCCCAAAAACTGAATTTCGAGTGAAAATAGAATAGTTCCGGATATCTCGAATTTTTCAACTTTTCCGACAAAAATGTCCCAAAACTTGTCATTAATACATAAATGCGGTCCTAACAAAGATAATAATTCAAAACTTAGAAAAAAACAAGGAATTTTTCATTTTACGAAGCTAAGTTGTTAGACTGCTGGAAATGTGAAGTTGGCAGCCTAGCAGCCTAGCAGCCTAGCAGCCTAAAAAAAAATTTCGCAAAATTCTTGACATCTGACACTAGAAATATAGACGAGATATAAGTTTTACCCAAAAAACTGAATTTCGAGTGAAAATAGAATAGTTCCGGATATCTCGAATTTTTCAACTTTTCCGACAAAAATGTCTCAAAACTTGTCATTAATACATCAATGCGGTCCTTACAAAGATAGTAATTCAAAACTTAGAAAAAACACGTAATTTTTCATTTTACGAAGCTAAGTTGTTAGACTGCTGGAAATGTGAAGTTGGCAGCCTAGCAGCCTAGCAGCCTAGCAGCCTAAAAAATTTTTTCGCAAAATTCTTGACATCTGACACTAGAAATATAGACGAGATATAAGTTTTACCCAAAAAACTGAATTTCGAGTGAAAATAGAATAGTTCCGGACATCTCAAATTTTTCAACTTTTCCGACAAAAATGTCCCAAAACTTGTCATTAATACATAAATGCGGTCCTAACAAAGATAGTAATTCAAAACTTAGAAAAAACACGGAATTTTTCATTTTACGAAGCTAAGTTGTTAGACTGCTGGAAATGTGAAGTTGGCAGCCTAGCAGCCTAGCAGCCTAGCAGCCTAAAATTTTTTTCGCAAAATTCTTGATATCTGACACTAGCAATATACACGAGATATAAGTTTTACCCAAAAAACTGAATTTCGAGTGAAAATAGAATAGTTCCGGATATCTCGAATTTTTCAACTTTTCCGACAAAAATGTCCCAAAACTTGTCATTAATACATCAATGCGGTCCTTACAAAGATAGTAATTCAAAACTTAGAAAAAACACGGAATTTTTCATTTTACGAAGCTAAGTTGTTAGACTGCTGGAAATGTGAAGTTGGCAGCCTAGCAGCCTAAAAATTTTTTTCGCAAAATTCTTGACATCTGACACTAGAAATATACACGAGATATAAGTTTTACCCAAAAAACTGAATTTCGAGTGAAAATAGAATAGTACTGGATATCTCGAATTTTTCAACTTTTCCGACAAAAATGTCCCAAAACTTGTCATTAATACATAAATGCGGTCCTAACAAAGATAGTAATTCAAAACTTAGAAAAAACACGGAATTTTTCATTTTACGAAGCTAAGTTGTTAGACTGCTGGAAATGTGAAGTTGGCAGCCTAGCAGCCTAGCAGCCTAAAAAAAATTTTCGCAAAATTCTTGACATCTGACACTAGAAATATAGACGAGATATAAGTTTTACCCAAAAAACTGAATTTCGAGTGAAAATAGAATAATTCCGGATATCTCGAATTTTTCAACTTTTCCGACAAAAATGTCTCAAAACTTGTCATTAATACATCAATACGGTCCTTACAAAGATAGTAATTCAAAACTTAGAAAAAACACGGAATTTTTCATTTTACGAAGCTAAGTTGTTAGACTGCTGGAAATGTGAAGTTGGCAGCCTAGCAGCCTAGCAGCCTAGCAGCCTAAAAATTTTTTCGCAAAATTCTTAATATCTGACACTAGCAATATACACGAGATATAAGTTTTACCCAAAAAACTGAATTTCGAGTGAAAATAGAATAGTTCCGGATATCTCGAATTTTTCATCTTTTCCGACAAAAATGTCCCAAAACTTGTCATTAATACATAAATGCGGTCCTAACAAAGATAGTAATTCAAAACTTAGAAAAAAACAAGGAATTTTTCATTTTACGAAGCTAAGTTGTTAGACTGCTGGAAATGTGAAGTTGGCAGCCTAGCAGCCTAGCAGCCTAGCAGCCTAAAAAAAAAAATTTCGCAAAATTCTTGACATCTGACACTAGAAATTTAGACGAGATATAAGTTTTACCCAAAAAACTGAATTTCGAGTGAAAATAGAATAGTTCCGGATATCTCGAATTTTTCAACTTTTCCGACAAAAATGTCCCAAAACTTGTCATTAATACATCAATGCGGTCCTAACAAAGATAGTAATTCAAAACTTAGAAAAAACACGGAATTTTTCATTTTACGAAGCTAAGTTGTTAGACTGCTGGAAATGTGAAGTTGGCAGCCTAGCAGCCTAGCAGCCTAGCAGCCTAAAAATTTTTTTCGCAAAATTCTTGATATCTGACACTAGCAATATACACGAGATATAAGTTTAACCCAAAAAACTGAATTTCGAGTGAAAATAGAATAGTTCCGGATATCTCGAATTTTTCAACTTTGTCGACAAAAATGTCCCAAAACTTGTCATTAATACATCAATGCGGTCCTAACAAAGATGTAATTCAAAACTTAGAAAAAAACACGGAATTTTTCATTTTACGAAGCTAAGTTGTTAGACTGCTGGAAATGTGAAGTTGGCAGCCTAGCAGCCTAAAAAAATTTTTCGCAAAATTCTTGACATCTGACACTAGAAATATAGACGAGATATAAATTTTACCCAAAAAAACTGAATTTCGAGTGAAAATAGAATAGTTCCGGATATCTCGAATTTTTCAACTTTGTCGACAAAAATGTCTCAAAACTTGTCATTAATACATCAATGCGGTCCTTACAAAGATAGTAATTCAAAACTTAGAAAAAACACGGAATTTTTCATTTTACGAAGCTAAGTTGTTAGACTGCTGGAAATGTGAAGTTGGCAGCCTAGCAGCCTAGCAGCCTAAAAATTTTTTTCGCAAAATTCTTGATATCTGACACTAGCAATATACACGAGATATAAGTTTAACCCCAAAAACTGAATTTCGAGTGAAAATAGAATAGTTCCGGATATCTCGATTTTTTCAACTTTTCCGACAAAAATGTCTCCAAACTTGTCATTAATACATCAATGCGGTCCTTACAAAGATAGTAATTCAAAACTTAGAAAAAACACGGAATTTTTCATTTTACGAAGCTAAGTTGTTAGACTGCTGGAAATGTGAAGTTGGCAGCCTAGCAGCCTAAATTTTTTTTTCGCAAAATTCTTGATATCTGACACTAGCAATATACACGAGATATAGGTTTTACCCCAAAAACTGAATTTCGAGTGTTAATAGAATACTTCTGGATATCTTGAATTTTTCAACTTTTCCTACAAAAATGTTTCAAAACTTGTCATTAATACATAAATGCGGTCCTTACAAAGATGAGAACAGTTGTTTTTGAAATCCGGCTCGGTGAACCAACTTATGTGAAGTGTATTCACAAGTGTGTATAATTTGGTGCATTTCGTATGGCTAGAAAGTGGTGATTTTTTTCAGGGTCTGTAAACCTTAAGTTTTACATATATTTAGTACATTTAAAAACGCAGAGTTTTCAAAACCTTATATCAAGATGTTCTAAGATGAAATAAGAAATGGAAATACTTGTTATGAATTTCCCACAAGTTAAGAAGCGTGAATAGAAAAGATTAAAGTTAGTAAATCTGGAACATTTTACGGCGCCGTAGCCAAAGCGTTAAACACGTTGTGCGCTACAAAAAAGAACATTTAGATCCTACAAAAAATTAGTCTGCAGACCTACTTTGTGGATTAAAATCCTCATTTCAAATGACCAAATATATTGTGTTCGGCTTATCTGCATAACTTGAAGAATGTCTACAATAAACATTCGAAATGATATAAAGCAAACGAAATAATAAGCGGATGCTTATCTGATTAGAATTCTTGTATAATAGAACTCAAGTATGGTACGTATGCAAGATATTGGTGATTGTTCATAGTCACTTCTGGCACCCCATTATCTGCTGATGGCTATTAACGTTTAAGGTCGGTTCACATTGACGAATTTTCTTACGATTCCTTACGAATTGGACATTCGTAATGACATTGCCGAAAGGCACACGTATTGTTACGATTTGAGCGAATTTAACGGACGGTTTACGTATTTCTACGACTAGTTTACGGGCTAGTTACGGATTATTTACGAATCAATAGGAGTATTACAGACTTAGTTACGAATATTTGCGAGTCCTTTGTTATTATTATTATTATTATTATTATTATTATTATTATTATTATTATTATTATTATTATTATTATTATTATTATTATTATTATTATTATTATGTTGTTGTTGTTGTTGTAAGAAAGACAACCTCGTTATTGAAAATCTGACATTCGACAAGACAACATGTCTTACGAACGAAACAAGCTTGGTTTGTACCAACAATTTCTTCAAAACAATTAGCCCTTTCCCAGACAAAATCTAGTTTTGACGTCCCATGGTTTTGGAAAATATTATGAACAAAGAATAAATTGCTTAATAATCAGTAATGCAATTCTTTCTGTTCACTCAGAATTTTCTATTCAATAACATACAAAGTTTCCACTTCTTACATCAATTAATTGTGTCGTCTGTAACTCCTTTCAAATTAAAACAATAAAAAATCTTACCGTTTGGGAAAGAAATCCTAAATGTTTCTACCGTATTAACTCTCATGCATTTTTGGGGTCCTTTATAACCCCAGAAATATATCTATGCTTGCTATATTCAAAGTTGTTCTCCGATGCGCGTTTACTTTTTTACTTTTTCTATCTCATATTCGTCGATAATAAGTCAAATTGTCTTGAACACCGAACAACGTTTGAAGGACTTATCGTCAATTTTGAGCTGGGATAAAAAAAATGACCCCAGTGCATATAAACGCATTGAAAAAATGGGCTCTTAGTCCTCATATTTTGCAAATTCAATTAGAAATCATTTGACGTTTAGCAAAACATTAAATAGTGTTTCATCTATCATTATTAATTTTATTTGTCAACAATTTTGGCATACTCAATCAAATCAAATCAAATATTTTTATTGTTCACATCATGTACAAAATGATATACTAACTATTCACACATAAACAAAACATATAACAAACGATGACGTTCATATTTGTTATAATCTAGGATTTCTATCATCATAAGACTCTGCATATACACAACGTCTTACCAGGACTCACATTGCCCATTTTCAGCTTCTCCATCAAACATAACCCTAATCAGGCCTTTTGCGGAGCCTGGTCTGTTTTAGTACCATTCCCGGAATCTCATACCATGAGTGCGTTTTTTAAACATCCCGGCTCGTTTATATTCGTAAAGTTATCGTATATATTCGTGAATCACACACGGATGATATGCGAGTGATTTACTTAGAGTCATTTACGAATGAATAACGGGATATTCAATCCGTGGACATTCGTGAGAACATTTTGGACATGCCAAAAAACTTCCCCGTATGAACACGAATCATTGCGATAGTCGCCGATTTATTGCGAGTTATTTACGCATGTTTAAGTATTGTTTACGAATACTTACGTATGCCGTTCCGAATGGACCACTGAAAACGAAATCTATGAGAATGCACGATTTTTTTACAATGCCATTTATTTTATTTTTTTCGTTGTAGACAATAAGATATTATCTCTATATCATCATTCAGTAGCTGACATTGAGAAAAAAGGCATTTCATTCTTACGAGTCATTTACGGATGCTAACGTATTGTTTAAGAATGTTCACGAATGGCCTACGAATGTCCAATTCGTAAGGATTCGTAAGGAAAATTCGTCAATGTGAACCCACCTTTACAGTTTAGCGCCTGTTCAAACATCACAAATGTATACAATTCCCATTTGAAAAGCTGCTGTGGAATTGTGGGTAGCCGAACATGGCGGACATTGTTTTTCATCGATGACAAATTTTTAGCTGAAAAACCAAGATTTGGAGCTTTTAACCAACTGCCATTGCCAAGAGAAGCTTTTGAAAACACTTATCAACAAGATGACAACGTTTTACACTGGTAAATACGCCCCACTAAGTGAGAACTTTGCTGAAAATGCTCGAAAACGTAAATGTAGGTCAGCCAGCGACACGTCGCAACAAAACAGCCCCGAATCGCCTCATGAGGATTTGAACCTGAACTCGACAGTACCAACAAAACACCAATTCTCCAGCATGAATGTCGATGATAAGCTTGATTCCCTATTCGATATGATGTCTGCATACGGACCATTACATTTGAAACTAGACACTATTACTCAAAGCCTTTACCACTCAAAGGCCATTGATGATGTAAATGAGGCCCGTCTTCGACTTCTAGAATACAAAAGTATCGAAATGGAAGCCCGCCAGCTGAGGTCTAATCTGATAATTTCTGGTATTCCCGAGCCGGCTGGAGATGAAAATTGTCAGAATACCATTCTAAGGTTCATCGAGTCTCGCCTTGACGTGGATATAGACACTATCCAAATCGCTACAGCATATCGTATAGGACGGCGCATAGTGTCTCGTGCTCGTTTCAATGCCAGACACAGATCAATTCTCGTAACCTTCATCAACCCATATCAAGCAGATAGCGTCATAGAGAAGGCTTACCAGCTAAGGGGTACCGACTTTGGTATATCACGTGACTATCCGCGCGAGATTAGAGAGGCGAGAAAAGAACTGTGGTCAGAGTATAAAGCGGCGAGGGATAGATTTGGATCTCGTCATGTCAAACTGGCTTATCCTGCGGCGATCGTTATCAAGGGGGAAACAGTTAATGATCTTTTCCCAAACTGGCACCAGGTACTCCGTGGATCCAGGAATTCAGACGTACATGCCCGGACACAATTACGTTACAAACATTTGGTTGAACAATCGCTCAAACCAACAGCACCGGCTGAGAAAACATTTGAACCACGTACCAATATCACTGACCACGAGTCGCACGGTACTCACGATGAGGTTATCATCCCGACTAACCCAGACCAGACCGAGCAGACTAGTGAACCACTCTCAACTCATATTGCTAGTCAGCGTCCTGGTTACCTGCTTGACGTGCATCCTATACTCTCTAGCCAACATACCCCGCCACCATCGTCCCCAGTCAAGGATATGGATGTCCAGGTCAGTGAACCAGCCCCGGATCCAGACCCTGTCATAGATCAGCCTGGTCAGTTAACATAGGGTCACGCGGGGAACGTGGCCTTTTGCGATAAGTGTATACTCCTGCCATGCTCATCTAATGTCACACACTGTAAACATTTGCCAGAATATACTGTGAATTCGTGTACCAATCATGCTCGATTCTGCTTTTCACCAACAAACCCAGGCAAAAACCAGAACTTTTCATCAGCAACAGATTACGCCAGTATAGACAATGACTGTTTAATAAAATCCACTGTAAAGTCGGTCACTAAAAACGATATGCATCTTTTAAATAGCCAAAAGTCGAACAGAACTGAGCTTTCAATAGCAGCATTGAACGTTTGTGGACTGAAAACTAGGGTTAACTATCCAGAATTCATAGATTGTGTCCAAAAGTATTCCATTTTCTGTGTTTTAGAAACAAAGCTAGACAAGTTTGATGTTATAGACTGTCCCAATTATACTTTCTTTTCTAAGCCCAGATCAGATAGCTACAAACGTAAATCTGGAGGGATTGGATTTTTCGTCCGAAATGATATTGTCCACCAAGTTGAAGCACTAGACTCAGATTGCGAGTACGTTTACTGGTTGAAGTACATAGACCAAGATCAGAACAGTGTTATAATAGGTGGTGTATATGTACCCCCTGAACAATCGCGTTTTCATAATGCAGACGAATTATTTACTTTTGAATGTGACGTCACGAGTAAATGTGCACAATATGACCATGTTCTAATACTTGGTGATTTAAATGGACATACCTCGGATTTACCCGACTTTGTTGAAAATGATGATTTTTTGAATAAGCACATCGATATTGATGAACAAAATGAATCATTATTGGATATTAATTGTTTATTAACAGATCTAAATATATCAACTAAACGACATTCAAAGTGCAAAAAAGTCAATAATATTGGCAAAACGTTTTTGAACATCTGTAAAACTAGTGATTTATTGATCCTTAATGGAAGAATGGGAAAAGATCGCGGGATAGGAGCTTTTACTTTTAGAAATACGTCAATTATAGATTATGCAGCAGTATCTTATAGCATGTTGACATTTTGCTCTGATTTTAATGTTGTAGAAACAGATCCTTTATTATCTGACGGTCACTGTCTCCTATATGTAAATCTATCAATTAAAGAATCGCCTTCTAAATCTAAACACATATACAATTCTGGCACATTTAAATGGCAAGAAACAAAGAAAGAAGGATTTCTATTGAACATAGACCAAGATCGAGTTCAAGAAATCGATACTTTACTTAATTCGTCTGATAATCAAAATCCAAAATTACTAATTGACTCTATAAATGAAAAGATAAGCAAATTATTCCAAAATGCTTCAAGTAGGACATTTACCCCTAAAACATTTAATCCTAATTATAAACCAATAAAACAGAATAATACGAAACCTTGGTTCGGGCCTCAGTGTGATCTCGCACGAGGAAAATACCATTTGGCGCGTAAAGAGTACAATCTATGTAGGACTTCACTAAATAAACAGCGACTTAATACAGCGAGTAAATCGTATAAACAAACGATAAAATATTTCATTCATAAACACAAGTATACTAACGAGAAAAAAATACGCGCTCTGAACAAATCAAGGCCAAAGGATTATTGGAAATTGTTAAACAAATTAGTTAAACAGAAACAGTATGATACGCCAAGCTTGGATCAATTTTATGAACATTATCGGGATATAAATAGTTCGTCTAACCAATCCGAAGAAATTCCGGAAGTAGATAACATTGATCCCAACTCCAACATCCATACAAATAGTTTAAATGAACCTATTACAGAACAAGAAATTGACAAAATGATAAATAAAAGCAATAATGGCAAATCACCCTCTCCACATGACAAAATTCTAAACGAATATATAAAATCAACCAAAACATTCATGATACCTATCTATAAGAAATTATTTAACATTATATTGGATACGGGTGAACTGCCCGATTCCTGGCTAATAGGGACTATAAGGCCAATTTATAAACATAAAGGTTCTACTATGGACGCAAATAATTATAGACCTATTACAATATTAAGTTGCCTTGGTAAATTGTTCACGGCAATCCTTAACGAACGAATTAATAATTTTCTGGACGAAAATGACTTACTAGTTGAAAACCAAGCCGGATTCCGAGCTAAATACTCCACAATTGACCATATATTTACCCTGTACACACTCGTCGAAAAATTACGTTCGCAAAAGAAAAAGTTATTCTGTTCATTTATAGATTTCTCGTCTGCTTTTGATTCAATCTGGAGAGCTGGACTTTGGCAGAAAATCTTCAACGTCGGTATTAAAGGAAAGATTTTCACTGTAATTCGAAACTTATACTCTGGTATCAAATCATGTGTTTCCGTAAATGGCGAAACTTCAGCTTTTTTTCCTAGTTATAACGGTGTCAGGCAAGGTGAAAATCTTTCACCGATCCTTTTTTCTCTGTACATGAACGATCTAGAGCAGTATCTGAACAAAACCAATGACGGGATTAAACTTGAAATAACCGAAGATCAAACTATACTCTATGTACAACTGCTTGTCCTCCTTTATGCAGACGATACTATTATTTTCAGTGACAATGAAAAATCGTTCCAATCGCTATTAAACCAATTCAATGACTACTGTCAAAAGTGGAAACTTAAAATAAATATGTCTAAAACAAAAATAGTGATATTCGGCACAAATAGACCGCAAAAATATAAATTTGATATAAATAAAGAGAAAATAGAAATTGTGAAATCATATAAGTATCTCGGTGTATACTTTTCTTCGTCTGGTAGCTTTTTAAATTGTATTCAACATAATATAAATCAGGCTAGGAAGGCACTTTTCCAACTCTTTGTAAGGATATCGAATATTGATCTACCGTTTGATCTCCAATTAAAATTGTTCGATTCCACCATTGTTCCAATTCTAACTTACGGATGTGAAGTATGGGGATTTGTTAAAACTGATATTATTGAACAATTTCATTGTAACTTCCTTCGTAAAATAACAAAAACAAAAAGAAGCACTCCGCGATACATGTTATACGGCGAACTGGGAAGATACCCTCTTGATATTGAAATTAAATCACGCATGATAAACTTTTGGTCAAAACTAGTTAACTCCAAACATTCAAAAATCTCGTACCGTGTCTATCAACACATGATCACTAACAATTTAGAAAATAAATGGACAAATGAAGTAAAGAATATTCTCAACACCACAGGCAATGCCTATTTATGGCTCGGTCAAGATTTGCTAGTTAATAAAAATACACACAAGCTAGTTAAACAAACATTGATAGATCAATTTAAACAAAATTGGTATGCACAAACACAATTGTCACAGAAAGGTAAACTATACTCTTGCTATAAACTTTACTTCGGCATTGAAAATTACTTAATTACATTACCTTCTCAACTAAGAATTCCTATGTTACATTTCAGAACTGGTAATCATAAACTTCCAGTCGAAACTGGCCGGTGGAGAAATAACACAAATAGCACCATTGCCTATTCAGAACGCAAATGCACGCTTTGCAAATCAGGTGATGTTGGTGATGAAATGCACTACCTCTTGATTTGTAATAGATTTAAAAATCAGAGAATTAAGCACATAAACAGAAAATTTTATAAGTCCCCGAATATTCTGAAATTTCAAGATATTATGAATTTAACTAACAAAAGAGAAGTCAATAACGTTGCAACTTTCATGAAATTGATTATCTCTTACTTCAAAAATCGAACCTCTACTCGATGATACACTATTATATATACTACCTTTTCCCAATCTTCTACTCGTTTTCTTTTTTCGATCAGTATATTTATATGTAAATTTTGTTATTGTAAGCAGTCATCTGTGACGTGATTGCGTCGATACATTTTAAAATGTTTTCATGTAGTTTTCTTAAAATTCATGGCATGGATAGTATTCCGCTTTCCCCATCTGTTCATACTACCCACGCAACTTTTTGTGTATTTCACTTGTTCACATGTTTTTGCAATTTGTTACATGTATAACATAATTGTAAATTGTGAGGAAAATAAAGGTATTTGTATTGTATTGTATTGTATTGTATTGCAGGCGACAAAGGGACGTTTGTAACATACTGACAAAATGGAAAAATGATGAACATCAGCATTTTTTTCTTTACTCTCAATGTTCTCACAAATGCTTTACTTGTAAGGAACTTAAAACACTCTTGATTGAGTTAATAGAAATTCGTTCAACCATTAAAGTGACATTTCACGATTATTTTTACATAAATTTTACTTTTATTTTATCTGAAAGAGTATGTTTTCTTATGAAAATTCTGAAAATTTCAAGCCAAAATATTGAACCGTTTACGAGAAATATTACATTTTTGTGCTAAAATTAAACAAATTGTTGTGGACAACAGTTAAGATTTATATAGAATTTGTCATTTCTGTCTCAACTTTGAAAGCGTATTTTTCGCTTATAGATAACAACCTCAAAGAACAGATAGCGTTTCTACGCATTTGAATAAACATTCTTTGCATCAAGACATACTTTTAAAAAATGAAATAAATGTGAAATGTCACTTTAAGATGCGGATTGGTTGCGGGGCAGACGGTTTTCGACCCACGGTTTACGTATATCGGAGAGAATTGCCCGGTTGCTCCGACAATCAACGGAGGAAATGACATACAAAAATAATATGCCGTTTTTTGTTTTTTAAGTACTTTGTCAACCAAGTAGGAATTATCGTCGGTGTAAATGCAAAACATGGTATGTCGATTCTTGCGATTTTAAAAGTGAAATATTGTGTGTCCATTTAAGACAATTCTTGCAGGTTGTGAGATATTTTTACTGATTAGTATGACACATTATTTGTGAACTATTTGTCCAAATTTCAAGTAAAACCTTTTATTTGGGGAAAAGTTATTACATCTTTTTCCTACTCATTTAGAATTTTCCAAAAACGAGATACGAGGTTTTGCATTTATAGGGACGTTATGCTTCTTCCATGATATGTACACACGACTGTGATAAAAACGTGACGAGTGTAGGACAAAAGCCTCTGGGACAAAAGCCCACAAGACATAAGCCCACTGGACAAAAGCCCACTGGACAAAAAACACTCCTTAAACAACTAGTCAAGCGCTGACGTTGACTAAAGCATGAATCCACATGACGTTCCCCAACGCGTTTATGAATGCAAGCTCGACCATCGGACTGTACATATGTATTCAAGGCGCGTCAATCAGCAATAACTTGTTCAAATCGACCTTATGTTGTTTAAGCCACTGTAAACGATGTCATCGACGGCGTGGTAGCAGGACTAGACGTATCGGAGTACGTGAAAGACGGACGTAGCGCTCCATTAACTGATCTCTAACAGGCCTTCTGCTCACAGAACTCAACTCTGGAATCAACTTTGCAGTAACTTTTACCGACAACAATCGATTTCACTGGTGGTTGTTTCGATTATGCTTGACTTGTCGGATTGACGTCACGCGTCGACGTATCGAATGTGGCAAGTTGCGTGTGTTTCTTAATTGTTGAAATTGTCTCAAAAGTGCTTATATTATGTTTCTTTTCAAACCAAAACGCTTGGCGATCTATTGCTTTGGCATAAGGGGCCTACTGTCTAAAGTATGCATTAACGTGCATCTTTGGACAAACGTATGGCGTTGTTTTCTGTTCAATTAAACAAATTTACATGTTTTTTTCTGAACAAAAAGCAAGTCAGCAACAGTTTCGCTATAAAAACAAATTTCAACCTCACTTAGGAATAACGTAGTGCAACAAAACACTCAAACGAAAAGGACGTTAACGTCGAACGTCCGTGCATGTGCAGTTGGTGGCATTTGACATTTCGTTAACAAGTGTCTCTTATGGACAATTCCGAGGGATGTTTCTTCTCAATAGGTCGTATATTTACATTGAATAAGAAAATAAGCATGTATACTTACTTTTTTCCATTAGTATATTAATATATTAGGTTTGTTTTAATTATGATTAATGTTTTGATTGTTTTTATGTACATTATTTATTCTTAAACTAATTCATAGACACCTTGATGTATTATACCAAAGAAATAAATTAATTGTAAATCAATGGAGTATAATAAAATTGGCTTTGCATTTTGAATCAATATGCTATAATTAAATGAATAAAGTTTATAAAATGAATAAAAGTAAGCAAAACAAAGTATAAATGTTATCAAAATAAAGGAATTACGAAGAAAAATGACATTTTTCCATCAAATGTATTATTCCAATGGTCATAATAAGGAGTAGGCTTCTGTCCAATGAGCTTATGTTCAGTGGGCTTTTATCCAGTGGGCTTTTGTCCGTACCCCAAACCCAACACCTCAACACGAAGAAGCTTTGCAGTTGACGGAATTATTCTACATTCTATATTCAGAGCAACAGACAAGAGGGGTAAAGTCATTCTATTTATACGCTTGCATCCCTATGCTGTAGGTAATCATTCGAAAAATCGCAATGAGATAATTTTAATAAGTACTCAAGGATGAGTACCCACAATGATCCCCACAGCATACAATTTGGGGAACAATAGTTGAAATATTACATTTTAATAACGCTTTAGACGCTCTTAGTAGGCGTGACCTGTAATAGTATGCGATCATTTTTGAATGATGATTGTAATGTAATGCCTATATTTAGATTTTTTTGATACCTATCAAATAAAGGTGTAGCCGGTGAGTGCAGGACAAAAGACCACTGGGACAAAAGCCCACTGGACACAAGGAAAATAGCCCATATGTGACCATAGCCATAATATAGAACCACGAATAATATCCCACACTATTTGTTTTTATATTTGAATGATAAATGTCAATAAACACATTAATTATAATTTCGGAATAATAGTAACAATGATATTAATAAATATATCATAAAATAATGGAGATAATTACAATATATTCAAATTCTTAGAAGTATTTGTTTTCACGAAGTCATTACATGGGCTGGAAACGATTTTTTTCTTCTTTTGTCAATGTGGATTTTAGCAATTAATGCAAACCAGGTAAGAAAAAAATGAAGAAAGCCTATATCAGCCTATTTTTAAATGAAAGGTTGAAGAAATCGAGATATCCGTACCAAATGTATATCGCAGTTACACTGGTGGTGAACTAAAACAATATTCGCTACAACAAGGCATATATATTTTGCGTTTAAATGTAAAACAGACCGGGCCCCGGTTTCTCGAAAAAACTTAAGTATAAACTCATGAGAACATGCTCAACTTCAAAGGAATACTCTCCAACGTTGAAGGGTATTCGATTGAAGTTCACGTGGATCTCGTGCGATTTGAGCACGGTGCTCAGATTTGAGCATGAGTTCTTAGTTTTTTCGAGAAACCGGGGCCGGGTTTACCGTTTTGTATTGACAAACTGTCGGTGTTGTTAAAAAATCTCGTAACTACGGCTTCGATAAAGCCGTGGTTACGATATTTTATAACAACACAGACGGAATGCATTGATCGCGAAAAGAACGTCCCTCGCTTTGGCCGAGTTCACCTCCAGTGAGTTATATCACTTGAAATCAGATTTTCAGCACAAAAACTAATTTCTCGTGTATAATGCTAGTGACAAGTGTCAGATATCAATAATTTTGAGAAATAATCAAGGGAGCTAGGCTGCCAATTTCATATTTACAGCAACCTAGTAACATAGGACAAATACTGTGTTTTTCTAAATTAAAGTTCTCATCTTTGTAAGGACCGAATTGATGTGCAGAGAGAAAAGTTCGGGGCATTACTGTTGGAAAATATTAAGAATTCAAAATATCAGTAAGAAATCTACTTTCACTCGAAATTCAGTTTTTTGGGTAAAACTTATATCTCGTGTATATTGCTAGTGTCAGATATCAAGAATTTTGCGAAAAAAAAAATTTTAGGCTGCCAACTTCACATTTCCAGCGGTCTAACAACTTAGCTTCGTAAAATGAAAAATTCCGTGCTTTTTCTAAGTTTTGAATTACTATCTTTGTTAGGACCGCATTTATGTATACTGTTCACAAAAAGTAGGGGATATTCTATTAATGCGCATTTCTATTGCCATTGCAAATGTTATAGTCAAATCTTACATTTGCTTAATAAAAGTACCGTTAAAGCGTGGATATCATGGTAGGTATGCTATTCAAATTTTGCTTTACGTGTGCGGCACGTTCAGCATTTAAAAAGGGAGGGGTAGCATGCGGATTTTAACATCGCACGCAATAGTGATAATTTTGACTTTAGTTGAGCAAAACTTAAAGAATATTGTTTTGTGAAGATCTCCATTACGCAAACGCATCCGATTTTATTGTTGGAATAATGCGACGTCTTACAGAAGCACAACGTTGGCGTGCCATTGGTATGCTGCAGACCGGAAGTACGCAGTCACAGGCTGCAGTCCAACTCAACGTGTCACAGTATGTTGTCTGTCGGTTGTGGTCACGATATCAAAGGACTGGTAACGTTGTTGATATTCGCAGAAGTGGGCGATCCAGATGTACAGGCGCTCGGGACGACAGATTTGTTACCAATCAAGCTCTCCGTAATCGGAATTTAACGGCAACGGAACTCCAACAACAACTTCGAGCGGTCAGAGCGGTCAATGTCTCAAGACAAACTACCCGAAACCGTCTACACAGAGACGGTCTTAACGCTAGACGCCCTCAAGTTGTCTTACCACTGACTGCAAGACATCGTCATGAACGTTTGGTGTGGTGTAGAGAGCGGCGTCGATGGAACATTAACCAGTGGTCTCGTGTAATGTTCAGCGATGAATCAAGATTCAACTTGGACTTTCTTGACGGGCGAAGAAGGATGTGGCGTCGAACTGGTGAACGATTTATGGATGCTACAAGAGTAGCCCACGACCGATATGGACGAGGGTCTGTTATGGTGTGGGGAGGTATCACTATGACGAATAGAACACCGCTGCATATATGCCAGGGTAGCGTCACGGGTCAGTACTATCGTGATTATGTGTTACTTCCATACGTTATTCCGTTTTCTCGCCGCTACGGACAACAATTCATCTTCCATGATGATAATGCAAGGGCACACCGAGCGAGAATTGTCAGTGACTATCTGGAAGGCCAACAAATTCGTACTTTGCCATGGCCAGCGATGAGCCCAGACCTATCGCCAATCGAGCACGTTTGGGACATTCTTGGAAAACGCGTACGTAGACGTGATCCACCGCCAAGAACGTTAGGTGACCTTGGTACAGCTCTTACAAGAACAGTGGGACAGGACCCCGCAGCAGACTATCAGACGTCTTATTTGGAGTATGAGACGTCGTTGTGTTGCCTGTTGTGACAATAGAGGTGGTCCAACTCGTTATTAACGACGTGTGAAAATAGTGACGTAACAGAAACACATGAAACGTCGTTTCAATTTGGTGAAATGTATTGAAGAATTTCGAATTCAATAAAAATGATTGTGAAAAATTGTATTCGACTGATTAGAAACAGATTCAAAAGGTAAAGAATTTATTTGTTACTCCAAATAATACCATATCCAACAATATCCCCTACTTTTTGTGAACAGTATATTTAATGACAAGTTTTGGGACATTTTTGTCGACAAAGTTGAAAAATTCGAGATATCCGGAACTATTCTATTTTCACTCGAAATTCAGTTTTTTGGGTAAAACTTATATCTCGTCTATATTTCTAGTGTCGGATGTCAAGAATTTTGCGAAAAAATTTTTTAGGCTGCTAGGCTGCTAGGCTGCTAGGCTGCCAACTTCACATTTCCAGCAGTCTAACAACTTAGCTTCATAAAATGAAAAATTCCGTGTTTTATCTAAGTTTTGAATTACTATCTTTGTAAGGACCGCATTGATGTATCAATGACAAGTTTTGAGACATTTTTGTCGGAAAAGTTGAAAAATTCGAGATATCCGGAACTATTCCATTTTCACTCGAAATTCAGTTTTTTGGGTAAAACTTATATCTCGTGTATATTGCTAGTGTCAGATATCAAGAATTTTGCGAAAAAAAAATTTAGGCTGCTAGGCTGCTAGGCTGCTAGGCTGCTAGGCTGCCAACTTCACATTTCCAGCAGTCTAACAACTTAGCTTCGTAAAATGAAAAATTCCGTGTTTTTTCTAAGTTTTGAATTACTATCTTTGTTAGGACCGCATTTATGTATTAATGACAAGTTTTGGGACATTTTTGTCGGAAAAGTTGAAAAATTCGAGATATCCGGAACTATTCTATTTTCACTCGAAATTCAGTTTTTTGGGTAAAACTTATATCTCGTGTATATTGCTAGTGTCAGATATCAAGAATTTTGCGAAAAAAATTTAGGCTGCTAGGCTGCTAGGCTGCCAACTTCACATTTCCAGCAGTCTAACAACTTAGCTTCGTAAAATGAAAAATTCCGTGTTTTTTCTAAGTTTTGAATTACTATCTTTGTTAGGACCGCATTTATGTATTAATGACAAGTTTTGGGACATTTTTGTCGGAAAAGTTGAAAAATTCGAGATATCCGGAACTATTCTATTTTCACTCGAAATTCAGTTTTTTGGGTAAAACTTATATCTCGTGTATATTGCTAGTGTCAGATATCAAGAATTTTGCGAAAAAAAAATTTAGGCTGCTAGGCTGCTAGGCTGCTAGGCTGCCAACTTCACATTTCCAGCAGTCTAACAACTTAGCTTCGTAAAATGAAAAATTCCGTGTTTTTTCTAAGTTTTGAATTACTATCTTTGTAAGGACCGCATTGATGTATTAATGACAAGTTTTGAGACATTTTTGTCGGAAAAGTTGAAAAATTCGAGATATCCGGAACTATTCTATTTTCACTCGAAATTCAGTTTTTTAGGTAAAACTTATATCTCGTCTATATTTCTAGTGTCAGATGTCAAGAATTTTGCGAAAATTTTTTTAGGCTGCTAGGCTGCTAGGCTGCTAGGCTGCCAACTTCACATTTCCAGCAGTCTAACAACTTAGCTTAGTAAAATGAAAAATTCCGTGTTTTTTCTAAGTTTTGAATTACTATCTTTGTTAGGACCGCATAGATGTATTAATGACAAGTTTTGAGACATTTTTGTCGGAAAAGTTGAAAAATTCGAGATATCCGGAACTATTCTATTTTCACTCGAAATTCAGTTTTTAGGTAAAACTTATATCTCGTCTATATTTCTAGTGTCAGATGTCAAGAATTTTGCGAAAATTTTTTTAGGCTGCTAGGCTGCTAGGCTGCCAACTTCACATTTCCAGCAGTCTAACAACATAGCTTCGTAAAATGAAAAAATCCGTGTTTTTTCTAAGTTTTGAATTACTATCTTTGTTAGGACCGCATTTATGTATTAATGACAAGTTTTGGGACATTTTTGTCGGAAAAGTTGAAAAATTCGAGATATCCGGAACTATTCTATTTTCACTCGAAATTCAGTTTTTTGGGTAAAACTTATATCTCGTGTATATTGCTAGTGTCAGATATCAAGAATTTTGCGAAAAAAATTTTTAGGCTGCTAGGCTGCTAGGCTGCTAGGCTGCCAACTTCACATTTCCAGCAGTCTAACAACTTAGCTTCGTAAAATGAAAAATTCCGTGTTTTTTCTAAGTTTTGAATTACTATCTTTGTTAGGACCGCATTGATGTATTAATGACAAGTTTTGGGACATTTTTGTCGGAAAAGTTGAAAAATTCGAGATATCCGGAACTATTCTATTTTCACTCGAAATTCAGTTTTTTTTGGTAAAACTTATATCTCGTCTATATTTCTAGTGTCAGATGTCAAGAATTTTGCGAAATTTTTTTTTTAGGCTGCTAGGCTGCTAGGCTGCCAACTTCACATTTCCAGCAGTCTAACAACTTAGCTTAGTAAAATGAAAAATTCCGTGTTTTTTCTAAGTTTTGAATTACTATCTTTGTTAGGACCGCATTGATGTATTAATGACAAGTTTTGGGACATTTTTGTCGGAAAAGTTGAAAAATTCGAGATATCCGGAACTATTCTATTTTCACTCGAAATTCAGTTTTTTAGGTAAAACTTATATCTCGTCTATATTTCTAGTGTCAGATGTCAAGAATTTTGCGAAATTTTTTTTAGGCTGCTAGGCTGCTAGGCTGCTAGGCTGCCAACTTCACATTTCCAGCAGTCTAACAACTTAGCTTCGTAAAATGAAAAAATCCGTGTTTTTTCTAAGTTTTGAATTACTATCTTTGTTAGGACCGCATTTATGTATTAATGACAAGTTTTGGGACATTTTTGTCGGAAAAGTTGAAAAATTCGAGATATCCGGAACTATTCTATTTTCACTCGAAATTCAGTTTTTTGGGTAAAACTTATATCTCGTCTATATTTCTAGTGTCAGATGTCAAGAATTTTGCGAAAAAAATTTTTAGGCTGCTAGGCTGCTAGGCTGCTAGGCTGCCAACTTCACATTTCCAGCAGTCTAACAACTTAGCTTAGTAAAATGAAAAATTCCGTGTTTTTTCTAAGTTTTGAATTACTATCTTTGTTAGGACCGCATTGATGTATTAATGACAAGTTTTGAGACATTTTTGTCGGAAAAGTTGAAAAATTCGAGATATCCGGAACTATTCTATTTTCACTCGAAATTCAGTTTTTTGGGTAAAACTTATATCTCGTGTATATTGCTAGTGTCAGATATAAAGAATTTTGCGAAAAAATTTTTTAGGCTGCTAGGCTGCTAGGCTGCTAGGCTGCCAACTTCACATTTCCAGCAGTCTAACAACTTAGCTTCGTAAAATGAAAAATTCCGTGTTTTTTCTAAGTTTTGAATTACTATCTTTGTAAGAACCGCATTGATGTATTAATGACAAATTTTGAGACATTTTTGTCGGAAAAGTTGAAAAATTCGAGATATCCGGAACTATTCTATTTTCACTCGAAATTCAGTTTTTTGGGTAAAACTTATATCTCGTGTATATTGCTAGTGTCAGATATCAAGAATTTTGCGGAAAATTTTTTTAGGCTGCTAGGCTGCTAGGCTGCTAGGCTGCCAACTTCACATTTCCAGCAGTCTAACAACTTAGCTTCGTAAAATGAAAAATTCCGTGTTTTTTCTAAGTTTTGAATTACTATCATTGTTAGGACCGCATTTATGTATTAATGACAAGTTTTGGGACATTTTTGTCGGAAAAGTTGAAAAATTCGAGATATCCGGAACTATTCTATTTTCACTCGAAATTCAGTTTTTTGGGTAAAACTTATATCTCGTCTATATTTCTAGTGTCAGATGTCAAGAATTTTGCGAAATTTTTTTTTAGGCTGCTAGGCTGCCAACTTCACATTTCCAGCAGTCTAACAACTTAGCTTCGTAAAATGAAAAAATCCGTGTTTTTTCGAAGTTTTGAATTACTATCTCTGTAAGGAGCGCATTGATGTATTAATGACAAGTTTTGAGACATTTTTGTCGGAAAAGTTGAAAAATTCGAGATATCCGGAACTATTCTATTTTCACTCGAAATTCAGTTTTTTGGGTAAAACTTATTATCTTGTGTATATTGCTAGTGTCAGATATCAAGAATTTTGCGAAAAAAAAATTTAGGCTGCTAGGCTGCTAGGCTGCCAGGCTGCCAACTTCACATTTCCAGCAGTCTAACAACTTAGCTTCGTAAAATGAAAAATTCCGTGTTTTTTCTAAGTTTTGAATTACTATCTTAGTAAGGACCGCATTTATGTATTTATGACAAGTTTTGAGATATTTTTGTCGGAAAAGTTGAAAAATTCGAGATATCCGGAACTATTCTATTTTCACTCGAGATTCAGTTTTTTGAGTAAAACTTATATCTCGTGTATATTGCTAGTGTCAGATGTCAAGAATTTTGCGAAAAAAATTTTTAGGCTGCTAGACTGCTAGGCTGTTAGGCTGCCAACTTCACTCTGCTAGGCTGCTAGGCTGCTGGGCTGCCAACTTCACGGACCTTTACACAAAATGTATTTGAGAGGTAGTTGAAGACAAGCGACAAGTTGTTGATTACTTAACTATAAAGCAATTGAATCAGCTTTTTATGGGGTTCTGGTTGGATTACTTTATGCATAAAGTTGCAATTTATGAACTTTATAATAATGAAACTATATTCTGTATTTTTATTACATGTATAAAGATTCGTTTATGAGGCATGAAAGTTATGATTTTTTATAGACACGCACATTTTGTTACGTTGTATAAGAGTGAATTGTTTAACCCTTTCCTAAACAAGACCTGGTTTTGACGTCCCTAATAGATATGGCTTGGGAAAACATTGAAACAAAAGAAGGACCTGTTGATAACCAGCAGTTTCTCCTTTTGTCTCAATATTTTCTGTGTCATAATTTATACAAATCCTATCTTTAATAACATCCATTTTGTCATTTGTGGCAGTTTTTGAATTGGATCACCCTAAAATTTTGTCGTTTGGGAAAGGGTTAAGGTCATGGTACTGCAGTGAGTGAATGTACTTTTTATCTACCACAGAGAGTTGATGTACTAAAAGTGACATTTCACAGATATTTTTTTCACAAATTATACTTTTATTTCATCTGGAAGGGCATATTTTCTTACGAAAATTCTTAAAATTTCAAGCCATATTATTGCGCCGTTTGCAAGAAATATATATATTGTGCCAAAAATAAAAAAAAAAAAAATGATGTCCACAGCATTTCAGATTTATATGGAATTTGTCATTTCTGCCTCAACTTTAAAGGTGTATTTTTCGGTTATAAACATCAACTTCAAAAACTCTTTAACTTTGTTGACATTGGCAACGCAGTTACTTTCAGAAAATAATATACACAACAAAGATACCCTAGATCTACTAAATAAGAAATCACTTTAAAAAACAGCGATCAAATTCTGTCATAATTACCTAAACATAATGTGTTTACGACTTCATGAATATTCTACGTTGGATATGTATGGAAATGTTATTGGTACTGCTTATTCACAAGGACGAAAAAGATTTAAGTCAGCATATACAGTATCATGATTTCAAGAATTGATATAATATTTAAATATAAAGTAAAAGTAGCAATTATTTAGCAATGTTTTATGTTAAGACACGATATTTTGTTTGTTTGTTGTAAGGTGTAAGGGGGTATATGGAGAGCCCTAAACCCCAACACCCAACCACGCCCCGACCCCCAGGGGACGCTCGCTGTACGGGTACCCGGATATTTATCTACGGGTATTCACAAAACAGCATTATGGACTAATTACATACATTTGGAATTTACAGGATTCGAGCAGGTTTGTTTTGTCGTAAGTTTTAACATGTATATTTGTTTGTTGATTAACATGTTAAATGTTTTATGCAATTATTTGATATATATGATCCAGGATCTGGAAAAAGGGCCTTTAACGCTTTTTAGACCACTGTGTTGCCAGATCAGCCGGTGCCTATGTGCAGTCTGACCAGAACCTATGATGCTTTCTCATGGTTGCTACAAGCCACAAAGAAGCTATTGGAGAAAACACGGTTCTTGATCAGACTTGCGTGTAATACGCAGGCTGATCTTGAACAATGTTGGGATCAAAAGCCCCAAGGGATCTTTTTCCAGATCTTGGCTCTTGAGTCTTGATTGTTTAGTTTTGACTTTTTATGAAAGTTCTTTCAATCGATCCCGCGGTTTTGCGGTAAAATGCCAGATATATAATTATTTTAGTTTGAAGAGTCAAAGTACAAATGTAACAAAACTCGAACGTGTTTGTTAGTTTTTGCTGACATCACCGAGAAGTCGTGAGAAAAGCTATGCACTGACATTTATATAACATTTTTATGCAGCAGTTCAGTCTGAAATGGTAAATAATATCATTTATAGGCCGGTAACGGTAATATAACATATGTTTGAAGTTTAGCTATCTGAACAATGCGATACCGAACTTCAAAATAGTGTAATTTCGCATGCGATAGTCGGAATCGTACAGGTGTCTCACACTTGCAAGATTGAAACCAGCATATGCAAAATCTAATTGAAGTTTCTTTGTTAAGATTGGTAGCAATTGTAAAATGTCCCATACTTAAATATCGTGGCTTGATTGTAAGTTAATTTATTATGAAAAAAGTACGTGGGCCCTTGTGCTAAGAAGCCTACAATGTACCGATAACCTTGTTTATACATATAGAGTAGTAGAATAATGTGACTATCGACTTTCACTGAGCAATATATTTTTTCAAAGAAAAAAAGTAGAAAAAAATGTTTCTCCATTCAGGGAAAGAGTCGCTTAAATGTCGCGCTCTATACTATCAAAGTCGTTTTTTATTTAGCCTATTTTGTGCTTTTTGAATATATTGTCTCATATAATACTGGTTATAAGGGGCTAGCTCACCACGTTCGCTGGTATTTACTGTTATTTTCGTCACTACAGCTGATGGGACCACTGATCCTGTGCGGGGCCCTTCACTTCCTTACGGGGTTTACGGGGCTGGTGGGGATCGTGATGCGGTTTGTTGGACCTGTAACCATCGTGCCCACGCTGATCCTGATCGGACTGTATGTTGTCAAGCCCACCATCAAATATGTACAGACGAACTGGGCTATAGCCTTATTGTGAGTAACAACTTACTGTAAACGATAAAGATACGGACCCAATATACACGCACGTACAGAGGTCCCGATAAAGGACCTGACAGAGCATCTGTAGCAAATAGACAGGTTATTTATCCTGAGCTATAAATAGCACGCAAAACAATGCATGTTTTGACGTCTCTTACAGAAAAGGAATTTGTCTTTTGAAATCATTGAGACGAAAGAAAACAATGCTGGTATCCATTATATCTGCTTTTGCCCTGATAGTTCATTGCTATAAAGTACACACATTTTATCTTCTTGATAACGACCATTTTATTTCTGCTGTAGCTTTTGAATTGAACATCCTTAAAATGTTACTATTTTAAAAAGTGTTAATACAAAATCCCAGGCTCAAATAATTCATTCTCCTTGAATTAGTGTGGTCACAGTCTCGTTTTAAAAATACTGCCTCTATCTGATTCTATGTAAAAACGAGTAATTTACAAACGGCATTTTCAGCCTAAATAACACATTAAATTGCCAAAAAGTGTGTAAAAACTTAAAGCTAAATAGTTATATTTTATTATGATAAAATACTTTTACCTTATACACTTTCTTTTCGTGTTAAATCTCTATTTGAAAAAGTGGGTCAACTCTGCGTTTCTTTGTTTGAACTCGGTCGTTACCTTAGAAGGACGCGTGGGTATGTGTGATAAAATTGCTTTGGCACTGCCATTTCTTAACGAATTTTCATAAATCTTATATCAAATTAAAGAGGGAAAATAGATCTATTCATCCATGTATGTTAATACGATGAACCGATGAATTATGAGTCGATGATTAGGTATTTAAAATAGGTAATTTTACTCGGCTTCAAATGGCAAGAACTATGCGGCAGAAAAGCCTAGAAAAGCCTATAAATGATCTTCAACATGCTATCTATTAAAATAATAAAACATCTTGTGCTTTTAGCTTAGCGCATTCAAGCGCAAAGGCTTTAACAATGGGAAGTGTTTTTCAATTCCCCGTGATTTATCGATAATTTCTGTCTAAACTCCATTCATCCTAAATTTATTCATAAATGTTGACGAAGGTGACCCAGAGAACATTCTTGCAAAGTTTGGTTCAAATTGGCCGAATGGTTGATTTGTTAAGAATGATATCATGATTTCTCAAAGTTCGATAAACCTTGCCCTGCCACGCCCATATTTTTTGACGAATCAAAAAATCGCGAACACTCTTTGAATATGGTCATCCAAGGAACATTCCTGTGAAGTTTTGTCAAAATCGGCCCAATGGTTAAGGAGAAGGAGGTGTTTCAAGGAATTATGGGCGAACAGACGGACGGACGGTGAGTGACCACAATAGCTCATCTTGAGCACTTCGTGCTCAGTCCAAAGGGATTTACAAAATCGGCGTTTCTCATGGGCTTCCTAAACATCCATTTAACCCTTTCCCAAACAGTAAAACTTTATGGTCATCCAAGTCGAAAGCTGTGACAGGGGGCAGAATGAGTGTAAAAGAAAATAAGATTCTTTCGCCTCAATCTTTTCACCTTCAATAGAATCCGTTCAGGACGTCAAAACCAGGTCTAACCAGGTCTTGTTCGGGAAAGGGTGGGACAGCCAAAAAATAGATTGAATTTAGAGGTTGCAAAATGGACATGTTCAAATGTATGGTGCTCTTTTGGGTCAATGTTTTGAAAGCCTATTTCTTCACAAACCAGAGATATAATGTTAATAATCGATCACTTGAAAGTTTGAATTATTTTTTGTTTGAAATTCCTATTTTATATGTCGTAAAATCGTGTTTTTATAGGAGGCAATGACACGGAAATGATATGCGCACAACGAAGCGCAGAAAATACTTACGCGAAGGGAGAAAATGTTGGTTAACGGCATGTTCTTCTATTGTCTCAATGTTTTCCAAAAACTTTTCCAATATGATCGTGAAAAGCATGTCTTGTTCGGGGAAGGGTTGAAATAATGTAATAAATATTTATATAATTGTTGTTGGGTAGGAATTGAAGAACTAAATTGTTTGGTAGAATAATTTCATCCTTCGTAAAACTTCAAAGGGTTGTAACTATTTTATTAAATGTCCGATTTTAAAAACGTAAACAGTTTTGAGTTCCTCTCATTCAGACCTTGAAAATGATATATAATTTGTGGAAGTTCTTTGAAAAATAAACAATAATGTAATTCGGCAGAATTATCTCCCCTTTGTAAAAATCTGAGTAAGCATTATTCCATAACGCAACGTCCGATTTTCACAATTCAACCAGTTTTATGTTTCTCTCAATATTCTATGTAAGCTGGTATATATTTTGTAGGGGCTGGAATGATTTTGGAAAAAAGTGTGACCACCCTACTTGAATATGAGTGGCGCAGTGTTTCAGCTCTGCACTAAACATTTACATACATAATGAGCCGGGATCTGGCAAAAGGCCTCTTATAGCATTTGAGACAGCCATATTTCATGATCAACCTGTGCCCAAGTGTAGTCTGGAAGGGATTCATGCCGCTGTATTAAGGTCTCTACAAGTCTAGAAGAACCTTCTGGAGACCAACATGGTTAATGATCAGACTGCGTGTATACGCAGGCTGATCTTGAACCATGTTTGGCTCAAAGTCCTCAAAGGACGTTTTTTCCGGAGCCAGGCTCAGATATTATGTATGTGCAACTTGCCTAATAATTGTCTTTGCAGATTTTATCTTAACTTGAATCATTTTCATTTAGGATTAAGCATCCGTGAAACTACCTGAAATTAACCGATTTATACTTCACGGGCTATAAAATAGACTTTTGTTGCTGTATTAGTGTGACATTTCACAATTATTTTTACACAAATTTTACTTTTAGTCATTTCTGTCTCAACTTTAAAGGCGAATTTTTCGCTTATAAATAACAACTTCAATAAACTGATAGCACTTCTTCGCATTAGAATAAACAATCTTTGCATCAAGACATACTTTTAAAAAATGAAATAAATGTGAAATGTCACTTTAAGCAATGCGTCGTCGTCTTTTTTGTTCCAAAACCTCGTTATTACAGCTGAGTAAATATAAGAAATACATCAGTATGCTATTTTTAAAAAGTGACTGAACTTATGCTGAAATAGTCCTCTAGCCAAGGATATCCAAATTACCTAGTGTTGACGGCCCGAATCAAGACCACCACGGAAAACTTAGCGGGAAAAGGAGAAAACTTGCCAACCGACATTAGTTTTATTCTCATTTTCTTTGAATACTGTGCGTGTTTTCGGAATCAGTTGGGATAAATTGGGCAATTGCACAAAACATAATTTTGAGTTTCGATCTAATAATTATATGATTCAAATTCTTTCAAAAAAAAATCTATTGAGTTTTAAAACATACCGAAACAAAATATAATCAGACAGATAGTCAAATAACTTAGATGTTTTATTCACTGACGTTTTTACGAATCCAATTGTTATGGTTGCAATGGTGGTGAACTAAAACAATTTTCGCTACAACAAGGTATAGATATTTTGCGTCTAAATGTGAGTGTATATATTTTTTTCTAATGACAATGAACTTGTTCTAAAAACAGACCGGGTTTACTATTTTGTATTGACAAACTGTCGGTGTTGTTATAAAATCTCGTAACTACGGCTTCGATAGCCGTAGTTACGATATTTTATAACAACACCGACGGAAAACATTGATCGCAAAAAACGTCCCACGCTTTGGCCGAGTTCACCATCATTGAGACTGTCATAATTGCGACATCGATTGTTTCGATTTTCTGCTTAAATAAACGTAGCCTTAGAAAATTGAAAGAAACTGCTAGCGTTATGCAATTTATATTCTCTTTTTACTACACCGGTCGTACGTGCTCCTGCGTGCGGTCTGCGTCTAAAACTTAGGAATAGCTGTGCGATGCACTTACGTGAAACGTACGATTTTGGCGGACGCAACCACGACGCAGACTGCACGCAGCAAAGAATTGACCGGACAATTCTTTATCATGAACATTCTGCGTCTTTTAAAACGCCAGGAGCAGGCAAGAGAAAATTACTGAGCACGTACGACAGAAGTGCGTGTGACGCATTGAAAATTACACAGAAATTGAAAAAAAAGTCTTAAAGAAGGCGTACTTTCCTCGAAAAAAATTCATACTTTCAAGCCTCTCTTACAACCGGTCATAAGTGCTCCTGCGTGCGGTCTGCATCTAAAACTTGGGTATTGTCGTGCGATGCACGCACGTGCAACATACGATTTTGGTGGACGTAAACAAGATGCAGACTGCACGTAGCAAAGAATTGGCCGGATAATGTTTTGCTACGACCATTCTGCGGCTCTTTGAACGCCAGGAACACGCAAGACAGAAGTACTGAGCACTTGCAACATACTTTAATATATTACTTTATATAATGCCGGTTATGAACAATCTTTCAGAACGTGGGTGATCAGCCTAACTCTGTCACTGTATTTGGGCTCAAGACCAATGCCGATCCCGATCTACAAACGTAAGAAGGGGTTCAAGATCATTCGTTATCCACTGCATCAAGTGTTTGCGGTAAGAGCTCTTTCTTCTGCTCCTTCTTCATTACCCGAAGTAATTCTTGGATATAAGTATGATATGATTTTACATAACTGCTTTCAAAAGAAACCTCGTTACTGCGGCTTAAAACAATCTGCAGTTGCGGGATTTTTGTTGAAAAGCGACGACACACTGTTCTTAGGTATATACCGATCTTGATCTTAAAACATTGAATGCATGCCTTTCTTCCAAATCTTGCGCATATACTTAATCATTACCCACAACGGAAAAAAATGAACGATTCCATTATTTGAGCTTCTGCAAGTTACAAAATTATCAACAAAGATTTCAACATTTTCTTCTTTTCTAACAATGTTACGTAAGGTGTCTTTCTAAGGGACGTCTAAAACAGGTTTTGTTTAGTAAAGCCACACTTTATTTGGTTCTTTCCTATACAGTTGTTGATCTCGATCATTATCGGTTGGGTGATCTGTTGGATATTAACGGTGACCGGACAACTAACCGATGATCCGGACAGCATATATTACCGGGCACGTACAGACTCCAGGAGTGAAATATTGACAGAGTCAGCTTGGGTCTCATTCCCTTATCCAGGTTAGAATTTTTATTCAATCGCTGCTTTTCACAGAAAACATCTTAACTGCAGCTTTAAACAAGCTGCAGTTACGAGGTTTTCAATGAAAAGCAGTGATATATTGACGGTGACCGGACAAGTGACCAATAATCCGGACAGTATATATTACCGGACCCGTACAGATTCCAGAAGTGAAATATTGACAGAGTCAGCTTGGGTCTCATTCCCTTATCCAGGTTACATTTTTTAGCTCACCTGAGCACGAAGTGCTCAAGGTGAGCTATTGTGGTCACTTTTTGTCCGTCGTCCGTCTGTCTGTCTGTCTGTCTGTCTGTCCGTCCGTCCACAATTTCGTGTTTACACTCTAGCATCTACAAATATAAGCCAATCTTGACCAAACTTGGTCAAAACATGTATGGCCATAAGATCTCGGATGAGTTCGATTATGGGTCAGATTGAACTAGAAAGTCAGGAGTTATCTGCCCTTGAATGCGAAAAATACTTAGTTTTGACATTGTTTACACTCTAGCATCTACAATTATTGATCAATCAAGAGAAATCTTGGACATAACATTGCAGACCATAAGATCTCGGATGAGTTCGATTTTCAGTCTGATCTGACCAGAAAGACAAGAGTTATGTGCCCTTGAATTTGACAAAATTGCCATTTTCGGCTGTTTTTGACCTTGTTTACACTCTAGAATCTACAATTATTCATCAATCAAGACAAAACTTTGACACAATGTTTTGGACCATGAGATCTCGGATGAGTATGATTTTCAGTCTGATCTGATCAGAAAGTCGAGAGTTACTTGCCCTTGAATTTGACAAAATTGTCATTTTGGGCTGTTTTCGACGATGTTTTCACTCTAGAATCTACAATTATTGATCAATCAATCCAAAACTTGGACACAATGTTGGGGATCATAAGATCTGGGATGAGTTTGATTTTCAGTCTTATCTGATCAGAAAGATGAGAGTTATGAGCCCTTGAATTTGACAAAATTGCCGTTTTTGACCTAATTTACACTCCAGAATCTACAATTTTTGACCAATCAAGACACATTTTGGACACAAGGTTGGAGACCATAAGATCTCATATGAGTTTGATTTTCAGTCTGATCTGACCAGAAAGGTGAGAGTTATGTGCCCTTGAATTTGATAAAATTGCCGATTTCGGCTGTTTTTGACATTGTTTACACTCTATAATCTACTATTATTTATCAATTAAGACAAAACTTGAACACAATGTTTGAGACCATAAGATCTTGGATAAGTTTGATTTTCAGTCCAATCTGATAAAAAAATGGAGAGTTATGTGCCCTTGAATTTGATAAAATTGCCTATTTCGGCTGTTTTTGACATTGTTTACACTCTATAATCTACTATTATTTATCAATTAAGACAAATCTTGGACACAATGTTGGATATCATAAGATCTCGGATGAGTTTGATTTTCAGCCTGATCTGACTAGAAAGTCGAGAGTTATGTGCCCTTGAATTTGACAAAATTGCTGTTTTCGGCTGTTTTCGACCTTGTTTATACTCCAGAATCTACAATTATTTATCAAACAAGACAAATCTTGGACACAATGTTGGGCACGATAAAATCTTGGATGAGTTCGATTTTCACAATGTTATTGACCATAAGTTCGTTTTCAGTCTTAAAGTCATAAATATTTTTTGAAATGAAGAAAAGTGTTGCTTATATCATTTTGGTTCAGGTGAGCGATATAGGACCATCATGGTCCTCTTGTTTTTATTATTTTTTAAACAAGCTGCAGTTACGAGGTTTTCGATGAAAATCAGTGATATATTAACAGTGACCGGATAACTGACCAATAATCCGGATAGTATATATTACCGGGCACGCACAGGTTCCAGGAGTGAAATATTGACAGAGTCAGCTTGGGTTTCATTCCCTTATCCAGGTGAGAATTTGTATTGTTTGTAACATGTATATCGCTGCTTTTCATAGAACACCTCGTAACTGCAGCTTAAAACAAGCTGCAGTTACGTGGTTTTCGATGAAAAGCAGAGATATATTGACGGTGACCGGACAACTGACCGATGATCCGGACAGTATATATTACCGGGCACGTGCATACTCCAGGAGTGAAATATTGACAGAGTCAGCTTGGGTTTCATTCCCTTATCCAGGTTAGAAAATTTAAATTCTATTGTAGATATCGCTGCTTTTCATAGAAAACATCTTAACTGCAGCTTTAAACAAGCTGCAGCTACGAGGTTTTCGATGAAAGGCAGCGATATATTGACGGTGACCGGACAACTGACCACTTATCCGGACAGTATATATTACCGGGAACGAACAGATTCCAGAAGTGTAATATTGACTGAGTCAGCTAAGGTTTCATTTCCCTATCCAGGTTAGAATGTCTTTGACTACACTCGAAAACTCCGTAATATAACTGCAGTTTATTTAAGATATAGGTTTGTTAACGAAGTTGACACAAGGGCGGATGCAGGATCTTTTTTCCAGGGGGGAGGGGGTGTCCAAGCCCCGGACTTTTTTCTCTAAGGGGTCTAAGCCCAAATCATGGCTTAAAATGTAATAAATTTGTAACGTTACACTTTTGTATAGTCAAAATTTAATTTTCGGCCGATGTCAGTGGGGTCCACACCCCTAGCCCCCCTCTAGATCCGCCCTTGTGACGATTTGCTACCTTGAGTTTTTAACAGTGACCTATACATTACGGGGCATATACCGATTCCAGGGGTGACATATTGACAGAGTCACTCTTAGCTTCATTTCAAAATCCAGATTAGAAATTTGACTTCGGTTTAGAATTTTGTTGTATCAATATATCGACCAATGCTTCCTCAATTCTTCTGTGATATATGAACTACATCAACTTAAGGCACCGTCTTTTTGTCTGTACAAAAGATTGATTCTGCAAAGATTTTGTCAAGGGGAAAAAAAGCTCACAAGATCAATCTATGTACAAGTGAATTAGTCTATAAAATCGACGAAATTTTGTTGTTGAAGTTGCTGCGCAAATATAAATGAACGTGAACAAAATGAATATATTCAATTTATTTCTAACACATGAATTAGAAGTTCTATTTATTTTCAGGCCAGTTTGGGGCACCAAGGTTTGCAGTGAGCGCACTGATTGGTTTCCTTATCGCCACATTCACTTCCATCTTGGATTCCATCGGCGACTATTACGCATGCGCGGGTATATGTCGAGTTCCGCCTCCGCCCAGTCACGCGGTGAACCGCGGTATCGCTGTAGAAGGATTCTGTACCATGATATCTGCCGTGATGGGGGCGGGGCATGCGACCACGACATATGGTGGGAACATTGGAGCTATCGGTATGACAAAGGTAAACGATTATTAAGGAAATATTACTAATTTGTTCCTAGACGTCGTGACTTCGAAAATGCAAGTGTTGGTGCATCCAAATGATTTTGTTTTGTTCCAAATAAAAAAACACATAAAACGATGTACTATAAAGTTTATACCAAAACCCATGAATTTTTAGTGCCATATAGAGTAATGTATTGTTTGTAGTTACTTGGCATCGTGATCGTCACCAAAGAATGGAAACATGTTCGTTATACATTAGATGTATTATCTTCAATGTACGGAAGCTTTAAATGGACACCGTGATGTGAATATAATGACGGTTATGGTCCACATAAATATGATGACTTGTTCATTTATAACACAACAAAGCCACATAATTTTCTCGATATTTTTCTACAATTCGTACATATTACGACACGTTTTATGAGGACAAAATCAAATAATAAATATGTTCACTTGTAAAATATCGACAAAATTGCCATGACGACAAATGTCAAGTCGACATGAATGTTTAATAGGGTAATGTGTATATGTACAAGTCGATGTACCACATACGGAATTTCATTAACCCGTCATATCTGCACAAAGATGCCTTCATAATTGTGATTATGGAAACGTATATGGTACACCCTGATGATGTCATTGGATGCGAAGATGTGTGCTTATAGGACGACATGATCACACCAAGTTGTCATAAAATTTAAAGAATAATATGATAATTTGATCATGACGTATTAACAGAACACGATTTGTTGTCTTAATCTGATCATTACTCAATAACAGAACTCGACTTGTCGTCTTAAAATAAAACGACATAACTACATAATAACGTATTTTGTAAAAACTGCTATGTTGACTATGCTCGTTGTTTATGGCTTTATGACTTGCTATAGGTCGAGATGTCGGATTTAACTGCCTTGTCATTTTTTGTTTTAGACGACAAGTACAGATCATGACAATATATTCATGTCATTGAAAACTGACATTATCATATTAGGTGTTAGTTCCCATGTCGACTTATCAAATTATGTTGACTTTTGTCTTTATATTGATTTTTACTTCAATTTCATCGCGACTTATTTATATAAACAAGTCACGTCGACGTATATTATGACAATATTCGATGTTGATGGCGGTTTTTCGACAATGTGAAGTCGTCTTGTATGTATCATGTAGGCATCTATAGTAATTTAAGACGACATTGAGTGACAAGTCGACTTACCTGAAGTCGACTTTATTATTTTATCAGGACGCACCATGCCAGTCATAATCATACAGTCATGGATTCCAGCAGAAACTGGATAGATTTCATTATGGAGAGGTGCAGTGCACAAGAACCGTAACTCTACTGATCATATTTTTTGAGTTATTGCCCTTTGTTGATTTTCAAACTTGATTCTTGTCCGGAGCATAACTCAAAAAGTATGTAAGGTAGAATTATGAAACTTTACAGGTGAATAGATCTCATTATGGAGAGGTGCAGTGCACAAGAACTGTAACTCTGCCGATCACATTTTTGGAGTTATTGCCCTTTGTTGATTTTCAAACTTGATTATTGTCTGGAGCATAACTCAAAAAGTATGTAAGGTAGAATCATGAAACTTTACAGGTGGATAGATTTCATTATGGAGAGGTGCAGTGCACAAGAACCGTAACTCTACCGATCAAATTTTTTCAGTTATTGCCCTTTGTTGATTTTATAACTTGATTCTTGTCCGGAGCACAACAAAATATGTAAGGTAGAATCATGAAACTTTACATGTGAATAGATTTTATTATGGAGAGGTGCAGTGCACAAGAACCGTAACTCTGACAATCAAATTTTTGGAGTTATTGCCCTTTGTTGATTTTTACACTTAATTCTTAATCTTGCCTATATCTCATGTCCTTTTACACATACAGCCTTGATATCTCACACATAGATGCCTCCTATCAACATCGTTCACATTTGACCATGATCTTGGACCTTGTGACATTGACCTTCGAGTTTGACTTACTTTAAAAAAAATAAACCCGGCATATATCTCATGACCTTTTACAAATACAGCCTTGATATTTCACACATGGACACATCTTACCAAGACCTTTCACAATTGACCATGGCCTTGGACTTTGTGACCTTGACCTTGGAGTCTGACCTACTTTTAAAAAACTTTAACCTGGCCGATATATCATGTCCTTTTACACATACAGCCTTGATATTTGACACATGGAAACCTCTGACCAAGACCTATCACATACGACTATGACCTTCGACCATGTGGCCTTGACCTTGAAGTTTGACCTACTTTTAAAAAAATTAAACTGGGCCTATATCTTATGTGCTATTACACATACAGCCTTGATATTTGACATATGGACACCTACGACCAAGACCTTTCACATTTGACCATGACCTTGGACCTTGTGACCTTGACCTTGGTGTTTGACCTACTTAAATAATACATTAACGTTGTCTATATTTCATGTCATTTTACATATACAGCCTTGATATTTCACACATGGTCACTTCCAACCAAGATATTTCACTTTTGACCATGACCTTGGACCTTGACCTTGGAGTTTGACCTACTTTTAAAAAACTTAAACTAGGCCTATATCTCATGTCCTGTTACCTATACAGTCTCAATATTTTACACATGGACACCTCCTACCAATACCTTGCACATTTGACCATGACCTTGGCCTGTGTGACCTTGACCTTTGATTTTTACATACTTTTAGAAATCTTTAACCTAGCCTTTATCTTATGTCCTATTACACCTACAGCCTTGATATTTCACACATAGACACCTCCTACCAAGACCTTTCACATTTGACCATGACCTTGAATATTGCAACCTTGACCTTGGAGTTTGAACTACTTTTAAAAAGACTGAAATCAGACATATATATCATGTCCTTTTACACCTACAGCCTTGATATTTCACACATGGACACCTCCAACCAAGCCCTTTCACATTTGACCATGACCTTAACCTTGGCATTTGGCCTACTTTTAAAAGCTTTAACCTGGCCTATGTTTCATTTTACTTTTACATATACAGCTTTGATATTTCACACATAGACACCTCCTACCAAGACTTTTCATATTTGACCATGACCTTGGACCTTGTTAACTTGACCTTGGACTTTGACCTACATCAAATGTAGGCCCTAAAGGGGGCATTTTTGTCGTCGTAGGTTATGACGCAAAGCTGATATTAAATGTTCAAGTAGTGGAAATATATATTCCAGATGCTTGATTACCACGTGAATGCGACTTGTTTCTTTTTGACAAAAATATTGATGTAGGAAAGAAATAAAGGATTTTTGTCAACATGTCTACTAAAACTAGATAAGTCAGGGAAGATCGATGTACAAATTATGTGGATAAGATGACAAAGCATACGTCGACATGACATATTTTAAAATAATGATGCACTAACTTATGTCGGAAAGATTAGTTTACGTAGACAACTGGTAGAGTTAATTTTCTTTTGTTATCATGACAAGTCGACTTACCTGAAGTCGACTTTATCATTTTATCAGGGTGTACCATATGCGTTTCCATATTGTGATAGTAGTAGACAAAATTATGACGAAATACTCCCTTATATGAGAATAAAACGACAAACGGATCGCGACTTTTCATAAAACGTATATTGGCGTCATCTTCTCCGTCTGTATGTACATGTATGAACTTACTTATGTATGGACGTCCATATTTCTTGTGAGGGCATCTCCACCTAAACTTCTGGCTGGATCTTTATGAAACTTGGACAATGTTATCACCTTATTTGGTAGATGCGCATAAAAAAAGGATTTTAAGGTTCAATGATTTTTGCCTGAGTTATGCCCCTTTGAATTTTTTTCCTGTCAGCGCAACTCCTCTTAAGTTTTTGGCCAGATCTTTATTAAATTTGGTCAATGTTATCACAATTATTGGTAGATGTGCATGAAGTAAGGATTTTATAGTTCAATGATCTTTGCCTGAGTTATGCACCTTTGAAACTTTCTTGTGAACGCAACTCCTCCTAAGGTTCCGAGACAGTTTGAACTTTACAATTTAAAAGAGTAGTCTGCAAATGTTTTAAATTTGGTTCCGTCAAAATTAAACGTGTCTAAATATAGTGATTTTCATGAAACAGCAACAAAGTGGCGGTGTATATTGTGACAATGGCACTCTTGTTTCAAAATGTTTTTATGAAAATCAGCTTTTTAGCATTTTGTGTAAAGACCAATTCAGCACACACACTCACTTTCTAACCACTGATGGAGCATCTCCAATGTACAAGCCCTTTCCCAAACCGCACAAAAGTAGTTTTAAAACTGTTTCAGACAACAATTTGAATATTGTTAGATATAGGATTTGTTTACAATATATCACAGAAAATATTGATGTAAAAGAAGAAACTGCTGATTTTTAGTAATTTCCTCTCTTTTCTCACTAGGTCACCAAAGCATGATGCTTCAGGATGTGATGTGGATGTGCCATTGTATGTGACCAGGCCTTTATTCTCAATATTTCCTTAACAACAAGGCACTCTTGTGTGTTTTAACCTTCTCCCAAACAAGACCTGGCTTCCATGTCCCTAAGAGAATAGGCTTTGGAAATCATTGAGGCAAAAGAAGAAAATGCTGATAATCAGCATTTTCTTCTTTTGTCTGAATATCTTTTGCACTATATTATACATAAATGTTATCTTTATAAACATTCATTTTGTCTTCTGCAGCAGCTTATAAGTTGGATTACCCTAAAATTGTGTCATTTGGGAAAGTGTTAATTAACTTGTGTCTGTAACTTTTTATTTGTATGTGTAAGTTTTATTTAAACTGTTCCCACATAACGATACGTTTTGATGCTCCAAATAATGAAAGGCTTTGAAAAGCATGATGAGAAATTAAGAAATTGCTTTTGATAAGTAATTCCTACATTTCTCGTAATTTTTTCTATCCAGAAAGTTGAAAAAAAAAACCATATTTTTTTGTTCTTTTAAAATTATAGTCTGCAAAATTTTTGTATTTGGATAATTCTCAAATTTCACTGTTTGGTAATGGGTTTACCCTTTCACAAACAAGACCTGGCCCCGGTTTCCCGAAAAAACTTAAGAACGTTCTCAGTCTCAATTCGGAGCACTATGCTGAAACCCACGTTAACTTTAAATGAATACCCTTCAACGTTGAAGAGTTTTCCATTGAACTTGAGCATGTTCTCATGAGTTTGTACTCAAGTTTTTAGCTCACCTGAGCACGAAGTGCTCAAGGGAGCTATTGTGATCGATCAATGTCCGACGTCTGTCTGTCACTCAGGCGTCAACAATTTCTTTAAATGACATCTCCTGATAAACTACAGGGCCAAAATCAACCAAACTTGGCGGAAATGCTCCTTGGGTGCTCCCTTTTGAAAATTGCTAAAATAATTGAAATTCATGAAAAACTGGTTGGTAACAGAAAATATGAAATTCCACAAAATCTAAAAAAAAAAAAAAAAAAAAAAAAAAAAAATCTTAAACCCATTCCCAAACAAGCACGGGTTTTCACGTCCCTATTATGAAAGGTTTCGGAAAACATTGAGACAAAAGAAGAAAATGTTGATATTAAGCATTTTCTCCTTTTGCTTCAATATTTTCCATGCTGCAGTGTACAGCTTCCATTCTTTCATTCTTTTATTAAAATGATTCTTTCATTGAGATAAATCGGAATTATTCTAATCATTTATCTACACCATAATGACATGTCGTAATCATATTCAAGTGATTTATTCGACTTTTACAATGTCTCTTAATTCAGAAGATGTGTCTTTGTTGTAAAAAAGTATAACTACTTGATTATGTAGTAAGAGCTTTTATCACATAATTTATGTCATAAGTTTATAAGAATTATATTGACTTACGAAATATTCACATTTTTACGTGAAAATATATGTCTAAAAGATTATATTATGTTTACAAGTATTCACTTAAATAAGAAGACATGTCGCGTTATAACAACACAAGTCGACTTGCAACAACACGAAATTTACCATATCATATTCATATGGAAACGTATATGGTACACCCTGATGATGTCATTGGATGCGAAGATGTGTGCTTATAGGACGACATGATCACACCAAGTTGTCATAAAATTTAAAGAATAATATGATAATTTGATCATGACGTATTAACAGAACACGATTTGTTGTCTTAATCTGATCATTACTCAATAACAGAACTCGACTTGTCGTCTTAAAATAAAACGACATAACTACATAATAACGTATTTTGTAAAAACTGCTATGTTGACTATGCTCGTTGTTTATGGCTTTTTGACTTGCTATAGGTCGAGATGTCGGATTTAACTGCCTTGCCATTTTTTGTTTTAGACGACAAGTACAGATCATGACAATATATTCATGTCATTGAAAACTGACATTATCATATTAGGTGTTAGTTCCCATGTCGACTTATCAAATTATGTTGACTTTTGTCACAATGGCTCTAAATCGCTCACCTGAGTTTCTACAGCCCTCTTTTGATATCTTAAGGTGGCTATTTTCCCCTTTTTCATGCCGCGGCAGCTACAGTTTTTGACAGAATCAACTTCTCTTAACAAATTTGAAAGCCCTTCACCAAAGGATCATTCCTGCCAAGTTTCAACAAGATTGGTCAACTGGTTTAGGAGAAAAAGATTTTTAAGAATTGACTATTTCCGCGTTTTTCATGCCACGGCAGCTAAAGTTTTTGACGGAATCAAATTCTTATAACAACTTTGAAAGCCCTTCACCCAAGGATCATTCCTGCCAAGTTTCAAGAAGATTGGCCCGCTGGTTTGGGAGAAGAAGTTTTTTAAAAGAATTGTCTATTTTCCCCTTCTTTCATGCCGCGGCAGCAAGAGTTTTAGACTGAATCAAATTCTTTTAACAACTTTAAAAGCCCTTCACCAAAGGATTATTCCTGATAAGTTTACAGACAGACAATGGACAAATGGACAGACACGAGTAAAACAATATGCCCCCGATCTTTCGATACCGGGCATAAAAATGAGTACATTTGGACAAAAAGTGTGGCCTCCAGAGTGCATACCAGCTTTTTCTAAGATTTGGCCCAGTGACCTAGTTTTTGACCCCAGATGACCCAATTTCAAACTTGTCCGAGAAATCATTAAAACAAAGTTTCTGACCGAATAATAGTATATTTGGACAAAAAAATGTGGCCTCTAGAGAGCACACAAGGTTTTTCAAAATTTTGATCTAGTGACCTAGTTTATAACCCTAGATGACCCAATTTCAAACTTGTCTGAGATTTGATAGAAAAACTTCCTGAGCAAAAATGAGTACATTCGGACAACAAGAGCGAAAACAAAGTCAATAATGGCAATTTTGTCAAAAACAACGGCAGATAACTCAAGATGCATGTTTCCGATCAAGCTGAAAATTTTACCTATGAACGATCTAATCGTCAAAATATTCAGTCGAAGTTTTGTATTGATTGATAAATATTTGTGGATGCAAGAGGGAAAACAAAGTCGAGAATGGCAATTTTGTCGAATTCAAGGGCAGATAACTCAAAATGCGTAATTCCGATCAGGATAAAAAATTAACCTGTGCAAGATCTTATGGTCAACAAAATTCAGTATAAGTCTGGTGTTGATTGATAAATATTTGTGCATGCTAGAGTGAAAATAGGAATTTTGTCAAAATCAAGGGCAGATAACTCAAAATGCGTAATTCCGTTCAGGATGAAAATGTTACCTATGCAAGATCTTATGGTCAACAATATTCAGTATAAGTTTGGTGTTGATAGATAAATATTTGTGGATGATAGAGTGAAAACAAAGTCGAAAATGGTAATTTTGTCAAAATCAAGGGCAGATAACTCAAAATGTGTAATTCCGATCATGCTGAAAATTCTACCTATGCAAGATCATATGGTCAACAATATTCTACTAAAGTTTTGTGTTGATTGATAATTATTTGTGGATGCTAGAGCGAAAACAAAGTCGAAAATGGCAATTTTGTCAAAATCAAGGGCAGATAACTCAAGATACGCAAATCCGATCAAGCTGATAATTTAAGTTGTTCAAGATATTATTATCATTAACATTCTGTCCAAGTTTTATCTTGATTGGCCAACATTTGTAGATGCTAGAGTGTAAACAAACTCAAAAACTGCCTTTTTTGACATTCAAGAGCAGATAACTCAGTACTTTCTGGTCCGATCAGGCCCATATTCGAACTCATCCGAGAACTTATGTCCATACTTGTTTTGACCAAGTTTGGTTAAGATTGGCTAATGTTTGTGGATGCTAGAGTGTAAACACCAAATTGTTGACGGACAGACGGACGGACGCACGACGGACAAAAGGCGATCACAAAAGCCCACAAAGCTGATATTAAATGTTCAAGTAGTGGAAATATATATTCCAGATGCTTGATTACCACGTGAATGCAACTTGTTTCTTTTTGACAAAAATATTGATGTAGGAAAGAAATAAAGGATTTTTGTCAACATGCCTACTAAAACTAGATAAGTCAGGGAAGATCGATGTACAAATTATGTGGATAAGATGACAAAGCATACGTCGACATGACATATTTTAAAATAATGATGCACTAACTTATGTCGGAAAGATTAGTTTACGTAGACAACCGGTAGAGTTAATTTTCTTTTGTTATCATGACAAGTCGACTTACCTGAAGTCGACTTTATCATTTTATCAGGGTGTACCATATGCGTTTCCATATATTCACACCACGGTGTCCATTTAAAGCTTCCGTATCATTGTCTACAGGTATACTTATATGGTGGCTGATTTATGCCATTTCGTGTAGTCGCCTTGCACCACGCCATGTCGAAGGCGACAACACACCAAAACGGCACGCGACATCACGACACATTGAATCTGGCGACATGTCGCCTTGTCGTGTTACCTCTTTCAATCCGCCATCACGACAAATTGCCGCTTTGGCGTGTTGTAGCCGTTGACATGGCGGGGCGACAAGGCGCCAACTCGCCATTCGACACGAAAGTAAAATGTTGCGTGTTGTCGCTATAGATCCGTCGCGTGGTGACTTGTCGTCCCGGCAAGTCGAAGGCGACATCACGACAAATTGCCGTTTTGGCGTCATGTCGCCTTCGATGTGGCGGGTTTCAAGGCGACAACACGAAATGGCATAAATCAGCCACCATAGGTATAAGAAATTGATTTTTTATTTCCAGGTAGCCAGTCGTCGTGTATTTGTCACGTTATCCATAATCTACCTGATATTTGGGGTATTTAACAAAGTGTCGGCTATATTCGTCAGTATACCCTACCCTGTACTCGGGGGTACCATACTCACCATTATGAGTGTGTTTGTAGGAGTCAACATGTCACATCTGAAGGTATGTATTAATACAGACTGGAATTACTTAACCCTTTCCCAAACGACAAAATTTGCGTGATCCGTTTCAAAAACTGCCACAAATGACAAAATGGATGCTATTAAAGATAGGATTTGTGTGAAATATAGCACAGAAAAGATTGAAACAAAAGGAGAAACTGCTGGTTATCAGCAGTTTCTTCTTTTCTTTCAATGTTTTCCCAAGCCTTTTCTTCTAGCGATGTCAAAACCGGATCTTGTTTGGGAAACCGTTAAATAGTCCCCATCAATGTTGTAAATTCGACACCCATGTTTGAAAAGTGACGTTGATATTGCCTCTATGTCCCCATTGATATATTTTCCTTCAAAGTATCAATATTTCTATGAAGAAAATAGTTTGAAGTTTGAATTTCATTAGCATAATGTAACGGAAGAAATTGTGATTCAGTTGTCCAAGAACGGAATGTGCATTTGGTAAAAAAGAAAAAATAGAATAACTGGGAGCATAACCGAATGATAATTGTATGCCTGATGTCATTTCCCTCTGTTTCGGAACATACATTTGAGCCAGGATCTGGACAAACGTCCTTTAAGGCTTTGGAGACCAACATAGATCCAGATCAGCCTGTGCATACACACAGTCTGATCAGGATTCACATTGTTCTCTAATCTATCTATCTAGGTATTCTGCTGCTCACCCTCACGGGTAACTTCGAGCAGTTGCGCGTCTGTGCCAAATTAAAAGAGTGAGAAAGATAAGAGCTAAAAGACGATGATGATGAATAATAGCTTCTTTGTAACCTTAAGTTACTTAAAGAGAGCAGCAAGAAAGCATAATGGACTGCCTTAGACCACAGGCTTATCTTCAAAGTCAATGTTTAAAAATGCTGTAAGGGACGTTTTTTCCAGATCCCGGCTCATTTAAATGTCCAGTCTAATTGATGCCATGTTGCTGATCTAGAACTTATCCTGACATCAACTCATATTTGGCAAAACGGGGGTTCATTATTAGAATGAGTTGTTAGAGTGCGAGCATTTGAGAAAGATGTCTAGACTCATACTCGGGTATTGTTATTTAGCAATTTTACCTTCTGTTTTAGGTTGTGAATCTGTCCTCCACAAGGAACCTCTCCATTATGGGGTTTGGTATCTTTATTGGCTACCTCATACCCACCTGGGTGGGACAGAACCCAGATATGCAGTATACAGGTAAGGAGGTATTCAAGCTTCAAAATGGGTTTTCTTAGTATTCATAAATGCCCAAATGCATAGATAAGGCCAGTTTGAGAAGAGGCTTTACCTTAAAGTCGTGTCTTAAAGTTCCAGTAAAGGACTAGTTTGAAAAAGAAAACCAACATCAATTGCATATTAAATTGCGACCGGCATGTAGCCAGGTAAGCGTGTACATTTTTACAATAGAATTTAAAGAAATATGGTTGAGAAAGGTCAGATTAATGATTCTATTTTGAATTCATAATCCTTCGAGGTTTGGACTGTCTATATGCGTATACACATCGTATCGACGGATTAACAAAAAAATTCATTAGATAAAAGCATTTGTAAGGGAGGTAATTAAAGCAAATATCCTTCAATGTTAGCGAAACTGTTACGCTTTCCTAGACCTATATGAGGCATGCGATTGAATTAAACCACTTCGACTCCTCACCAATTTGATATTTTTCTGTGTTATTATAAGGGTTTTGACGACCTTGAACGAAGAGAAGATGCTGATGACAAACAGTTTCTTCTTTCTATCAAGGTTTTCTGTGATGGTTTAATTCGAAGATTTTATGCTCTTGTTATTATTGAAGTTATCGTCTGCAACTCTTATAAATTCGAACATGCTTAAAGGCAGAATAATACTTAACATCTTGCAAATTTTCCGAGAACTTCGTACAAAAAATAAATATGTATTATTAAAATATGGTCTTTAAATTGCATATATTCCAAATCTTAGCTTTCTACCTTGTTTATTGGCTTAGATGTCGACGGATTTAAAACCCCATGATTTGTTGTCCCGAGGATAATCTTTACAATAAAGGAACATATGGGGTTTTAAATCCGTCGACATCCTAGCCAATACACAAGATAGAAAGCTTAGATTTGGCATAGATGCAATTTAAAGGCCATATTTTCATAATACATATTTATTTTTTACGAAGTTCTCGGAAAATTTGCATGATTTTAAGTGCCATTCCCCCTTTAAAATTATTTAAAACTTATGATGAGAGTGTGTCGATATTCATTTATTTCATATTATGAAGTCAATAAAAGACACAAATTATTGTGATGTTTATCAATCATTTCACAGTCAAAGCCTAGTTCTTACGCGTCCGTTGTTGGAAGTTGTAAACTTATTCAGAGAGAAAAAAAAACAAAAAAAAAAACGAAACTTATAGCTATCTGTTAGCCAGTTATCTTTACTGTTTCTCAGTTATCTTTACTAAATGTCATTATTTGAGATCATATATAACACCTTTGTTCCTTTCTCAGGTAACAAAGACATCGACGATATTATAGAGGTTATCCTGGGTAACCCCAACTTTGTTGGAACTATTTTAGCCTGTTTCCTCGATAATACAATACCAGGTAAACCCTATCATTTTTCCATTATTTTTCTTCTTTCGCATCGATCTTTTCAAAAGCATTTTCCACAAAGGAGGTTAAAAATACTAAAATAAATTCAATGTTAAGAAAATGCTCAAGCCAACTTATATCGCTTTCTTCAATTACAGAACTAATATAAGGTGAGGATCGAATAATTCTTAAAACACCCTTTTGCTGCGCACTCGGGCGTCAAACTATTTCTTGGGCTTCTGGAATCAATTCAATCCTTTATCATATCGTACGTGTTAGTGCAAAACGTCGTAACTCCAGCTTTCATCAAGCTGGGGTTACGAGGTTTTGCAATAACACCGACGATAAATTACATTCTGTAGGTACGGCGGAAGAGCGTGGTATCTCAGCCTGGCAAAATACAGACGGAGCCTCCACCGAGTCCGGGGTTCAAACCGACTACATGGAGGGACCAGAAGTATACGAGCCAGTGCTGCCAAGAAAGATGAAAAACAGTAGAGTACTCAAATATCTGCCTATATTTCCGTACAAGGAGACAACAGAAAACTCTTCCTAGCTACCTAGCTCAATATGTTACCATCGGAATGATAGCATTGTCGCTTTTCTCCAAAAACCCGTAACTACTACTTGTGAAAAGCTGTAGTTTCGAGGTTTTGGAAGAAAAGTACAGTCGACACTCGTTGTGTCGAAGTCAAAGAAGCCGTCAAAATACCTCGACATATCTGGAGTTCGTCTAATCCGATTTCATGAGGTTTCGACTTAAATGACATTTGGCCATTTTTGTTTTTCATCAAGAGCGTTCCAAATTGAAATATAGTAGGAAAAGGAAAGAAATTGCTCGATACGAGCAATTTCTTTCCTTTTCCTACTAAATTTCAATGGCTTTGTTTATTTCGAAATTATATTGTTTCAATGACGGGCCAAGACTTTCACTTCGAGTGAAGCAGAAATTCGACTCATCCGAAGTCGAGATAACGAGTGTCGACTGTATATAGATACTTGTATCGAGAGTACTATAGAATCATGAAGATCAGTTCGTGCCTTGTAGTAAAATAGGATCAATGATTTTATGGTTTCTGTGGTTGTAGCGACAGGTTATGGTAAGAGTAAGAAGAGAATAGCATGGCTCCTGATCAGACTGCATGTTTACGTTGGCTGAACTGGATCCATGATGTTCTTTAAAGCTATAAGGTCTTACTGTGCATGCATATCCTTCTCAATTTAAATGACTGAATAATTTTCCGATCTTTTTAAACATCAAGAGCCTTTGAAGATACGTGTGACTTCCAAACTAATGACACACATGTCAGGAATTGGAAAAAAGTATGGTAGCTTTTAGACAAGCATAGGAATAAAACAACATCTGCCTAGAAATGTTATAATCCTGTCACTACATAAGTAAAAAACAAGTAATGATATGAAGTAAGAGCTATTGGAATGTACAAGTAACGATTTTTTTAAGCAGATTGATTTTTGAATCTCAGGGTTTTCATCCGTAATTTCCTTTTTGTAAGTCATTTACCAAACGATATTTTTGATTAGTTCATATTGAACGGTAGAGTAGAAGTAGAATTTCCGATAATCTTTAATAACTCTGTCAATACTTGATCAATTTGAATTCAGTTTGAAGCAGAGAAGGTGGAAAAATGTAAGGAATAACATGGACGAGGTGGATTTTTGAAAAATCAACTGATAAAAACGTTATTGAAGATCAACCAAAATGTTGGTTGATCGTCAATAACTTTTTTATCAGCTAATCTTTCGAAAATCCACCACATCTATCTAATGCGTAGCGCCAGTCCGCATTCTCTGCTTCAAACCGAATTCAAATCGGTGCAGTATGTACAAAATTATTGAAGATTTTCTGAAAATATTGTATCACGTGATTATCCACCGTGGTCAATCGAAAATCTTAACTTTACACAACAGAGATCTATCAGAGAAAATACGAAACTACTTGTTAATAAGGATTTCTTATTTTCATTTTCTCTCGAGGGTTTCTTAGTTAACATTCTGCTGAGACGTCAAATCAGGGCTCTTTAAAAGGGAAATAATATTATGTTTTATAGGTCTTATTCACAATCAAAGCAATGCAATTAAAACATATATCTTTTGCTCACTATATTTGTGTTAGTTATTTGACCCAATAACCCCTTGCTTGAATGACCACACCAGTGAGAGTCTTTGAAAACTTTGATAGAAAAGAGGAAAGTGATGATGTAACAATTAGCATTTTCTATTTTAAAGAGCGAGATCCATACTGTATACATGGAGATGTAATCGCTATTAGATTCCATTTAGTATTACCTAGCTATTTTGAAAATCTAATACCAGTGTAGTTCACGATAAATGACCTGGCAGAGCATCACTAGCAAATAGCTAGAGATGCTCTGCCAGGTCATTTATCGTAAGGCAAGCTATTAGCTTGATTTATGAACAGTGATCAGATGTACTCATGGTGACGATTATCTAATTATTCCCTAGTGTCAATCCTTTCTCGAACGACAAATCTTTGGGTGTTCCAACTCAAAAGCAGCTGAAGATAGCAAAATTGATGTTTATAATGATAAAATTTATGTGTGATATAGAATAAAAAAAAACATTAAGACAAAAGGAGAAACTGCTGGTTATCAGCAGTTTCTTCTTTTGTTTCAATGTTTTCTCAAGCATTTTCTATTAGAGATGTCAATACAAGGTCTTGTTTGGGAAAGGGTTAGCGCGTTCTTTAGAGTGAGATTTTTTAAGTCTTAAGGTGTTTTGGATAAAGCGTTTTTAAGACCGAGACTTTGGCCGAGCTGTTCCGAATGCTCCATATTTATACAAATGACGTCATCATGACGTCATTTGTATAAAGTATGGAGCATTCGGAACACCGCGGTTTATGAATTATGGAGTGTTCGGAACAACTCGGCCAAATCTCTTTTATATTTTTTGTACAGAGTTGACCGAGGGGTTCCGCACGAAGTATAGGGTAATGGCGCCTCCCATTGAGCGTCTTAAAAATCTTGCTATAAAGAACGCTTTATCCTAAAATATCTTAAGAAATCTCAAGAAATCTCAAGAAATCTCGCTCTAAAGAACGCACCTCAGATTGATTTTTGAATCTCAGGGTTTTCATTAATAAATTCTTTTTTGTCTCATAAACCAAACGACATTTTTCAGTAGTTCATATTGAACGCTAGAGTAGATTACAAAGCGTCAATCGAAAGTCTTAACTTTACAGAACAGAAATCTTTTAGGGAAAATGCGGAACTACCTGTTGATAATGATTTTCTATTTTCTCTCGAGGGTTTCTTTGTTAACATCCTGCTAAGACGTCAAATCAGGTTTTTTTTTAAAAAAAAAAATATACATAATCCTTATTCACAATCAAAACAATGCAATTAAAACATATATTAAAGGAAAAAAGAAATGCAACAAAAAATAATTTGGTCATGCGTTTTGTTTTTCTCAAAATCACCATTATCCGCATACTTTTTTCAATGCATAGTAAAACTTAATCTTTTGACTTTCTTGTGTCAAAATTTCATCAATGTGACAGGTTGTACGTGCCATCAATATGCGTTTAAACGAGAGCGGTTTGGCATCAACGTTAAATGTGTTCTTGCACGCAATCCAAACGGATTATAACGATACCTGGCTGAAATTTGATTGCTGTACTGTTCATGAATAGCATGAACAGTTTTTCTCGATAACAGAATTTGTTTCCGTAGGTAAAATAAACGCACGTTATGGTCCTGACGTCATGACGTTAGGCGTTGACAACCGTTTTTCGGGAGACCACCAGTTGTTCCGTTAGTTCTGAGACGTTATCTCAAGCAATATTTTGTAAAACGTTGTACACCAAAGTCAGCAGCAACTGCGGGTTGAGATTTTCTATTCGTAAACATCACGATTGCTACCGGACGACGTCTTTGAATAGGTTGCAAAACGATATTAGGGATTTAATCAAAACAAAAATCATTGCATTTTGTCGAGTCGACGTGCATCTACACAAATTAAAAGAGTTCTATGTAAAGTTTGGATATTTAAAGGTTTGCACGTGAGAAACGTGTAAACGTCTATTTTGACGTTGTCTCATAGGTAAGACAGGTTCAAACGTAAACACAAAGATTGCTATCAAGATACAGTACCCTGTAATAATCAGTTACATTTTTGACTCAGTAACATAAAAGAATTAAGAGAAATAACAAAAAATAGTTGTTGCGTTACTTCTTTCCTCTAGTATATATCTTTTGCTCACTATGTCTGTGTTAGTTATTTGACCCAATAACCCCTTGCTTGAATGACCACACCAGTGAGAGTCTTTGAAAACTTTGATAGAAAAGAGGAAAGTGATGATGTAACAATTAGCATTTTCTATTTTAAAGAGCGAGATCCATACTGTATACATGGAGATGTAATCGCTATTAGATTCCATTTAGTACTACATAGCTATTTTGAAAATCTAATACCAGTGTAGTTCACGATAAATGACCTGGCAGAGCATCACTAGCAAATAGCTGGAGATGCTCTGCCAGGTCATTTATCGTAAGGCAAGCTATCAGCTTGATTTATGAACAGTGATCAGATGTACTCATGGTGACGATTATCTAATTATTCCCTAGTGTCAATCCTTTCTCGAACGACAAATCTTTGGGTGTTCCAACTCAAAAGCTGCTGAAGATAGCAAAATTGATGTTTATAATAATAAAATTTATGTGTGATATAGAATAAAAAAATAAGACAAAAGGAGAAACTGCTGGTTATCAGCAGTTTCTTCTTTTGTTCAATGTTTGCTCAAGTATTTTCTATTAGAGATGTCAATACAAGGTATTGATTGGGAAAGGGTTAACTTGACCAACTGATCAAAAAAACCTCGCTTATACCAGAATACCATGGATAGCATATAGATCAAGTTACGCTTATTTGCTGGCTGATCTTGACCCATGTTGGGATCAGAAAGACTGAAAGTCAAAAGGGATCTTTTCAACATATCTGCATATTTGGATATCCCAGAACAGCTGTGTTCCATTAACAAACAGATGTAACCATTGTAATGATGATGCTTTGACCATTTCCCCAAAATACATGTTTTGTAAGTCCCTGATAGATGAAGCATGGGAAAAATACTTAGGCAAAAGGAGAAAATGACAGTAGCCAGCAATTTCTCCTTTGATCCAATATTTTCTTAGCTATATTGTATCAAAATTCAGTTTTCACCTTAATCCATTTTGTAGTTTACATCAGATCTTTAATTTAACACCGTAGCATTATGCTGTTTGGTTAATGACTAATTATTCCCTCGTGTTAAGAACAACTATAGGACAGCTGATGACCGGAACGTGGCTGTTGGAAACTACGGAATTGACCTTTTCCATAACACAACATGATAATAGAGCACGCTTACAAAGAATTGCTATGTTTTTATTTTATATGAATCTGCAGCAATAAAAGAGAAATGATTTCGTGCATATAGAAAGCTGTCTTAAATAATTTGTCTGATATTTTATCTAGGGAAATTCGTGTAGACAGATATTTTTAGATTTCTAGGTTAGCTAAAATTCCAAGGAAAGTAAAGAAAATGCATTTTAACCTGATCGCAACTCTAAGAGTATGGCATTTAAACAAAACAAAAACAATAATTGACCCTTTTCCAAACAATTACACACTTTGATGACTCAAATAGAAAATAATTAGGAAAACATAGTGACAAAATAAGTAAATTCCTATATTGTATTCAAACTCTCTATATATCAACATGCCGCTGCTTTTCTTCGAAAACCTCGTATCTGCAGCTTAAGGCCAGCTGCAGATACGAGGTTTTCGCAGAAAAGCGACATACGTGTTATCGTCTGGATCAGCTTTCAAAATGTTCAGTCAAAAATTTGTTAGGAAAAGGATTATTTACTATTTCAACAATACGGACACATTAAGTAAAATACTTTTAATCATCACGTTTCATGAAGAAAGCGAAATTGAATTTTTTATAAAAACACAGATGAGTCGGAATTTGTATGAATGACCTGTCTGCGTTTACAATCAGGCTGATCATGATCACAGTCATTTTTTTTGAAAACGTTTAAGGCAGTGAAGTGTATACAAAGAAGCCCTTATGAGATTCACACGACTTCAGAACTATTCGGGCGTGATCGAAACTTTTCGGCAGTGGAGTTCCACCGCCGAATGTTTACGACCGCGCTCGAATACATGTAGGTTCGGATACGTAACGACGCCGCTCAAAAAGGCCGATGTTCTATGAATCCCAAAATGGCCACATTACGGGTATTCTACCTTATCTATAAGATTTCTTTACTCTTTGACCCGATGGTTCGGAAAAATAAACGTGGTTCACATTTTTATTTCGAAACATCGTATAAGAATGAGCCCCTCGGGATTTGGATGACAAAACATCATAGTTGAAGGAAAACGCACAACTAAAACAAAATACCAAGAGAATTGAGATAACTCAATCATGGCGGATTTGAAATACAAATAGAAGCATTTAACCCTTTCCCAAAACAAGACCTGGTTTTGACGTCCCTAATAGAAAAGACTTGGGAAAACATTGAAACAAAAGAAGAAACTGCTGATAACCAGCAGTTTCTCCTTTTGTCTCAATATTTTCCACCCCATATTTTACACAAATCATATATTTGATAACTTTCGTTTTGTCATTTGTTGCAGTTTTTGAAGTGGATCCCCCTAAAATTTGGCTGTTTGGGAAAGGGTTAACCAATTAGGCCTACCAGACGGCAAATTATACTCTGAATTCAAAGTTGTTGCAATTGACAATTTGTAGTACATATGTAGTTTCTTTTATTCAAACCATGTTTTAAGGCCTTCATCTTGTGGGCGCCTTATTATCCGGAACGTGTTAAATCAGTTCAGATTTTTTGTTCATCCTTTGACGTATTTGTACATTTTCACAAAAATAAGTGAATTATTCACTTCATTTCTAGATATTATTTACCACCCCAGTAAATCCCTTGCGATTTTCTGCGTTCTTTGCTTTAGTTTTTTCCCAAACGGCAAAATTATAGGGTGATCCAATTCGAAAACTACCACGAATGACAATACAGAATTTATTAAAGATAGAATTAGTGTAAAATATTACATATAAAACATTGAGACAAAAGGAGAAACTGCTGGTTATCAGCAGTTTCTTCTTTTGTTTCAATGTTTTCCTAAGCCTTTTTTTGTTAGGGACGTCGAAACCAGGTCTTGTTTGGGAAAGGGTTGATGTTTTTCCCAAATCAATCTCGTATTAACCCATTATCAGACAACAAAATTTTGGACTGTTTCAATTTGAAAAGTGTTACAGACTACAATTTCACACAGATGAAATGTTAAATATTTTTTTTCCATTTTAGGTTCGAAAACATTGTGGAAAATGAAGGAATTGCTTGTCACAAACAATTTCTTCATTTTACACAATGTTTTCCCAAGTATTATTTTAGAGGGAGTCAAAATGCGACACTGTGCAGTGATGGGTTAATAGATTTATTCAAAATGTGCGCAAATGTTGGGCATTGACATATTATTAACTCTTTCCGAAACAATGCCTAGTTCTGACGTCCTTTTAACTGCAAACAGAGACAGAAGAAATTGCAGCATTTTCGTATAATACTCTTTCCGTGCTATAGAAAATAGAGACATGTTCCTTAAATCTTATGGAATTGATTCTTTGTTTGAATGACATTTCAAACCACACCAACTATGATGGTGTTTCTTGGAAAGGGTAAACTAATTAATTACCATGCTCAGGTCCGTAGGATCAGGAGGGGGGCTATGAGGGGCTAAGCCCCCACCAAAAGTTGGCAAAAATGCCAAATTATCCTTTTTCACACTGAAAATTTGGGAAAATCCAAATTAGCCCCCCCCCCCTATTCAGACAATAAGGCTTTAGCCCCCCAATAAGAATTTGCTTCCTACGGGCCTGATGCTAATGCATGTATATGAGTACAAAGTTGTAATTTGGATTAAAGCAGAACATATTTCTAAATAGAAAGTGGTAAATAACTCGGAAAATGTGATTAATTGTCTATTTTCATTTATCCATAGAACAGATTTGTCATAATCTCAAAATGACTTTTTTTCATTTTTCAGCCAAATAATAGGCCAATATTAACCCTTTCCCAAACAAGACCTGGTTTTGACGTCCCTGATAGAAAAGGCTTGGGAAAACATTGAGACAAAAGAAGAAACTGCTGATAACCAGCAGTTTCTCATTTTGCCTCAATATTTTCTATGCCATATTTTACACAATTCCTATCCTTAATAACATCAATTGTGTCATTTGTGGCAGATTTTGAAGAGGATCACCCTAAAATTTTGCCGTTTGGGAAAGGGTTAATAATTCATTGTAACAGTTCCCAGGAGATTCTAGATTCTATTTTTTGGTAATCTTTTGTTTTTACCATAGTTTTGTCAAAAAACATGACATGTGTGATTAACCCATTACCAGACGACAAAATTTTAGGGTGGTCCAAATTGAAAGATTCTGCAGACAACAATTTCAAGTGAAAGAAATTGCACATTTCTAAGTCTTTTTGGGTAGAAAACATTGTGGGAAATGAAGAAATTGCTTGTCACAAGCAATTTCTTCATTTTCCACAATGTTTTCCAAAGCCATTGTCTTATGGGGAGTCAAAAAGAGTTACTCTGTGGTAATGGGTTAAAAGATAAACAGCAGTAAATGTGGTGTTCTAGAGTTAATGTATATTTTGTTTCAAAACCATTTAGTTCCAGACGAGTCTTCCATATTTAGAATTGACCTAATTAAGTAATTATTTTACACTTAGTAAAATAGTTGTTGCTTTTATATATTCAATAATACATCTTTACTTTTTTGTAGTGAAAGCCAGTTATCCAAATATAAAGAATAAGCACGTTCCGGATCCACTTTTTTCAACAAACACTAAACTGCGTGAGTGCTCATTTGAATTGCCTCGAACCAAAATACAGACAAACATCGTAAAGCGTTATATTTCCGCCGTAAATGTCACCGCTCCCTTCTACAGAGTGTCCCCCCAAAAAACGGAACCCATTTTTGAAAGTACATTTCTCATGTATCAGGTAATGTTTCTCCACCAAATTTACACATGCAATAGTAACGACAGTTTGCTATTAGCAGTTAAAATTTGGTTGAAAAATAATGATTAGTTTTCAAAATATTGACATTAAAATGAATATACCCGGAAAACCATTTTAACACGATATCGATCTTTTCGTTTTGCAGCGCGCGCCTACACTCATTGAATAAATTGACGCTATACAGTTGGTTGATATATTCAATACAATACAAAAATGATTTTGAAACACTGTATTCACAATAGTGCATTTTCATATCTTCTTTTTTGCTAATAAATAAACTGTTAATGCTGCGAGCTGCGATGTAACTAAACTGAATACAAACAAAATATCCAAGTGCATCACATACATGTACTCATGAATAATAATCATAGGCACTTATTTTATATCTGACCAACATGCCGGTCACTGCTCAATTTAAAGTATTACGGGTTTCATTTAACCTGACACTGACCTTTATGCAAAAAACAAATAACACAAAATTCACCAAAAAGATTTAAATCATAGTCCACAGAAATGTATACTATGCAAGAAAATTAAGGCTGGACTAATTTTAGGAAGCATACCAAGCTTGTAATTTATGAAAATAAAAGTTTAAACTGCGCCATGTGAAATGAATCACATAATAATTTGAAAATAATTCAAACAACCACCCTATGGACTCACTTTGAACGTACAGAACGTGGACATATTAAATTTTGAGAAAATCGGTACATACATGTACATCGGTACAGAATTCATTAGCTGACCGTTAGTGCGCTTTCACGAACAAACAAGACGCAAAAATCAATATCATGTCAGATCGTTTTTTAGTGCCATTATTAATTTGCTTAGAACTTTTGAACCGATGCATATTTTTAAGCGAAATTTGGAACACAAATGCAAAAATAATGTATCTTTAGTACTGCAAATTCAAAAATTAGATTTTTTGCTTACGCTTTGAAATATTTGACTTTGAATTAGGGTTCCGTTTTTTTGCGGACACTCTGTAGAAAGACTTGAAATTGCATTTTGCACTTTTAATTCTCAATGACCCTAAAATAAACATTTCAAGAAACGCTCTCAAGCCCATGTCCATATTTATTCCTAATATCTTCTGTCGCGTTTCGTAATTAACGAATGTCTGTCTTGAATACGACGGTATTTGTTTTCACGCAATATGTGTTTCAAACTGAAGTATTTTATATATTTCTTGCACGAACCAAAACGTTTGGGGTTATACAAGTTGAGAAATGTCAACATATTGGCATTCGGTTAATACAACTGCATGTATGCTAAATAGAAGTTCTGTGACAGGAACGAAAATCTCTAATAAGGCTCCAAAACTGTAATAACTTTAAGGTAGTCCACCCCAATAAGATTTGCGCGATGTCGGAATTATGTTTGCGAAGTCGAAAATACTAAATTTTAACGACAGCGCCCCAATAGGTTCGGATATGTAACGACGCCGCCCGAAGAAATCCAATATTTTATGAATCTCAAAATGGCCACATTGCGGGTATTCTTCCTTAATTGGTAAATAACAATTCAGATATTTGTAGATCTATATTTACTTAAGTTAGATATGATGATATGTTGGTTGCAGGTATTGATAAAATACTTCTTTTCATAATTTTAATTTTCCATTTTTGTGAATCCAAGAGGCATAACTCTTTCCTAAACTCATAAATCTTTCCTAAACGTGTAGAAGAAGAAAGTACTTGCACTCATTTAGACACTATGTTTTTAGAGTTGTATTTTAATAGGGACCGATTTTATTAAGTAACCCGTGACGTAATTTCGGACAAACAATAATTGTTCGTAGGTGTTGTTATAATATCTCGTAACTACGGCTTGATTCAAGCCGTAGTTACGAGATTATATAACAACACCGACGGTTTATCAAAACATAACGGTAAATTAAATCTATTTTTAGCACAAAATTCATTGCCATTTAACCATGTTTTGAGTTTCTTCGGTGAATTCCACTTGGTGTAGCGTCGGAAGAAAATGATATTGAACTTTGGTCATTACATAATTATGCAGATGTCCCGGACGTGTTCTGATTCGTACATGTTCTCAGTAGTTTTGTTCTAATTTTTACTGGAGAAATTCAGTTTCTTTGGTAAATCCCATTTAAGGAAACTACAGGATATTAAACAACGGTCATTAAATAATCATGCAGATGTCTCAGACCAATTTTGATACGCAACGATTTGGCACATGTTTGGGTTGTATTTCGAATTGTACCCAGGAGAAATAGTGTTTCTTTGGTAATTTGGTAAATCCCATTTTGGTTTAACGTCCAAAGAAAATGATATTGAAGTTTGGCCATAGAATAATTATGCAGATGCCATAGACACAATATTGGAGTATGCCCCATCCTAGGACAAAATTCACATGCCTTTATAATGCTATATTTTCCTAACTTTTGTCAACAAACGCTCGGTAGGAATTCGATTTGCAGAATGTTCTGAGTGCGGACATCAAGCTCGACATTCACTCAATTTTTTCACTCACAAATTATTGATCACATGCTTGGAATATCGTTATTATTCACTTAATTACAAATGCGTCCTGCCCTAATCCAAATTACAACATGGTGCTCATATACATGTATTAGAATGTCAACTGATTAATTATCTACTTATCAATACTCGCGAGGACAAATTCGTTATATTTTACTTTTAGCAAAATACGCACTGGCTTTGACACGATAGCAAACTCACATGACCTTATGGACATTTCACATATAAAATCACCCGCTTCAATGTAGGTTCCTGCTTTTTGTCGCTTTTCAACGAAAACCTCGTAACTGCACAGACTCCACAAATTCTCCACAGATTTTTCGCAAAGTAAAGTACCGTAAGTGCATTTGAGAGGTTCGTCCCAATTTATAACTTACTCTACACCAAAAATCATTGTTTTTTAAACATGCAAACGCAAGCATCTTTCGGTGTCTAAATAGACAAATAGAAAAAGAAACGTTCACATCTGCCGCGTAATGTTGCGATTTAAGGTTTGAAAACTCACGGTGTTTGGTATAAGGTGAGAAAGAATCGGCAATGGCGAAAATAAAGGCGTGTACGGTGAACTTTTTCTCGTCACTATCTGTATTGGTCGAGGAATTAGAAAAAAAAACTACATTGAAGAGAGCGTATACATAAATGTACGTTGCAAAACACTCAGTGATAGTTAGCCACCGTGATCCAATAAATCTGATTAGATACAGTTTGAGTATTTTGGTATGTTTGTTTCGAACACTGAGAAAAATTAAAATAACATTATTGTTCAACCTTAACCATCCCATTTATAACAAAACCATTTCAAAACAACGAAGGTTTATCTGGTAGAAGGTAAATAAGTGTTGGAGACAAAAATATTTCCATTTTCGTTTTTAGATCACCTGAGCACAAGGTACTCAAGTCACTACTTGCTCGACGTCCGTGCGTCGTCCGTCAATAATTGCTTTAAATGACATCTCCTCCTAACCTACTTGTCCAATTACAACCAAACTTGGCAGGAATGTTCCGTATTTGATCTCCTTTAAGAATTGTTAACAGAATTGAAATCCATATAAAACTCTGGTGGCCTTGGCAACAGAAAAATGAATGATTTGACTAAATCTCAAAAACATCTTTGAACGACACATTCCTTATAAGGACCCTGTTAAGAAATGCTAAACGAATTGAAATCCGTTTAAAACTCCGGTCGGTTGTCATGACAACAGAAAAGGAGAATTTTGACTAAATCCTCAATAATGCATGTAAACAACATCTTCTCCTATTCTACTGGGTCAACCAAACTTGACAGAAATATATCTTAGGAGGTTCCTTTTAAGAATTACAAAAATAATTGAAGTCCATTAAAAGCTCTGGTTGCACCTTTACTTTGGTTTGTTTATAGATATTGCTGTTCATTATATATATGTATTATTTATTAAGTCAAACTAGATCTATGTAATTCTTCAAATTGGAGGAAATAAAGAATGATAATAACATGGCAACAGAAAAAGCGAAATTACACGAAATCTATCTGAAGCAATTTCTCCATAACAACAGTGCCAAATGACATAACTTCATATTTGCATTACTTGTGATATTGCTAAGAGGTTTCGTCTTTGATTTTCAATATGAGTCTTCTTGTTTTTTTACAACATAACTTAAGCGGGTCTTAATGGTTTACAAATGAACTTCAAAAACATGTAAATCTCATACACTGACTTATATGCTTCATTATATATCATAGTTCCGTTGTTATCGAGTCTCTTGACATTTTATACACATGTAAAATTGCCTCTTTAACTTTAACTTTTTTTCTCGTTCAAATCCTAGGGGAATTACATGTATGTACAAGTTCAGTACATAAAGAGGTTATTCGTCTTGAATTCGCAAATCATAGAATGTAAAACAACGCATTTGAATGCAGACATATCTGATTTTAACGTCCCATTCAAATTGTGTTGGTTTGGAAAGTGTTTTAAGGGGGAATGCTCCAGTTTCCTAATTTGTTTCCCAGTAATAGAATTTATTTATATTTTGTATGATGAAATTACATGTTATTACCAATTGAAAAATAAAATGAAAATGGATGGTCAGCGATCTTATTTGAATTTTATAGGCATTCGTATCACATACCCCTACATCGAAAAAATGCACAATTTCTGTCACCTGTCCAAGGTCAATAAATGCTAATAAAATGCTGTATATTCCTCGTTTAGTCCCGAAAACGGATTTAAAGTAATGTCTTACATTCAATAAGGACAGAAAACCCAAAACATGTGCTACTATAAACGCGTAAATGTATAAGACAGCATGTTCACGTGTTCGGTTAGATCAACGAAGTTGGAGTGTTTTATGTCAATTTGCATATTTTTGGAAATATTTCAAGTTCTACATAATAGAATTTGATAAAACTCCCTCTTTGTATTAAGCAACATGTCCTGGTAATAATTCAAAAAGAAAATGTATAGGTCAGCGCACTCATTAGTGAATTACAGCAATTTTTATCAGCTATACATGAATACAATGACGCAAAACAGTGGTAACTGCATACACACTTACGAGTCTTGCTCTAAATAATCGATTTCCGTCTTGAGGAAATCAGTTTCGCATAATAAATACACTTTAACCATCGAAAAAGGTAAATTGTAATGATGTGTTATATTATTGAAAATATGGTAGCGAAACATATTGGCACGAAACATTTAATTTACTACAGTAAAGACCGAGTGTTCCGAAAAACTGGAGCATTCCCCCTTAATAATGTATGTCTGTGTATTTGACCAATGCACTCAATTATGACTGTATCTTGTATCTCGCAATGACGCTGATTGCAGAAAGTCCCCCAAGGCGTAGGTTGATCTTGTTGCATCGTATTCAACCCATTACGAGGCGGCAATATTTTTGACTTGTCCATATTCAAAGACGTTGCAGGTTGCAATTTCAAGTGAATGGAATATTACATTTTTGTCATCCGAGAAGAAAACATTGTGGGAAATGAAGACATTGTTTTTTACAATCAATGTCTTTTTCTTCCACAATGTTTTTCAAATCCTTATCTTGTGGATCGTCCTCTAGCGTGATATATGTGGTAATGGGTAAAATTTCCTACAAACCCTTTTCCCACATCCCAGCTTATTTGTTTTTTTTTGTGATCAAAGTAAAATGCATATGTTTTTGGTTCGTCAGTGGGTGACTAAAACCTCATAACCCATGTTTTTTCAAGTTGCAGTTTCGAGGTTTTGATACTCAACCACTAACGTTATGCTTCTTTATATTTTAGCTAAACTAGAAAAGTCTGTCTCAACTAATTTCCCTAGATAAAACATCTGCCAAATTATTTAAGACAGTTTGCTATATGCACGAAATCATTTTTCCTTAATTGCTCCTGTTTCATATTAGATCGTTTTCTTCAAAAAGAATAAATATTCCGAAGAATTCAATTCTATAACGTTTTGTGAAGAAGAAATACTAAATTGAATTAACCTTTTCACGATATTTTATGATACTACTGAATATTCGTTTTCAAAACACCCAGGAATGGAACTATACTGTAACAGAAATTAATTTCTTTTCTTCCATCAATGTTGTTTGCGTTGTAGAAAAGTCATTTTCTAAACTTTCATTTCCATTTTCGATCTTTTCTTTAAAAAATCTTTATATTGTAGGCCTAATCTTGCATGGAACAGTTTTCCTTAATGAAAAGGTGAATAAACTATTTACAGTTTATTTACCACGCCTATGGTATAACAATTTCTTTTTCTTACATTATGTTATTTCAGACTCCTAGATCATGAATTTTTCGTAAGGAATGGTAAAATTATGAAATGTCAAAAATGGGGCACGATCGACATTAAGACATCCTGTTGCATGTGAGACAGGTACATTACATAATTCGTTGCTTTTCAAAGAAAACATCGTAACTGCAGCTTGTTTTAAGCTGCAGTTACGAGATTTTCGTTGAAAGGCGACGTTATGTTGACGTTTATATCTTTTTCATTCACACCGTATTACGCCAACAGAAACAAAATGCCATATAATTATGTGTTTATAGCATTTGTTTCGTCTACGTTTATTGTGTTTCATATTAATGCTATCATGTACGACCCCGTGTTATAGACTTACCATAGCCTCATTACATTAGAGCAGGACTACAAATAGGACGGTGATTGGGTTTTAAACATGTACTATTTTACGAATTGTTGATCAGACACTATGTCGTGATTTCTCATTGGAATCGTCTCTTCAAGACAATTAAAATGAGCACAAATAATATATGACTTGGATTTGAAATGGCAAATATAGAACAGTTTTATCCCCACTTATATTTATGATATCATACCGGTAAGACATACACAACCCACATACATGACTACACCTACTCTCCAAAGCCAAGGTCTATTGATTAAACCATCAAATACATGTATGACCTCTGCAGTTTTTGATACACCAACAGCCTATTTGGTCGTCATAATCTAATTATAGCACATCATTTGAATTATCGAATCAAAATCATTCAGTTTTATCTTATATCATTATTACGTATACATAACATCGCTTCTATTTTTGGCTGAAGCCGGTAATTTTTGAATTATCGTATCAAAATCGTTCAGTTTTATCTTGTATGATTACGTATATATTACGTCGCTTCTATTTTTGGCTGAAGCCGGTAATTCAAAGCGTCAGCCAATGAAAATTTGTATCAGGTTATTCAAATGTTTTGTTGTTTTAGCGAACGATTGGATAACGAAATCCCGCAAAGGCCCCGAGATTAGACGTGAAATGACCCCGTGAGAACAGAGTATCATTCTATCAAAATGGAATGAAGGGATAGTGTTCTCTGTTTTAAGAGAGTAGACTACACCCATTACTCAAAACTTCTAACTTACCTTAGGAAAGCATTGATGCAAAAGAGCAAAATTCTAACGAACAACATTTTCCTCTTTCCTAGATATGTGCTTTGTCAATATCGATTTTAACCTGAATCAATTTTCAAGCAGGAAAAGACAAAATGTGCGTTGTGTAGGAAAGGACTGATGTCATGAAATTGGATAAACCCTGCATTAACCCTTTCCCAAACAAGACCTGGTTTTGACGTCACTTATAGAAAAGGATTGGGAAAACATTGAGACAAAAGAAGAAAGTGCTGATAATTAGCACTTTCTCCTTTTGCCTCAATATTTTCTGAGCTAAATTGTGCACAAATCCAACCTTAATTAACAACCATATTGTCGTCTGCAGCAGCTTTCATATTGGATCACCCTAATTTTTGTCGTTTGGAAAAGGGTTAAGACAATATACAGCACGTAATGCAGCGCCCTATGTTGACGTTTATATCTTATTTCATTGAGAACGTCTGACACTAGAAGAAACAAAATGACATTGTAATGTTTGTTTATAGGCTTTATTTAGTCTAGCTCTCTTATTTTGCAAAATGTTATTATTTATGACCATGTGTTCTTGACTTACAATAACTTCACTGTATGTTATCGTACAGTACTATAATGGTATACAAAGCCAAAGACAAACGGAGGTCAAGACATTCTAAATTTGTTACCGGTATTTCAAATCTAAACGCTATGATGTAGGTACTCCTTTAAATCGGCTCCGCGAGATGATTCCAATGAGTGCAATCAACATAGAGTTTGATAAACAAATAATGATATTAAATAGTTTTTAATCCCGATTCAATCCTGATGATGACAACCAGATAAATGGCGGGCATCGTTACTATTGAATTACATCTACTTCAATTGTGCATCCATACCGTTTTCTAGTAAAAGACGAAAAAAAAAAGCCTCATATGTGAGAAACGAATCGTATTTTCATTAAGTTCATTTAACGTATACAACCCATCCTTAGCACTGAAGGGCCAGAGGCAAAACTTGAAAAGTGCCAGTAATTCCTAAACTGTGTTACATTCCCATTCCTAATACAAACATAAGCAGTTTGAACGGTTTAAAATTTGAACTAATGTATACTTATGGAAATATTTGACAAAAATATTCAAAATTACCTCCCTTGTATATGAATATAGAGTGAAATAATATTTGTAAATTATTTTCTTCTTGAAGCATAATCTTGAAATCCGGCATGGCGAATCAACTTATGAGAGGAGTGTAATTACAAGTGTGGGTAATTTAATGTATTTCGTATAGCTAGAAAGTAGTGTTTTCAATGATGGGTCATATAACTTAAGGTGGAAGGGGACTACAGCAGGAATGTATCATAGGAAATTTGTTTTCAATGTATCCCTGTAAAACGGATACCAACTCAAAGCTTGCGTTGTGGCGAGTTCACGTTCACGACGTCGTGGCAACGTAATTAAAAATATATACGCCAAAAACTACGCGACGATGAACTCGCCATAGCGCATGCTATACTTTGGTACCAGTTTTACTGGGATATATTGAAATTAAATTTCTAATGATATAATCCTTCTTTAGTCCCCTTTCACCTTAAATATGAATTTAAACATAAATCCCCTATATTCATGCATGTATGAATATCAATTTATTATAAGTATTTGTTGCCATAGTTTTAGACTTACATTAAGCCTTTTTTCTAATAACAGTCAATGCGGTTGCTCTCATTCGAAAGCTGCAACAAACAACATAATGGATGGTGGTAAAGATAGAATAAGTGTACATTAGTGTACCTTATAGCACACAAAATATTTGGGCAAAATGAGAAAGTTCTGGCGACCAGCAATTTCTAATTTTACCTCAATCTTTTCCAAAGGTTTGTCCTATTAGGGACGTCAGAATTAGGTCTTGTTTGGGAAAGAGTAAATCTTCAAAGAAATGCAAGAGATGCAGTGCTTAAAGGAGATTATTAAAAAGAGAAAGAACACGAAATATTCTTATTAATAAACACTTCTCTTTTCTCTATTAAACGTTGATAGATGCTTGTTGTTCGTTGGATATGTCCATTTTAAAGGGACAGTTTATTCCAATTTCAATTTTTTAAAGTATGTCTTGATGCCAAGATTGGTTATTGTAATGAGTATAAATACTATTTCTTTTTTGAAGTTGTTGCCAATAAGCGAGAAACATGCATTTAAAGTTGAGACACAATCGATAAATTGCATATAAATCCGAACTGTTGTCCACAACAATTTGTTCAATTTTAACACAAAAATATAAATTTCTCGTAAACGGCGCAATATTTTGGCTTAAAATTTTCAGAATTTTCATAAGGAAATATCCTCTTTCAGATAAAAATAAAAGTACAATTTATGACAAAAAATTCTGAAATGTCACTTTAAACTCAAGACATCAGATTGGTCAACCTAGACATAAAACAATTAACCCATTACCAAACGACAAAATTTTAGACTGCTCCAAATTCATAGATGTTGCAGACGACAATTTCAAGTGAATGAAAATTCCAAAAAAATGATATTTTTGGGAAGAAAACATTGTGAAAAATGAAGAAATTACAAGCAATTTCTTGATTTTCCACAATATTTTCCATAGCCATTAACTTGTAGGGAGTCAAAAGAGTCACTGTGTGGTAATGGGTTAAGAAAAAGAGATCAATAGAAGGACCATTTTTGTGACCGCCTTATGACATTCGATACCGGCCTGGATTAGACCAGTCAACACATTCACATGTGGATCACATTTTGTCAATGACTAGAAGAAATGACTTTATCGCTGCTTTTTTACGAAAACCTCGTAACTGCAGCATAAAACAAGCTGCAGTTACGAGGTTTTCGTAGAAAAGCGACGTTATTATTGAATTATCAAGCCTTCATTTTCTTGAGAAAGAATAAGCTTTAGATCGAGTCCATCACACATGTCAGGATTAGCATAATATTCAAATTATCAGCATGTATTGTATTGGTTCGACTTCAAATTACAAAGTGCAGTGTCCTAAAAGTTGAATTCATTTTCTGAAAGGACTCCAGTAAAAGGTAACAGAATCTTACATTTCGAGAAGGGTTTATGGGTATTTGTTAAGAAACACCGCCTCTGTCGCAAAACGACATTCTGTCATTTATTTTATTCCGTTGCCATGGATACTGTGACAACCTGAAGCTAATTTGGTGTTATGTTTTCTTAGAAAGTTTACATTTAGACGAAATAATTTCATAATCCCCTAGACGAATATTGTGAATTTTAAACCAGTGTTAACCCTTTCAAAACAAGAAATGATATTGACTCCCCTACATGTATTTGTAAAGGCATAGGCAAATATTGGGATCACATGGTAACCGGAAATTTCTCCCTTTTCTTCAAAAGTTTCTATGCTTTATTGAACATAAATTCATTCTTCATAAACACCCATGTTTCCGTCTGCAGTAGGTTTTGAAGTAAACCATCCTGAAATTTCGTCGTTCGGGAAAGGGTTAAACTGTAAAAAGAGATCGGTACTATCTCACAAACCGATTTTTCTAACTCCCTGTTTTCATCAGGACATATGTTTGACATCCCATATAGATATAAAAAAAAAGAACAGGGGAAAAGTTTAGGCAAAACAAGAAAATGCTGATGACCATCATTTTTGACTATGGCTAGAAAATGTCTGTACTATACTTTAATCCATATATACTAACTAGTATATGTAAAATATTAGCGTACCAACAGCCATAAAATTGAAACAGCTAAAATTCATTTTTGTTTAGGAAAAGGGTAAAGGTTAAAATTTGTCCAAACTTACATATGACTTTTTCTGTCGAAAGTAAAGATTCGTCCAATGTTTCAAATTCGTTTTGAATTTTATTAACGGGGAGAAGGTAGGCCTATATCAAGTATTTCATTTTGACGAACTGACACTGTTCTTCCCTTTGTAATGTTCGATTTCCAAACGCTCTATATCAGACAGTATAATAATACATGATATAAGTATATTAGTCTAACCATAACTTCTCGGATCGCGACACATCTCAGCTCGTAACCAGACGAATTACGTCTGACATTTATTTCGTTTGTTCTCAGATAAAACCTGCAAAAACTAAGGTTGTTGTTTTACTAGAGCAATAACAGTGAGGTAAATATGTTCATGGTCAAGGCTTTTCTCGACCATATGTTGACACGAAAAAAATCAATTCCTTTGCCACACCACCAACACCAACACGACGACCACCACCACCACCAACAACAACATTATGAAGAGATAAAACAAAACACCCCTCCCCAAAAGAACCCCCCCCCCAAAAAAAAAAAAAAAAAAAAAAAAAAAAAAAAAAAAAAAAAACCCATCTGACAGCAGGTTGTGGTATTAGGGAAACTCCAGACGTTTGAACTCTCGAAACTGAACTTTATATTTGTCTCGACACCTCCTCCTTCATTCCATTGTCTTTTTGAGCTTTGAGACTGATGTAGACAATATTTTCGTTTAAAATGAAATTATCTGTTGAAAGATGTGTTACATTCCACCAATTCTCTCTCCAGTATAGGAGATGTCGAAAACAATGTTAATGCAAAACCTTGCAAATCCAGCTTGGTAAAAGCAGGAGTTACGAGGTTTTGCATTGACACAGACTATCTAACACCACAAAACAATATTCATAAAATTAATGTCCTGTCCGTGCATTCACGTAAGTTGAATCTCCGCGAGGAAGGTTCAATCATCAAAGACCACAAGCTAGACTTTAACTCTTTCCCAAACGACAAAATTTTAGGGTGATCCAATTTGAAAGCTGCTGCAGACGACAAAAATGATGATGAGCCAATATTTATTTTCGTGGAAATCTGACAAAAAAAAGTTCAATTTTTATTTCCAATTTATTCTGTGAATTTCTGGTTCAGGGTGAAAGTACTACATTTAAAGTAATGAATAACGTTAACAGGAACATTCCGATGCACATGGAAATACTCGAGATCGTCTTTCATAAATCTATGGTCTCAATAAAATGTCCTCGCTGTAACAACCAAATTTTCTTTCAGAAATTCGATTTGCAAGTTTTAAGATTATTTCAAAGTATGTTTTTTGAGAATAAGAATCCAGACTGAAGGAATTATGTTCAAGTTGATTTCCAAAAATGATTTGTTTGGCTTTTTTTCAATGTAGTATTGTATTTTCCTAATTAAATAGAGAATTTTGTCTGTGTCAAATGTAATAAAGCTTCTATCTAAGACAAAATGTATGTGCATGTACTTTAGACTCTAGAAAAAAATATTCTCTTTGTTTTTCAGGCACTATAAAATTAGCGTAACACTTTTTTTGTGAAATAATTTGCCGAAAGTGCATCGTTACATCGAGGACATATTAGTTATTGCAAGGACAATATTCGCTATTTTATGAAATAAACAGAAAAAAATTAATTTCACAATTGTATTCAAGCTTCAAATAATTAGGTTAAAAAACATACCAATTTTACCATCAAAACACATAATTTTTATTGAACCATGCTGTAGTTTGTAATAAAAAAAGTCTTTGTTATTGGAATGACATTTACCATTACTGTGAGGACTTATATTTAAATATTTTTTTCCATTTCTTACATTGTATTGGCCTATATATGGTCTTTAAATATTAAAATCAATGCAATTGTAAAAAATGTATACATTTAAATGTAAAAGTCACTTTGTTAAACCCTTTCAAAAACGTTAAATTTTGTGCTATGTTACAACTGCTGATCAAGTCGAATCGATCGCACTGACTGCTCAATTTCGCCCATTATTCCCGACTTAAAGACTTTTCTCGATCTCTACTCGATCAACCCGACCTCTACCTTCTGTTTGATCCAATGAACAGATAAAGCACAGATCGAGTTGATCGAGATGTGGCTGGGAGCCACATGAGTGAAAGGCCATGTGATCGATATAAAGATGTTAATCCGATCACACTCGATCTCCAGTTTTGATTGATTCCTGATCTGGTCGATCGCCTTTCCGATCAATACACGATTGCTTTTCAATCAACTTTCTACCTAATTTTACACAAATATTTCTTTTATATATAAACAAATAGAGAAAGATGACAAAGTGGTGTGGATAAAGCTCGATTACCACGACCATTCCCGATTACAAATGGCGATCGAGTTCGATCTGTACTCGATCGCTTGATTCGGCATGGTCCAGTTGATTTGATCGGCAGTGGATACCTAGCATAAATATTATACAACTTGAAAGCTGTTGAAGACTACAAAATGAAGTTTATGAAAACTTGTGTGTACAATATAGATAATTGGATATCAAGGGATATCAAGGGAAACGGAGTAAGAGCTGGTAATCAGCATTATTTTTACTTCTCTTACTTTAGTGTTCGTAAAACCTTCTTCTTTGTGAAAAAAATGAGAAGACCCGAAGAAAGTTAAGCAATTACAAATATGACGAAAAACAGAGAAAAAATATGGAATGTCTTAAACCTTCTCGTCAAACCATAAAATATCACAATGGGAAAATAATAACATAATGAAAATTCAAGTGAAAAATATTCAAGATATAGTAAATCGTTTAGGAGCGAAAAATCTCGACCATAGTCTGACTGTACAGTCTTGGCATACTGATTGGGTTCGATCCTTTTAGCAATATACGCAGATGATTTGTTGTTGTTGTTGTTGTTGTTGTTATTCCTTTTTTGGAAGATAACTCACATAATAATTTAGATACACGGTTGTAAGACGTTGAGTGTCCTAAAACTGATTGTCCAAAAAACAAAACAAACAAAAAGAAATAAAGTAATTTGAAAATGTTTTCTTCTTAACTTCTTGTTTACCAAGATAAGATAATATTTGACAAAAAATCCATCTTTTTTCGGGATGAAATGTTGTGATTGCAAGATTACATGCACGATTCGAATCAATACAGTCACATGTAAATTGCCTTGAAAATTAAAAAAAAATCTACATGTCTTTCCACGGCACCCCTATAGCACCAGGAACTACTTTGCCATGACCACTTTAAAAAAATGACTAAGTAATTTCTTCAAAACCCATGGAACAAAGATATACAGATTCATGCCTTAAAAAGAAATAGTCTATAATGTCTCTCCGATATTGAGGAAAGGTCATTTCAGAACGATCATTTAGAATTAATCTTGTCAATTAATCTAGAATTATATCCTTCTTTCACCATTCCAAGGTGATTGGCAAAATATCTCCATTAGACTAGTGATAAAATGTATCAATTTGTGGTACCAAGAATCCATAAATGTGTAAGGAGTCCTTGCAATAACGATTCCAAGTCCGCTCCGTAACAACTGATCGGTACACATGTTTGGTAACAGTAATTATATTTTTTCAGCTGAAATACTTCGCTTTCCTATTATAGTTTGAGACAATTATGCACCAAGACCCTTTTCTCTTCGGCAAAAAGTCCAAATCACATAAGAAAACTTATTATGTCTTTGCGGTAACGATTTTCGTACTCCCAGTAACAAAACTGTCGTTATTGCGAGGACCGTTATTGCGAGGAATTCCGCGATCATTCGCTCCAAATTACACACAAGAATAACTAGGGAGAAAATACGTTGCATGCTGTAAACGACATGATTCTATATCTGAATAAGTAAAGCTAAACGATTCTAAGATCTGAGCAATATAGTGTGGTTGATCGCGTTGCATAGAAAACGAAAAAATAAGTCTACGCAGCCAACGGCCTACCTAATTTGCCTCGCAACTTCGAAACCAAGTATTACTTTGTTTTCATTTAAACATCGTGGCTTTGATGAGTGCTTCCACCTCCGTTTGGGTTGTATTTAAAGGAAATCTAACCAAAAATACTTTGATTACGCACATGTAAGTTATTGCGAGGACATTTCGTATCAAAAATCCAGGGACAGACATATATGGCCAAAAATCTTCGTCGAATTTCTATTTTCTCAAAAAGGACTGACGCTATCAATAATGTGAGATATAAAACATTAATGACATGAAGAAAAATGCGATCTTTACCGATTATTTCATATCGAAAATCATGTTGGAAATTGATAATTTTTTCCAGGGACAAGAGAAAATGGTCATTTTCCGGTACAAAAGTGCAATATTTTCAGAAACATTCCATCTGCCAGGCCAAATAAACTGTCTGTATTGTTGGTAGTGATGGTCGTTACACGGTGTACCTGAAATGACATTTTTATGAAAAGCCATTTCTGAGAAAATGAGCCAGGACAGCGATTTCCACGAAATAAAATATTGGCTCTGATAATAAAGATATGATTTGTGTAAAATATGGCATAGAAAATATTGAGACAAAAGGAGAAACTGCTGGTTATCAGCAGTTTCTTCTTTTGTCTCAATGTTTTCCCAAACCTTTTCTATTAGGGACGTCAAAACCAGGTGTTGTTTGGGAAAGGGTTAATACTAGGTTATACTACTGTAGCAATAATATAACGGGCCGCGGCTCGACGAGAGACGAATTTTGTCTGACATTTATCATGTTCACCCCCAAACCTAATTTGGGTGGTAGATTTTGTTTTGTGTAGCAGCGGTCAACGTCTTATGTAAAAAAAACCCTATCATTGGTACATTGATACAGTTAATTTTGGTCGGTTTATACCAACAAAACGCAATATCAACCGATTGAATGTTCAAAGTCATCAGCTGAAGCAAAAATATTTTTGCATAGCCACGAAGCGAGGTATAAATCAGTATGATTGATAACTTTACTATTGTACAACTATGTACATGTAAAACGTAACAACATGGTTATGTCACGACGGTGTCTCAGTAACTCAATAAGGAGTTTGATCAAACATAATTCGTCGCGAAGGCTCAAGCGATATTGTTTTACAGTAGATCTTAATAATATCTGTTACTGTATTTTGTATTAGTTGAAACATTATACACACGCTATCGATGAAAAAAATGAATACTGTGAATCCTGGCACAGGTATAACACAATAGAAAAGAGGAGGAAAACGTTTTTAGTGAAATCGCGTAGCAAAAATTAAACATATCTCACTACAAAAAAGCTACATTACACCGAACACCAGTGTGCGTGTTTTCAAAATGACACTCTGGTAATATAATAAAAAAAATTATACCATCGCTTTTATATGACGTTTCAGTTTTCTGCACATGTGCGTTTTGTCTTATTTCCGACAATTCTATTTAGTGTTCGACCTACGTTTTTGACCAATGAAATTGCAGTATATGTTGAATTTTCGCCTCTATATTTCGCATAAATGAGACTGCCTGCTAGTTTATCTGACGTCTACACATAGCCACGCCCCGTCTCCAATGAAACGCTAGCGAACACCAGGTCACAAGCGAACACAGTGTATAAATATTCCACGCACTGCTCGCCTTTTAATTTTTATTTTGTGTAGAATCTACTATACAGCCTCTATTTCATACTCAATGAAAACTTTACAATAAAGAAGAAAATATACAGGGTGTCCAAAAAGAAAGTTTACTAGAAGGCGTAACATCATGACGTAATTGACCTCGCGCAGAAAGTTATTATTTTCAAAATGGCGCGTCTGACGTCTGATCAGCGTATTTCCATTGTTAAAATGTTTTACCAAACAAAAAGTGTTACGGATGTACAAAGGAAGTTTAAAAATGAATACAAAAGAATGAATATGAGTAGAGTATTATCTACAAGCTTGTAAAAAAGTTTGAAGATCTTGGGACAGGGAAAGATGCTCCAAAATAGGGTCGCCCTTAGAGCAGTAGAAGTGAGGAATATGTTTGCAGTCTCTAAGACATGTTAGAAAGAAGCTCGGATAAATCAATAAGGCGCACATCATCAGAGACAGGTATTTCTAAATAACCTGTATAATTATAACGTAATAAGACAGGGTTTAGAACTCTTCCTATACAAAATTCAAATTACGCAAAGCCTATCTATAACGGATCAATTGGAAAGACTCACGATTTGTAACTGGGCTACAGACGTTGCAGAAAATTATGCCGACGCTTTCTTTGCGGATACTTGAAGTCATTGGTGTACAGACCAAAGCTAACAGACACTTCTATGCTCCTCCGAAGCATTAGGAGAGAAGTTAGGAAGATCAGCGTAGACCCATGCGCCAATGTTATCAATAACTCTAAAGAGCGAGTGCGAGAAGAGAGGCATCAGAAAGGCCGGCATCTTAAAAACGTCATAAACTACTAAAATGACGTCACAGACAAAATATGGTAATTCCAGCAATTTGACAATTTTTTTAAATGGTTTAGGAATTTTGATCTAAAAACTGAAACTATATAAAACTTAAAGGTATCATCAGTGGATATGCAAGTTTTCATTGTTATAGAAGAACATGAAGTTATCAAAGATATGCGTCAAAACTGTAAACTTTCTTTTTGGACACCCTGTATATGATTAAGAATCCACTGTCCAGCCATATTTGTTACACCACAAATTGCTTGATGTCCACGTTTTTCATATAAAATAAAGTTCAGGAATAATAATTCTGTTCATAGTTCCGTATCTGCTATGGTCATTGTAAGTATATCTTAAGAAATCAGAGTGGTACATTCAACGAAAAAAATGAAGCATTTTGGTTTAAAAATGTGATGTAACTTGTACATTTCACTTTTATTACAACATATTTTTTATTTTAAAATAAGGTTTAGATTAACATAAGATGCTTCATCACATAAAAAATACTGCTGTACCAGAACAATTTAGAATGAGTTCAATGTTTTCAAGTTTACACTAGAAATTTCATAACTATATATATATATATATATATATACACATGTAACTTGACACGAAATAATATTTGAAAAAAAATTGTATTTTTCAAGGTAATAAAATAATAAGTACACTTGTGGCTTATATTACGCTTAAGTGTCAAAAAAGTAAATGTAAAAATTACAGTCCATAGGAAACATTTTCAACTTTTTTTGACGAATTGAAAACATTGTAACATTGACATCAAAGTTTCGCGTCCAGTCTTATCACTGCTCAAAATGATAAACTACAACATTCTCAATAAAAATTTACTTATTTGTCTTTCATTTAACAGATTATTTTTCAAAAGCTATGCCAACTATTACAAGCAACAGCACTTATGCAAATAACATCATGTATTTAAGTTTCAAGTGTGATGTAACAATGGGACACTAAACACCAAAGCCAAATTTGTTAATAAATGGTGTCAATGTTACAAATTGATTTTGTTTACATGACCGAATTGTTTGTAAACGTCTTTTTGACAAAACACCTGAAAAAATATAAAAATCTGTGTTGCATGCATCTATGCAGAGGAATTTATTCGCCTGAATTCATCTCGGTCCCAAAACTGAACTTAACTTATAGAGATGTAACGATGATTGCATACTCAACCATGCCTTCCAACATTTGACAATTTTGCTCGGGTAAGCAATATTTTAACACATGCATGGAATTAGTTCACCACTATGTATCTAGCTATTCGCTAAACAAAGGATTTTGTTTCATCTATACAAAAAAGGGTGTTTATGAGTAAAATTTAAAAAAAATGTGATGTAATAAGTCGGACACCAATGCCTACGACAAATTTCAAACAACAGATAGACATTCTTTATGTGAAGTTCTGTTTCTAGTCAACACACACATAGGACGTACATTTATTAGAATGTAGGTCACTTAATGCAGTGTACATGTCTATTGCCGAACAACATGAGGTGAGATGTAACGCTCTTGAATACCAAAGTTAACCCACGAATTTATTGATCATCTTTTTAATTTTAGTCCTTTAAATACTTATCAATAACCTTAAAGTCCCCATGATAATGTTTAATAAATTTGTTTGTGTCTGAAAAAAAAAAAAAAAAAAAACACTAGTAATTATATGAAGAATTACTGAGGAAAGAGGGATTATTTACCAAAGCTAAATGTTCACAAATTGTCCAAAAGATGGTCAGTTTTTATTAGAAAGTATTTTTCTTATTCAACTTGGGTATTTTTATATACAGTAAATATACAAACAACGCAATTATTTTAACACTTTAAAAAGAGAGTAAAATTATCAAACAAGAAGCGAAAAAAAGATATTTGAGATGTTAGCGAAAATGCAAGACAGTGAATTTCTTATCATATATGCTCTGAACATCATGTTTTAAAGTAACATTAAAGGTTGTAGAGTAATTGGATTGATAATCATGCGATGATATCAATATATATACCAATTAACGAATTACCCGTAATTAATGAATTCTACAGTGTATGTAACTTATCCTAATTCTGAACAGAAGAAAAAAATCAAATGTGTGACACCTTTGCCAATATCAAATTGGTGCAATCGCCTTAAAAATCAAAATGCACAGTACAACAAATCGTTATCCTCACTTTATTCTTTTTTATTTACTTTATTATCTCGTTATCATCATGAACATTATAACAAAACTGACACAGTTATACTGCCGTTCAATGTCAAAACCTTTTTTACCTAACCCGCACATTTACTTTTTTTGTTTACGATTCTATCTTAGATGCCTAATTTCTGGTAATTACAGAGGAACGTCGTAGCCAAGATTAACCCTTTCGCTGCCGCATGACGGCCTGAGCCGTCCATCAAAAAAGTCGCCATAGTGCCCCGTGACGGCCTGAGCCGTCAAAAGGGTAGACTAGGAAAACCCACAATATTTTTGTTCTATTTTTAGATGGAGTCGTCACATGACTGAAAATTTGCCCAATGATAATTTATCTTTGCTTTACATTACCTAAAAATAGATAATTCGTAATTAGATTACCCCATATTAGCACAAATCTTTGGATTTTGACTTTGTAGAAAGAAAAATGAAACAAAATGGCGGACGGCAAAAACACATGTGGTGCAAAAAAGTGAAAAATGCGTCTTGAAAGCTCAAATTATGTACGATGGATGAGGTTGTATTAATATTACAAGACAATGTATCAACTAATTATTAGAGTTATTTTTAAAAGGAATCTTCGTTGGATTTAGAAGAGCAAAGTGAAATAAACGTTCGAGCTGGTGGTAAGATTTTCGACATTTCGTCATTTTTTTCAGTTGTCAAAGTTCAAGATAGTAAAATGTAACAATATGTGACTCAAAATTGACTAGAAATATATTCATTGGAAAGCCTTTTCAATTATCTTTCAGAAAATAAAACGTTTTACAGTGTTTTTGAATAGTTTTTTTTTAGTTTTCAGTTGATTTCTTACACTGATGTCATTTTTGTAATTTCTTGGAAAATGACCTGGCAAATAGGAACCAATTTTCCAATATAACTCTGGCAGCGAAGGGGTTAAGGTATACGAGTACGTCACATCATTAAAAACTCCAATTCCTAACCATACGAAATGCATTAAATCTTCACACACACATGTACACTTCACATAAGTTGATTCACCGTGTCGGATTTCAAGATTGTGCTTCAAGAAGAAAATAATTATTTTGAACATCTTTGTCAAATACTTCCATTAAGGTATCCGAACCCTCAAAAGCACCAATGAACTAGAGGCGAAATGTAAAAAGTGAAAACAATTCCTAAGCTGTGTTACATTTCCATTCCAAATTCAAACATAAGCATTTTGCACGGTTTAGATTTTTAAATCAATGCATACTTATGAAAATATTTGAAAAACTGTTAAAAATTACCGCCCTTGCATATGAATAAAGAGTAAAATAATATTTGTAAATTATTTTCTTCTTCAAGTATAATCTTTAAATCCGGTACGGTGAATAAACTTATGTGAAGTGTATTTACAAGTGTAAGAATTTTGATGCATTTCGTATGGCTAGAAAGTGTAGATTTTTTTCAGGGTCTGTAAACCTTAATGTGCATCAATTCAAACTTCTAAACCGTTTGAAATGCTTATGTTTGTATTTGGAATGGATATGTAACACAGTTTAGGAATTACTGGCACTTTTTAAATTTCGCCTCTGGCTCTTTAGTGTTAATGATGGGTTACATAATTATCTTTTTGCAGGCTTAAATGGATTAAGTGTTATGTTTCGTTTTGTGTCTTGGACATGAGACAAAATACACATTACACTATTCTGTGGTACGTTTCATCGATACGACTTTGTCTCATGAACGTTCTACGACATGATAATGGCTAGAATAACTAAAATAACAATTTTCTATTATCAATATTGTAAAACGTATTTAACTGAATATCGAATAACGTGACGCTAATCTATCAAAACCTAGAAAATTGTTCTAACAGGGTGGCTATCCTACGTGACCTTTTGGAAACGCACACACGAAAATATTCGCTCGTTTCAATGTAGTTATTTTTTTCTATTTCCCGGCTTACATTCAACAAACCTTGATGAGATAAACGGCAACATATTCGACTAAAATTTCGGCACCATGTGTGTGTCTATTCCATTCTTCAACAAATGCTTTGGATTTTTACAAGCCTTCAAACCAAAGCGTATTTTTGTGAGATGTGCCCGTTTCCTACTTTAGACACAATTTCTCCGTTTGAAAGTTTGTAGAAGCAATGGCATAGAACCGGGGATGAGACCGGGGATGAGACCCTCAAAGATGGTTAACGTTAAGTGTGTTTTATGAATATTTTAGTTATTTCTATTGCAGATTTGTGTTGTTTAGGTTCGTATCAACCCCACGAAAAAAGAGGTTAACGGATTTGAATGTTGTGACTTTATATCAGCAAACTGGTTCTCTGATAAACTTGTAAATGATACAACAATTTCCTGTGTAAAGTCCTTCTCGTAAAAGATTCAATCCATCATAGGAAACCATATCGTGGATTGCATCCGAAGGAAATTAATATTGTGGACAGGTTTGGGCTAATCTTTAGTCGACGAATATTAACTTTTGTGATAGACGGATGTCCCACGCCATTTTGTCATAAAACGTGCAGTACTTAGACCATTATTTAATTTGGAGTTCAATAGGTACAACATCGTGCTTACAATTAATTGTGACCTTACATAGACCGAAATTAGTAAGCTATTCAAACGGTCAACAAGAAATATCGTATAAATTGGTTGACTATAAGTTTCTGTCGAAAAATGGCACCAAATTTATTTCTGCGGTTATGGAAAGCTACAATGTAGTTCGCGATTCCATCACCTCGCTTTTAAAGAGCGCTTACTCCATTTTTACAAAAATCCTATATTTGGTATCGTTGTGTTCGCATTTATAATGATCCATCTCTTGAACACCAGACATCGTCGATTGGCGGGCTGGTTTTTGAGAAATCGCGTATGCATTTTGCTCTATCTCACGATTTTTTCATGTTGATCTGAATTTTATCCTATGTACAGGACATAGAGCAATCTGTGCCTGAAAATTTCTCTCGTCCAATGAAAATAAGAATAAAAACCACGTGACCTGTTATGTGACACAAACACGAATTCCTATTATAAAATATGAACAATTGATTTCTATTGAAGATTTTGATAATATGTAAGTACATATATGTTAGCAAGTCAATCAATTTTAAATGCTATAAGGTTATTTTATCTAAGACCCCCCCCTCACACAACAGCCTCCGAAAGTCCTCCTTGGAGTCTTAAAACGCCGCTCAAACGTTTAGTACATGTATTTGTTATTTGTAGTAACATACACTCAATCCCAAAGCGTTTTGGTAACAATACTCTCGAACCCAAAGCGTTTTAATGTAAAATGCACGTGCTCTTTGTCGCGTTATATTGAATGCACGTGCATCGTCATTGTTTTCTCCACATATTTAGGTAGCCTCGTGTTGAAAATGTCGATTTGTGACTATTTTAGTAATACTTTTCATGTATACAATGTTGATTTCCCATCAACCAATCGTCTTCGCCTCCGGAAGTGTGTTCTGTGGGTACAGACTAAAACATAAGTGAAAGGACCTTATTGTAATAAATGGATGTTCACAATAACACAAAATGCGTGCCTGCATTCTGATTACCAGTCCTCAATGGGTAGAATAGTCGGATAATTTAAAAAAATGTAATTGAAATTGATTTTGGAACCGCATACGTTGTCCCATTTCTACGACAAAACGACGATTTGTCTTTTTTATAAATCCCATTTAATTGGTAACGTGGGCCTATATAATATAGCAAATAGTGCTGTTCTCTGTTATATTGATTTATCTCCTTTAGAAATTAGATTTTTTTTAAAAAAGAAAAAAGAAAAAAAAAAAAAAAAAAAAAAAAAAACAAAAACAAACACCAAAATTGCTCTATCTCCAAACTGAAATAACGATTTTTCTCAAAAACGCTCCATCATTTCTTAGTACATTGTACATGTGGATAGCTTAGCTTATTTCAGACTGTCATGCACAATTTGGGTCAATTTCAATCAAAGATAAAAAAGTTATTAATGTCTCAATCTTTAAAGTCGATTTTCTCGGAAAAGTGTTTTGGTAGCTAGCGTACTTTAAAAACGAGACGACGATTTGATGTAAAGAAAGACGAATTCGTCGATATTTTCAATCAAATCATTTCTACACAGTAAAATGCGTATGGACAGAAATGAGCTTATTTTGACGAATACTTGAAAAAGATGCAATTTACTTTCTATGAAATTCACCCATTAACAAAAAAGAAGTTTTAAGGTAGCCTAAATTCAAAGCTGTTTTAGACGACGTTGCGAAAAGCAAATGACTCGAAAATTTTTGTATTGAAAATATCTAGGAAAAGAGACGAAAATATTGAATATCAGTATTCAATCATAATACTTCAATGCTATCAAGAGACGTTCTTTTGGAGACGTCAATGTTACAACGTCATAAGATTTCTCACGTTTCGACATTGTTTGACGAGGGGTTTAACAACTTTAAATATTTTTCACGTAATTTCTCTTTGATGTGGAAGCTGTCCTCGAGTTTCCGTGTATGATTGACACGCACAAATATCCGTCTTTACAAAATATGGCTTAATGTAGAATGCCCGTAATGTGGCCAGTTTGAAATTCATAAAACATCAGCTTTTTATCGAGCGGCGTCGTTACATATCCGAAGCTACTCGGGCGCGGTCGTAAACATTTGGCGATGGAAAGTTCGAACACCGAACGTTTTCGACGTCGCCCGGATAATTCTGACGTCGCACAAATCTCATTAGGGATGGGTCACCTTAAATATACATGGGTTTATTGTCGTATATTTTAACATCGCCTTCGATAAAAGTTTGAAATCTTACCACGACGAGCCTCAGATAAAAATATCATCCAGTTTAAGGAAACGCTGTGTGACAATGGCGTTTTCCCATAAATAGTGGTAGATGTACTAAATGTATAACATCCATAATACTTTCTATTCGACAAGACAAGCCAATCAGTTCAAAAATTCTGACGCAATCGTACCTGATTCTCTTCGCCATAAAGAATTTATTTTATTTCTCTACGTAAAACCAATTTCCAATTGGACCATATCAAAATGTCCGCATTTGAAATTATCGAAAGGTGTCTGCACATTGTGTGATGGCGCTAGTATTTTTGTAATGGAATGTCCTCAAGTATCAGGTTGATTGGCATGTGCAAATATTGTAATGGAGGGATGCAATCATTACTAAAATAATCGTGTCAAATGTAATTTGTAGAATTACAGGGAATCCTTTAACCGCTAAGTGCATAAATGTCGTTTACTTTTTTACTCACAATTACAAATAAGATTCAAACTTTCATAAACAAAACTTCGATCGATTTTAGTAGAAAAAAATGATGATAGAAAAACTTTCAGACAAGAGAAGAAAATTGCAATGGCCAGCATTTACTCTTTTGCAACAATGTATCGTCCTGTATTTACCACAACTCCATACTTTATTAAAAGCCATTGTGATGTTTTGAAGACTTAATTTCTTTCGGGAAAGGTTTCAAAACGCAATAATTGTAGAGGTTAGAAGACCAGTTGACTGTAATTAATATGTTCATGTTTAACTCTCAACAAGGCACAAATTTAGAGTGGTCCATTTTGAAAGCTTCTGCAGACGGCACAAATGAGTTATGATAATGATATTTTTTTCTGTAGTTAGAATTTCTGCAGATCTAACATTGAACTTTAAAAAAAGAAAAAGAAAATGTAGCTTTTTAGCAGTTGCTACTTTTGATTCGACCTTTTTCGAATAACCCTTTCGTTAGAACCCTTTCGTTAGAAACGTACAAAAGGCATTATTTGGGGATGGGTTTATGTTCTTTTTAATTGCGATGTCCCGATTTAATTCTAGATTATTACCAAATGCAGAAACATTCTTTAACCCCCAAAAGTGACTTGCAACACTAAGTCTTAGCTGCCTCGGCATGAAAGCAGAAGATTATAACTTAATCTTAAAAGACTTATCCTCTCAAAGAAGTATCCTTATTTCTATCACCCCTTTCCCAAACAGCAACTATTAAAGAGACAACAGAACGAATGTTGAAATAAATAGGATTTGTGTACAGTATTGTTCAGAAAATATTTAGACTACTAATTATCAGCAGCTCCTTCTTTTATCTCTGTGTTTTCCAATGTATTTTCTATCAGGACGTCAAAAACAAGCCGTATTTTGAAAATTGATTTACCGATTTGAATTTTGTTGGATATTTTAGCAACTCAATTTTGCGACAACCCTATAAATAACACAACAATTTCCTGTGCAAGGTTCTTGTCGTGAAAGATTCAATCCGTCACGTGAAACCGTATCGTGGATTGCATCCGATGGTAATAAATATTGTGGACAGTTTAAGGCAAACCCTTAATCGACGAAAACTATTTCTGTGAACAACTGATGTCTCGTGCCTTTCTGTCAGATGTTTAAAGAATACAAGTTTTAAGAATTAACATGATTAAAGGTCAACGTAGTGTACTTATAAAGTCAAACATTTTTCCACAAACAAAAATATTTAACCTCTTCCCAAACAGGACTGCTTCTGTCGTCTCTACTGGAAATACATCCCTGCAAACACTAAGGCCAAACAATTGTAACAATTTTGTAGACACTATCGAGTTCGTGGACAAAACGTTTGACCATAAACTGTCGTCAGCGAGTCATCTCGGTAGTAACGTCTTTTGCAAAATTTCCGAAAATGGTATATTCGGACATTACGAGACAATATTGGAAACACAATGAAGAAGTGGTACCCACCCAAAAAGAAACTCTCAATACAAGCGATTGAAGGAATTGATACCCGAGATCAGAAGACCCTTACGCCAGTTGGATGAAATGGTACAGTGTTATCATGAAACCAACTAGGAATGATGCAGAGTTCCGAATGTAACCCTAACGATTTTACAAAATGGTGACATTTTAACGGGCAAATTATGAACATGCTTTTTCTGTCCTCAAAAGTTGTATTTGTTTCTTGTTCCGATAATTATTTGTCCTATGCTCGTAAGAATATGTACTTTATATTATTTTTGTACTTTTAATTATGTTAAACTCGAGAACGTATCTTTCTCTTATTTATATAAACCCAAAATATCCCACCAGTTACACCAGACCTATACAAAACTACACCAGTATGCTATGGCCGATGGCAAAAATATTACAAGGCACATGATACGGAATTGGTTTCAAAACAAAGAACCCTACTCACGAGTCATATCTGTGAAGATTTTAAGAACCAAGTCATTTTCCCTGGACGACCATAATAGAATATTTGCTTATAGCTCGGCCCATGCGTTTGCAGTAATGATCTGACCTACCTTAAATTCTAGAATATTCATTCATACAGCCAAAAATGAATTTTAGTATGACATGAATCCTTTTCCCTATCACCTTTACCCCATTTTTGAGATCACCCTAACTGAGGGGCCAATCTCAGAAGCATTTCAGAGGATAAAACCCATCTTTTAAAATGGCCAAGATATTTCCAAAATGATTCAAAGTGATTGCTTTGTTTTATTTTAACTTTAAAATAGAATATTATCAATCACAAATGATTAAATCATATTCAATTCCAGTAAAAAAACCTATCCAATCACAGGTCACCTTGATCGTAATTATTAATCCGGATCTTCCATATACCATATACTTTTGTAACAAATTGGCGCACACACTTCCCTTAGACCTAAAGGGAGGACGCTGATGACGTCGCTCCCGGTTTTGACCCCAACGTGACACCTCTGTAGTTGCACAAATAAGTATTATGTGAGATTTGTGTATACATATTTATTTTCCTTTCTGAGGAGAACCCGACATTTTACACGTCATTTGTACGAGGAATCGAACACGAAGGACTAACAAGAAACAATCGGTCTATTTAGATTGAGTGTTGTCTCTGTACTGGTGTGAGAAATACCATGGACATATTTGTCTGCGAATCCATGGTTTAGAGACATAATGGAGAAAAAACCGCACATTTTTGTAGAAAAGGGTACACGTCATATAAAAGAAAGAAAACATTCTACAATCTTCAATTTATTAACATAATAAGCACAACAACAATTTTACAATCATACATACACATGGATATTTTCGTATAATAGTATATCTAAATCTCAATGACTCTCGTAAACAAATATTTCAACCGGGATCTAGAAAAAAGTCATTTAAATCGTTTCAGACCTACATGGTTCAAGATCATCATGTGTATACACTTAATTTGATCAAGAACTTTGTCGTTCTCTAATAGATTTTTCGTGCCGTATGAGAGCCATAGGAGAGCAGAATGGACTCATACCAAAATGTACGGAGGCAAGTGCTGGTTTGAAAACATGACACCAGACCGAGTTAATTTAAATGCCCCTTTCGAGATCTTGGTTCTTTTATCATAGATCAACAACAAACAGTGAATGGACCGTCAGTCCTTGACTATTATGATAAGCATGATATTCAAGCTTTTCCAAATGACAAAAAAATAAGGGTGGTCAAATTTGAAAGCTGCTGCAAGCAAAAAAGAATGGATGTTGATAGAGATGAAATTTTTGTACGATATAACACAGAATATATTGCGCACAAAAGAAGAAATGTAGAATATCAGTAATTTCTTTTTTGTATTACTGTTTTACAAGCCCTTTCTATTGGGGACGTCAAAACTAGGTCTTGTTCAGGAAAGATTTTGGAAGAAAATATAATTATAATGTAGTCAAATTGTCAACAACATTAGCTGAAAAAGGAAAGTATCTTTATATGCCAGCTTACACTGTCTAAAAAATCGTATAAACAAGCCAAAACAACGAGAAATAATATAATTTCATAACTGTTTTGAAGTAAAGTTAATTATTTTGAACCGACCACTGCAAAATATTAAAAAAAATTCGAATGAACCAACTTATTGCAATACGTGCTCCTCCGACATTCTCTTTCAGAAAGATGTTACTTCCCTGAATCATACTCAAAAATTACATTCCGTCTGATACGTCCGAAATTGCCGCAACTACAGCTTGAATAAGCTGTAGTTGCGGCGTTTTCAAATGTAGTCAATGGTTTTCTTCTATCAAAATAAAAAGAAAGAAAAATGCCGTCTTTTGACCTAGAAACGTTGTTATTTATGCCAACGTCTGTTTGTCATGTCAGTACAAGAAATAACACTTCCCTTATTACTGTCTTAAGTAATTGAACAAGTAGTATACAATATAGAACTTTGTTTTTTGTCTTTCCGCTCTTTGTATTACGTAAATGGATTAAAACTGTCAACTGTTACATGTCTGACAACAACCAATTTTGCCAAAAAAACGGACGTCTCCTCTTTCCGTTTCCTTCAAATTTACAAAATGTTAGCCAGGATCTGATAAAAGTCCCTTTATGGCATTTGAGACCAACATGGTTCTGGACCAGCCTGCGTATGTACGCAGTCTAATCTATAACCATGTTGGTCCCCAATGGCTGCTTCATGATTTGAGGCAATTGTAAGAGAGCAGCGTATCTCACAATCACTGTCAATGGACATAGGTTGATGTTGAAACATTGCTGTCTCAACTATCACTATGAGTGGACTCTTTACCAGATCCTGGCTCGAATATATTTCTTCATACATATACAGTATTAATTAAAGTAACCAATTCAGTTTACAACGGAATTGACGTCGAAACTGAGATTGCTTGCTCTTGTTTAATTGTTAACGTTGAATCCGTTTCCATAAATAAGACCTACATAGTTTGAAAACGTATGTAAATAACCAAACGTATGATCGATCTTAAGGATAGGATTTTTTCGACTGCAACAAAGAAATATTTTAGGGAAAAGGAGGAAATGCTGCTTATCTGAATTGTATTCTTTTGCTCCAGTGTTTCCAACTCTGGATTTTCAGCCAGGCATTACTCTGGAAATGGTATAGGGAGCAGGCGTTAACACAATACGATGGTAAAGTGCTGCGGAAATAACAAACTCCCTAAAAGACAATGTATTCAATTCAAGTCAAAATAAAAACTTTGGAAATCCAATCTCTTTCATTATCTTAACAATAAATAAAATAATTTATTCATCACATATCATTCAATAAGACGAGTACACAACCAAGCGAGGGTCTTTGAAGGGTGAATGGCCGTGGGTTAGGTTATGTCGCATGTAAGCCCATTTCCAATCACACAACATTTCGCTCGCCCAATTTTACACGGACGACGTGTACTAAACAAGTTTGAACTTTCGGGAAATTATAATCTAAGCAACTTGAAGACAAACGGACATAGATCTAATGTGGGTTATTTTTTTTTCTGTCTCAATATTTTCCAAGACATTTTTCATATGTGACGTAAACACTATGCACTTTTCAGGACATGATTAACAAATTGTATATTAAACCAAATTAAGCAGAATATTCACAAAATCAGTGAAAAAACATCATTGCTTATCTTAAAAGACTCCGTAACCACAGTTTGAAACAAGCTACGAGATGTATGAAGAAACACGACGATATATTTTCCACTAATAGACTAGTTTCTTTCTAAAACTGGTGTCACACCACATGAAATGAAGATACATATTTCCATTTCACCAGTTATTCTGTTTCAATGGATTTTTCTTTTATTTCGGACACATATCGTAATTCAATTGTTAAATGCATCGTCGCCCTTCGTCTAACATGTCTTAACCACAGCCATCTTTAGTTGTAGTTGAACCATAGGAACACATATCTCCTATACCAGGTGTACACACCCATATGGGTGCGACAATTAAAGGAATGCAAGTACTTTCGCTAGGAAAAAGGCATTCTAAATGAAACTTTTCCCAAAAAATGAACTTTTAGGCTATTCGACTTTGAAAGTAGTTTCAGGCGAAAAACATGACTAATATCAAAAATATATGTATAGTAAAGAATATAAGCTATTGGGAGAATATATGATTACCAGGAATGTCCTGGTTCATCGCAATCAGATTTCTATTCACTATGTTGGATAGGGACGTTACAACTTGTATGGTAAAGATTTACATGATTCATTCTTACATAATAGTATTGATAAAACATAACAATTGTTTCAAGCAACATCATTGTATATTAGCATTAATACAACACATTTTCGCACAAATATTAAATTTATCACGAATTATATTTACAACAAGTCTGACATGAGTTGTATCTTACATATGCTGATTACTCAAAATGATATCTACAAGTAATGGTCTAGGCCTAAATGCAATGTTAATCTAATCATAAGCAAATACGATTTTTTATTCTTCTCAAGAAACAGGATTGGAAAAACATTGAGGAAAATGAAGAAATTGCTTGTGAGAAGCAATTTCCTCATTTTCCACACTGTTTTCTAACCCAAAATACAAAGTTTTTTCAAAACAAATTTGATCAACTTGAAATTTTCGTCTGCAAATTGGAATATTCATAAATAATGCCGTCTGGTAATGGTCTAAAGAGTGACGTAGGCTCATGATATCCCCTGTCAACCATGGAACATCCGCGATTGTATTTGTCCGACAAATTGATATTGTTAAAGAGAAAGTTGATTGGTTAAAACGTATCAAGGAGGACGCAATTTCAAACTTGTCTATACAGAAACAAAATCCAAAACTAATGTAACAAGATGGAAAAATTGTTCTGGCATATAAAACACTGAGGAAAAAACGAGAATGATGATGACAATGATTATCTTGATTTTTCTCTCGATGGTTTCCAATTGTTTCTCCATTTAGATTGTCAAAACAATGCCTGGTTTTGGAAAGGCTTGAATCGGTTAAAATATGCCTACGTCACTCTTAAAGTTGGCAGGTTTTAGGTACATTATTACATTCTTTCGTGAGATGTGAAGCAAATTAGAAAAAGTATTGTCGATTTTAATCCGACAACTAAAATGAGTTCATATACACAAGCTATATACGCCGTATGGCCGAACCTAAAGTTTCGGTAAACATACATATTGGTAAATAAATAAGTCTTGGAACCAATCCTTAATATTACGGTACTTGCTTTGAATTGAATGAGATCAGAAATGACTACATTACCGAAGTCTTTTGAAGAAAACTATTTAAAAAAAATCATTAAAGATATTTCCTGAAGAAGGCATACGCCGAAACGTAGAAAATTACGTGTTGTTGTAGTTTTTGCTTAATGAAGAAAACTATTGTAATGCGTGTATATTAATTAATACACATTCGAAATACATTTTTTTCGCAAAAAGATCAACGACGATAGTATCACCTTGATTAGTCCAAAAAATGAAAATCGGCTCAATTGGTCAAAAATGAAAACTGCCGAAGACGATATTGTTTGTAGACCAAAATAAAGTTGATTGCCCATGCAGTTTTATGTATTAGATAGAGGCTGTATAGTAGATTCATGTGAAATAAACATTCAAATGCGCACAGCGCATTGAATGTTTATATCGCGTAGAATGTACCATACAGACTATATCGGACTTAGTGTTCGCAAGCGGTTCATTTGGGCGTGGCTATGTATAGACGTCACATAAACTAGCCGGCAGTCCGTTTATGCGAAATAGAGCGGCAAAATTTTAAAATATACTGCAATTTAATTAGTCTAAAAGTAGGTCGAACACTAAATTTTCTGAATAGGGTGAAAACACGTCGTTTAGTTTTGACGGCAAACGTCAAATTTTCTGATCGGGTGGTAGTGGCAATATTTTTGTAGAGAACACTGTATTTTTCAGCATGAGAAATATCTTGAGTTATTTCTGACTTTTACAGCAGATCGTGGCCATGAACAATTGGTAGTGAACGGGACTCTCACTCATGCTGTTCTGGATTCAATCCGCGGCCGAGGCAAAGTTGCAAAAGTCCTTTCTGTCAAAATTGTCTCGAACTAATGTTCTGATAATTGTTAATCGTTAATCTATGTGTGCAAGTACTTGGAGGCTCGGTTAATGTGGTAGTACTAGTACCATAAACGAAAGGAATCCATTGTTAGGTGCTCCAGCCGGCGCGATATGACCATTGCATTTTTAAAGACGTTACGCCGCAATCAACCATTCGACATTTTCCTGTATAAGTAAACACGAAATTGCAGCACTAAAGTAAGCATATTCAAAAACGTTATGAATCATGTAAGTAGCACACAGTTAATTCATGTATGAGAACTATTTCATCTGAATATGGTTTACTATGGTACCGCTAATGTGTGCCCCTTTGATGTGTATCTTCTCGAGTTATAATATACTAGATACATTACATACGGAATATTCATTATTTCTATGTAATCCATGCTCTTCCAAAATACCCACACTCCATTTTTATGTTCATAATGACCAATAATTTAACCATACTAGGCTATGTATGAAGTACTATGCCTACCACAGTGTCCCCTTAGAAGCGTGATTACGTTCAACCATGATTGTTTTGAGACTTCATGTATCTGATTACACAGTATGTAACACAGTATAAGTCGTTAATAATCTTTAATTATATCGGTACCTTAGAGCAACGAGTCTCTCTTAAGGTACAGATAATTCCTGGCTTTTCTCCTTCACACTGATATCATTTCGTAACAATTGAATGTTGCTCAAGTTCTGCCATTTACCCTAATAAGGAACATTTATATATGGCAAGGGATTAATGAAAACACGGAGACTCATTAGATCCTTACACGGTGACCACAAACATCAACGCATTCTTAAACACGAATGTTTATAATGAATGATCATCCAAGTTCAACTGCATTCTTGCTGAATCTGAACCCGTTGTTATTAGAACATCATTAGCTCCACAACTTTCTCTGGATTTCCATAAAGGTCTTAAAATCCTTTCTATGTACACCGCATAACAGTTGTTATAGTTTCATCGCGTTGTTGTTACAATGTTTGAGAATCTAATCAACGGTATACACTAGAGAGCGACACTTATTTGATTAATTCAGGGCAACTGTTATCTCTTTCTCGAATATATTGTACCTATATGTTAAAGGAAATGCAAGATCTGTGATGATTTCAGGGTAATACACAAACGATTCTTTACACATTGTCCCGTTTAATGTGTTAACTGTCTGTTTCTACGTGTACATTTCCCATTGTCTTTATTGTTCCCTAGAGTTCAGTTCATCCTGTACAGTCACAAATGAGTCTCCATGTATCTTCAATCTGAATGATCATTCTCGTCATTCACGCTTAAACGCACCTTCTCAGTCTCTGCTTCAAATGAAGCCTTGGTACATTTAGCATTTTCATTCCCGTTCGTCTCTTTTTGCGGTGATTTGTTCATCACCACCGATGGGTTTGTTTCTACGTGAGTGTACTGCGTATAGCTCCCATTCACATTCCTGTCTGATCCCCTGCGGAATAGGCAAGGCAGTACTAACTTAAACTCTTTTTTGAAATTGTCATTCATCCACGCGTATAAAAATGGGTTATATATCGTGGAACTCATGGCTATTACGTGGGCTAAAAAGAAAATTAGCGAGAAATAATTGTTTTCAGCAAATGATGCCTCATACTCCGACGTTAAGAGAACCATATTTAGCGGGAGCCAGCTACAGACAAATATGGTTACCATAGCTATCAACATCTTGTTGGTCCTTCTTTTACGGCGTATCTCCATTTCGTCTCGTTCTCGATTCGCGCTTCCACTTCCTATCCGAGATTTTGACCGTCGTCGTAGAGCCAGGGATACTTTTGCGTAGCAGTATGTGATGATACTGCAAGGCACTATGTACTGTAGAACAAGGCTTGTCACTGTAAAGAATTGACGGGCTTGGGCCTTGGGCCAGTTTTCTCGACACGACTTCACTCCCATGGGGTTGGTCTCTACGTTCTGGTAGATTCCTAACGGCAGGGATATGGACACAGAGATGATCCAGATCGCCACAATCATCAGGATGCACACACATGTCTTCATTCTGGGTTTGAAGGGATAAACGATAACAAAGTATCTGTCTACAGCTATGGCGGTGGATGTGAGAGTCGACACGTAGACAGAGATACACAGGCTCATAGGCACTATATGACAGAGGACCTCGCCGAACGTCCACGACTTCATGAAGAACGACAGAGGTGTGAATGGAACAGCAAGTAGACAGATCATGATATCAGAGATAGCGAGATTCGTGATGAATATATTGGTGATAGTCTGCATAGCTTTGTTCCTCATGACCACAAACACGACCAGGGAGTTACCATTTACTCCGATCAGGAATATGATCACATAGAGAGTTATAAAGAATGCAGTGAGGGCCGGAGTGTTCATCAGATCTTCTCCAGCCATAGTGCCGTTAGTGGCATTAGAGTCGTGACTCGAGAATATCTCCGCCTCCATATTGAATATCTACTCACAACTTTGTCACAAAAAGTTAGTTTGTACTAAGTTTCTAACATTGTCTAAATCAATATTCATCAGCAGAGGGTTATTTGTTTTCTCTAACATAGTTATTGATATCTTTTCCACCATTATTGTTCCACCAAATGTCTACGCCATGTTGTGAAAAATGTTTGTTTTAATGTTTTGACAAAATTTACTATTTAAGTCCATACGTCCTCAGTTTTTGCGATGAATTCTACCCGTTTACTCTCTGTATACACGTTGCTGTGCGTTTACACAATTCAAACCAGAACCTGGAAGTAGAAACAGTAAGGAGAAACTATTTACAACTAAATAGATTAAGCCCGGTCGAGATATAATGACACGTGTTTACAAGACATAAATAACACAGTATCAAACCCCGAAACATAGTTTTTTTTAATATATTTGATGGAATCTTGCAAGCGGCTCACACCTTCAAGATTCGAACCAACGCAAAAAAGTATTTTGATTCTGAACGTTTTGTCCATTTTCCGTATATTTGGTAAAAATTTGTAAACATGTACCATAGTATCGTGACTGAACTGTATTTAACCCTTTACCGAACGACAAAATCTTAGGGTGGTCCAAATTGAAAGATCATACAGACGACAATTTCAAGTGAATGGAATTCATATTTTTGAGGTCTTTTCGGATGGAAAACATTATGGGAAATGAAGAAATTGCTTGTCACAAGCAATTTCTTCATTAACCATTATGTTTTCCGTGATGATTATTTTGTGGCGAGTCAAAAAGAGTTATTGTGTGGTAATGGGTTAAGTCAAACACTCAACAACAAACACGCATTTTTTTACATTTCCACAAGAACATTCGAAACTAGTGAAAAAATAATTGTATAAAATTATCTTTTTTCAGGACGAAAGAATAGCAGATGGACTTGAATATGCCATTTTATGTTGCAACATTGCTACAAGAAGTATGTATTTACCAATTTCTCTGTTGGTCATTTAGTCACAATACTTAGGAACACCAGTGAAGAATTCTTGTACTTGTTTCAATTTTCTTTTAACATATAAATGCACTGAACAATATATTGAATTATATTTTACATTAGCAAATAATAGCAGTTGCACCTTAAATGTAATATAGGGGAATTCAAGAAAACGCTAAACACGAAATTTGTCTATTAATAGAGAAACCCCATTTCTGAATTAAATGTTGATAAATGCGAATCTTGCGTGATTCTTGTTCATTACAAAACTAGAGCATTAGACTGGTCAACGAAGACATTAAGCAAGACCAGGCCCATTGAAGTACATTTTTGTTGAATTACTTTTACACTTTTATAAGTTGGAGAACTGTGATCGGACTCAAACTGCAGGAACTGTACAATAATCTGAATAGGCGGAAATAATATTCCATCCTATAATTCGGAATAGTCGACAATGGAGAGGAAACAAGGGGTCTTGTATATTTCAGGCAGTATTATTAATGTAGGACTAAATAAGGTCCTAGCGCAATGCCCGTCTCTGTTTATATCATTTCAGTATCCCCAACAAACATTCCCAACAAACATTTGATTTCAAAACGTTAACGCTGCATTTGTTTTTACAATATATAACCTGAAAGAAAGGTAAGATAATTTTGCATATTTTGCGAAGGATTAGTGGGTATTTGTTAAGAAACACCGCCTCTGTCGCAAAACGACATTCTGTCATTTATTTTATTCCGTTGCCATGGATACTGTGACAACCTGAAGCTAATTTGGTGTTATGTTTTCTTAGAAAGTTTACATTTAGACAAAATTATTTCATAATCCCCTAGACGAATATCGCGTAACGCAAAACAGTGTTAAACCATATAAAAGATCGAATGTATGTTTAAACTCATTTCACATGTCTAACGCGAAAGCTTCAAGAAATAACCAAATCATATATAAGCGAAAACAACGTCATCAATGTCGAGAAAAATATGCCACACATGTTTCGCAGTATTACAATTGGATTCATTCAAATTATACATGTATATATGCAGACTGCCTTATTTGGATAGGGATAGTGTGAAGACTTTCATTACTCGAGATTAAAAGCTCGTGTTGAGGTAGAATACCCATGATGTCGCCATTTTGAAATTCGTAAAACATCGGCTTTTTTCGAGCGGCGTCATTACTTATCCTAATCTATTCGGGCGCAGTCGTAAACATTCGGCGGTGGAAAGTTCCATCGCCGAATGTGTTCGGCATTGCCCGAATAATTCCTACGTCGCGCGAATCTCATTAGGTGTTGACTACCTTTACTATCGTCATGATGATCTAAAACAAATGCAGGACAATTTATGCGACGTATAAAAATCTGTTTCTATAGACTTATGACTTTTGATCGTAGTTTTTATTGTATGGTTGTTTTCATCTTAGCAAGACCACGGTAGAGAATCGCCTGACAGAACAAACAACAACAATTGCAGATAACCTTTAGCAAATCTTTAGATATATGACAGATTTGATTTTTCTTAGAAGTTGAACAGACGACAAAACACCACAGATTTTCTGAATGTGATGGATCTCTTAAACAACACACTATTTAAAGGTTACTGACGACAAAACAAAATGCTTTTTTTCTTTCTGGTCGTCGATAACTTTTGTATCGGACGATGTTTAAAAGATTCGCCATGTCAATGAAATCCTTGACATTTTTACACAGTCTTTGTTTGAAACCAAATTCAAATCGGCCAAGTATAGACAATACTATTGAATATTTATAACAACTGTTGTTGTTGTTGTGGTTGAATCACTTGATATAGGTTTCAGACGTGCCTTTAACCCTTTCCCAAACAAGACCTGATTTCGACGTCCTAAAAGAAAGGGCTTTGGAAAATATTGAGACAAAAGAAGAAAATGCTATTAATTAGCATTTCCTCCTTTTGTCTCAATGTTTTCATTACTGTAATGTATACAAATTCCATGTAAATAACATCAGTTATGTCTTCTGTAGCAGCTTTTGAATTAAAACTGTTGACATCTTTTCTGTTATGGAAATGGTTAATGTTACCTTTCTACACCTTCGCTTTTCGTACGTTATATGGTCTGTCAAAGGCTCATCAAACCTGAAAATATAAAGATAAATTCTCGTGAATATCATCATGAAAACATGCTATCTCGACATGTGGGGATTTTAGATTTCATGAATTTAAAATCTTAAACCAACGACCAAATTGACGAACGTAAAGGTAAACTTTTTGCCAAACCTCTTGACGGCTTGATTAAAGATGTAGGTACGAAGTTTATACACATGACTCCAATTTAAAACAAAATTTTAATTTGTCTGAGAGTTGTCTACACACGATCAATACATGAGCTCTTTTGTAAAGTAAGTTCACACAGTCATATACAATAAAGATTATAGTTAATGAAGCATAAAACATGGCATATTTTGAAATTCTCAGTGTTAGATCTAATACTAATGTCATTGTTAGTTCCTAGTATCGAAGTTAGCATTCATAAGAGGATAGCCGCGCTAAAATCATAGTAATTCCCCGTATAAAATTCGATTTGTGAACCCTAATTGGAATAAAGCGGAATTACCGTTTATGTTGCAATTCTCACCAAAAAGGAATAACAAATTTAGACGTAAACTAGTTTGTAAACCAGTTTGTATTAACCTTGAATCATGTCACAAATTGGCTATCTGTGCCAATTTGATTGCCTCAAAATTGCCTGAGAGATGGACAAAATGTGTAACGGTCAGAGGAAACTGGACGTTCTACATGTGGGGAAAATCAATCAGCTACGGTAGCAGAAGTCATTTGTGCAATCTACGGTGTCGACGGTCCATGTCTTATTATACCATAATAACTTGTAAAATATTATTAATTTAATAAACAGATGTACCTCTCACCACGAGGGCGAAGTCTTGTACCAAAAAGAAAATTCTTTGTGAATATGTACAGAATTAGGCAATGCCTTTTAGGGAATTACGAATAAAGCTACGAAACCCTTTCCAATATTAAATAGACGTAGTCATATAAGGATGTTTAATTTACCAATACATGTAACTCTAGTGAATGACAGAACCGTGAATCGAAGTATAAATACAAATGTATGGTATAGCATCAACTTTGAACAGAATAACCGGCAGACAATGAAAATTCTTTTTCGGTATCAATGTTAAGGACCTTTCACATGTTAATTTGCACATAAAATGTTTTTACAGATCCTATTTGAGATGACCAATTACTGGACGTTATAGAAGATGGTTATGACAAAGATTAATTGCAGAACCATCTGTTTCCAGGCTTAAATGGATTCCGTTTTATGTCTTCGAAATTGGACAAAGCTAATATGAATTTATCCTGTGACCTTATACAAAAGAATATAATATAACTTTTGTCAGAACGTGACCGCGTCGTTAATGACTCTTGATACTAAACGGTGACGGATTTTGGAGAAATATATCGTAGCCTTTGTGTCTTTGTTGAAAAACAGCGACATAATTCATCGTAAGCTAAGGATGCTGCCCACGTTGTTCCTCATAAATTGTATATTCAACATTTTATTTCAGACAACATCGTCATGATTATATCTTCTTGAAACCAACAACTATAATGTGCAGATTATTATTGACTAACAGAGATTAAATGGGTCAATCAGACATAATGTAATGCTACCTCTTTAAGGTAAGACCTGTATAATGGACTATAAAACCAGTTAGGAACGACATATGTATGGTGCGAATAGACGATTTCAAAGGAGGTAATTTTCGTTGCTCTCAACATTTTGAGTTTTGTTGGGTCTTTTGTCTACTCTTCATACGATTGATAAACATTTTCACAAAAAAATGTTTAGAATACTCCCGGGAAGTCTGAGCACGCTCTATCATTTTCGTTGTTACTGAAACAGGCGATGTTGCATCTAACGGTAACCAGCAGTTTCTCCTTTTGCCTAAATATTTTCTGAGCCATATTTTACACAATATCCTAACTTTAATAGCACCCCTTTTGCCATTTGTGGCAGCTTTCAAATTGGATCACCCTAAAATTTTGTCGTTTGGGGAAAGGTTAAAATGCTCGGACTTACGGACGTCACGGAACAAGTCGAAATATTACGATTGTACAGGAAGTGCGTTACACAGAACCTACATTAAGAAGTTCATTAAGAAGTTCAAGCTTACACACAAGGAATCTTTGTATTTCCATTAGGATCTCCTAACCGATTAGCATTTTTGTTCGAGATTTTATGAATATCAGTACACAGAATTTCCGATAAATTCGTAAATGATACAACGATTTCCTGTGTAAGGTTCTTGTCGTGAAAGATTCGATCCGTCATATGAAACCATATCGTGATTTGCATCCAAAGGAAATTAATATTGTGGACAGGTTTGGGATAATCTTTAGTCGACGAATAGTTGTTATTGACGGATATCTCACGCCATTTTGTCATTAAAATCAAGGTACTGAAAGTATTGTTGGGAAGCAAATTTGTTAATAATGTAGGCCTGTCCAGAAGTAGAGTACTTTGATTAGGTACTTTGATTATCTATTTGAATACCTTCAGTGGCTGATCCAGAGGGGGTTCGGGGGGTTCAAACGAACCCCCCTCTGTAGCCAAATTATTTTATATTCATGCAGAAATTCAGTAAATTTTGTGTTATTCTAGGAAAACGAACCCCCCTATTTGTAGATTCGAACCCCCCTCACAGAAATCCTGGATCCGCGGCAGACCTTGAATACTTTGATTCCATGCTGGAGTTGTTGTATCTATTTCTAGCACAACCTTCATGCATATCTATCGTTTGTGTAAATTAACTATTTATAGCTTTGGATATATTTCATAGTTCAGTAAACTTGACCTACCCATTTACAAGGAAGGCTATTGGACTGATCTTTGAACCATAATAAAGCAAATTACTACGTCGGTCTTTTCTTCTCTTAGAGACATGATTAATTGAATGTTTCATTTTCAGTCACACAATTCAATATCTACATGTACATGTATAACTTCAGAATTACATACTGAATATTCGAATGACTGTTACTAGTACCTTATTAATGTTTGCTTTTGATAGAACTATTTATAGTGAGGAGGACCTGAAGATGTTGTGTGGTATGCAGAGAATGATAAAGTGCAGAGAGAGGTGGCTGCATAGAGAAGCAAATTTTCCAAAAAACTGTTGCTTTTCCGACCACTGTTTTTAAAATATGCAAGTAAATATGGAACATAATTTATCTGCTTACTATGCACATGAACAATTGAATGAATGGGCCAGCATGTAAGTTTCAAGTGTCAAGAGAAAATGACAAATAGTACAAATCACTATATCTTTTCATTGTATTTTTCATTTCTTCTAACAGTAAAAGGAAGCTAGTTCTTGATAGAAAGCGGAAACTCATGATACTAGCTAAAAGTGATTAATTCATCTGTTTAGGTTATTTGTCAAAATAAATACATCTGTACATAAGTGAATATCCTTCATGTACGTACATCTTAAAAAAGTACAGTCTCTTTTTATGAACAGGACCAAATTTAGAAACAAAAGTGGTCCAATACCAAAGGTGTTGCAAATCATACTATTAGCTTGGTTTGGTTTATTGGGGTTTTACGCCGTTTTCAACTACTAAGGTAATATCGAGGCGGTTGGAGCACCTAACAATGGATTCCTTCTCACACCAGTACTACCACAACACCCTTACCGAGCCTCCAGCTTCTCCCCCACATAAATTCACGATATCAAACCATTGATGGGTGACAATTTTGTCAGTAAGGGTATTTGCCGCGGCCGAATATCGAATCCGGGACCTCTCGTATGCGAGGCAGATGCGCTACAAACTGCGCCATGGCCATGGCCTATACTATTACCGTTACGTAAACCATGACACTAATTTTGTACATCATAGTATAGAGAGTTTCGAGGGTAGGGGAGAAAGCTCTGTACATCATATTTTTCTTTTAGTGCCCTTCTGGTATCCAAAGCTTATTCTATTTGATGCGTCACAAAAAAGCTTTGTTTGGTAAGAGGTCAGGCTTTGAATGCATACCCTATAGTAGAATTTATTCTCTAGAAACAATGTAAAAATGTTTTATAATGTTTAAACAGCAAGATTTTTTCTCACGGTTTGAGATTGCTTGAAGGACGTTTTTATAGCACGAAATCAGCTTATTTTTTTCATTTAATTTCTCGTTGACGCGGAAGCTGTCCCCGAGTTTCCGCGCATGATTGGCATGCACAAATATTTGTCGCTACACTACAAAAGATGGGTTTAAGAGACTAACAAGTGTCATCCTGCCATCGGTGTTACGGTAAGACCTGGATAATGGGCTATGTGACCAGTTATGGAACGAAATCTGTATGGTACGAATAGACGATTTCGAGGGAAGTAATTTTCATTGCTCTCAAATTTCGAACGTTTTACTTTTGATTTTTTTGCCTACTCTTCATACAATTCAGAAACATTTTCACAAAAAATGTTTAGAATTATTCCCCGGAAATCTCAGTACGCTCAATTATTTCCGTTCTTACGGAAACAGGTGACGTTGCATCTAACGGTACTTTGAAAAAATATGCTCGGACTTACGGACGTCACGGAATAGGTCGAAATTATACAGGGAGTGCATCACCATGGTTTTACCGTAAGTCCCTTTCAGTAAACTAATTAAATACTGGTATCATACATCTGCCTTGTCGACTAAACATACCCAACACCTTACAAAGTTACATCATGTCAACATCTCTGTCGATCCCGATGCACCTTACACAAAACATTTAAATTCATTTTGACATTTACAACATATTTCCGAATGGATCAGATCAAGATGTTGAGTTTTGAATGGACCGAAAACATTCCCATCGTATAATGGCTTTTTTGTAATGGAATGTCCTCAAGTATCAGGTTGATTGGCATGTGCAAATATTGTAATGGAGAGATGCAATCATTACTGAAAAAAATGTGTCAAATGTAATTTGTAGAATTACACTGCGTCTTTTACCATTTCATATTTAAAAATTTAAGGTGGATGTCGCAAATTAAAAAATAAGGATTGTAAAGATAGGACTGCAAAGAAAGGGAAAACATGTTTTTGTGGCTGTCGTTGAATAGGTCAGTAAATATATATTTAACTATTATATCTGTGAACCTTTGGTCACAACATGCCTAATAATCGTTTAAGAGATTTATGAAATAGGCAAATGAACAATTTATGTAAACGACTGTGATAAATAACCATGTGTTTTAGCACCGATACCATTTACTGCAATGACGAAAATGCTGGTAATCATATCTCCTTTTTCTTGAGGCCTTTCTTAAGTTCCCCCATGCAAATCACCACAAACCAAAGAACCAGTATTTTCAAACGCTTAAAGTGACATTTCAGAATTTTTCGTCATAAATTTTACTTTTATTTTTATCTGAAAGAGCATATTTCCTTATGAAAATTCTGAAAATTTCAAGCCAAAATATTGCGCCGTTTACGAGAAATTACTATTTTTGTGTTAAAATTGAACAAATTGTTGTGGACAACAGTTCGGATTTATATGCAATTTATCGATTATGTCTCAACTTTTAATGCGTGTTTCTCGCTTATTGGCTACAACTTCAAAAAAACTAATATTATTTATACTCATTAGAATAACCAATCTTGGCATCAAGACATACTTTAAAAAATTGAAATTGGAATGAAATGTCCCTTTAAACGTGTCATTTCAATAGTTCAAATATCTCTCTCCATAAATTTGGGAATATCTAAAGATTGTGCACATTTTAATGGTATTAATTCCGAAACATTTCCAAAATTTTGAGATGCTTTTAACTAGATGTTAAGTGATTATAAAAATATCTTGACCAGAAAGGCTGCCAAAAATCTAAATTGAAATCTTTTCTTAGCGATGATTCCTTTAGATAGCATTCTGCTGGTCCAATCCTTGAGAACATCGATTTGTGTCTCATCTAAAACAATCCCAGACGGTGATTTGTCTGATTTTGTGGTGGCATCCTCACCAAACATCTCTTTCAACATGTCCTGTGATTTAGAAGAGTATTTCTGAAAACGGACCTCATTTTCATTATCCGAGTCTCCTTGTATCAAAGAGTGACTACAAGAGTCTTCACTGTCACCCAAAAGTAACGTCGTCTCTCTGGGACGTCCGGACGTTGGAAGGTCCCCAGCGAACCCAGTGGCAGCATATTTAGCACGCAACCTCCTAACAGTACGCATTGAAACGCCTAAAAAGTTTGCTACGTTTGCAGCTGTATCTCCAGCTTGCAAACGTCCTATAGCTAATAAGCGTTGTACATTTGAAGGACGCATAGCAGCGGATAATGGTATTGAAATCAATTTTTTATGTGTTTCTGTTTCCCGATACATGGTTTTTCAGACGACAATAGAAATTTGAAAACCCCAAACATCAACGCTTTGCACGTGCCAAAACGTGAAAAAAGCGGGGGCACCACATGACAAAGTTTGTTGAGAAAATACTGAAATTTTTGCTGTGACATGTGTAGCACTATATGCACATGATGCATGTAAATTTTGACCGACTTACCTCAAGTGGTGACCGACTTACCTCAAGTGGTTCCCGAATTATTTACACTTTTAGACATGGACAAGACTTGTGTCCATTAGTATATTACTTTTTGTGCTGTAATCGATCTAGGAAAAGGTAGAAAACCCGTAATGTGGCCATTTGGAGTTTTAAAAACATCGGATGTTTATGAGCGTGTTCGTTACGAATCCGAACTTATTCGGACGCAGTCGTAAACATTCGGCGGTGGAAAGTTTCACCGCCGAATGTTTTCGACATCGGCCGAATAATGCCGACGTCGCCCGAATCTCATTAGGGATAACTATCTTGAGTAGTAGACATAGACATTGATCCATATTTTAGCAGTTTGATAAAAATCACGAAACGAGGTCTACACCTATAAATATGCCGTATAAACAACTTCAATGATGTCACGATCAATTTAAAATGACGTCACGGTTGAGTGAACGTTTATCATAACACGATGCTGTAAAATGCACGTTTAGATATAGAAAGAATCCAATCAGTTTTTATAATAAGACAAAGACTGTAAATGTATGGAAGCAATTCCTTGTCAATCGTTTCGAATTCGAATCAGATTTTTAAAAAAGCAGCTATGTATTACAATATCATGATACATAATTGAACAAAATTGAATTTTGGCATAGAAGAGATAACAGAGGAAATGAGAAAATACGTCGTACAAGCATTTTTCTCTTCCCTAAATCTTCAAAGGGGCGTCAGTATAGTATTAAGAAGAAAGATAATTCAAACCATATATTAAATCGATTTCATTTTAAGGTGTATGTAGACAAAATTCTTTGTTTAACCCATTCTTAATTATACGTCTTTATGTATAATAACTGTATTTACAATGTCACTATGTGAGCCACTGTTTCCCTATTGGCACTTGAAAAGGTAATGAAGTAGTGGAAGTCAAAACCTCGTAAATACATCTTGAAAAATAGAAGTTACAAGGTTACGACATCTAATCGACGATAAGCAGACTGACTTATATCGTCACCTTTCTTAAAAGGCCTCGATTGTTTAAGGTAATCCGCCCATAATTAGATTCGTGCGCGTCGTGGGAATTATTCGAGCGACGTCGAAAACATCGGCGGTGGAACGTTCCACCGCCGAATGCTTACGACTGCGCCCGAATATGTTCAGATACGTAACGACGCCGCTCGAAAAAAGCCGACGTTTTATGAAACTCAAATGGCCACATTACAGGCATTCTACTTTAAAGCTATAGTTACGGAGTTTTGAAGGAAAAGCATCGATAAAGACATTGAAAACTGTATTCGAAAGTCTGACAAGGTTCAAAACTGCCTTCGTTTTCCTTCGAATACTTTTGACTCAAGCAAAGGATGGGTTGCAACAAGGGGTAAAAAAAAAAGATTTTCTTTAAATTTTGTGGATTGATAGGGTTACATAATATCTTTAATTTGTATGTGTAAAAAATCTTGTTTCGGCTTATTTTTATGCCCCCGCTAGGGAGGCATCATAAATTTGACTTGTCCGTCCGTCCGTCTGTCCGTCCGTCCGTCTGTCTGTCCGTCCGTCCGTCATTCCGTCCAAAAACTTTAACATTGGCCATAACTTCCTTATTACTTAACATATTCGCTTCATACTTTACCACAACATTCCTTGGTACATTACCTTTCTGTAGGCACATACTTTGGTGTCCTTGACCCCTGGATGACCTTGACCTTATGACGATCAAAGCGGTGTCGGGGGCATTGTCACAGTGACAGCTCTTGTTTGAAATATGGGTAAATAAAGTGGGTGGGGTAAGATGGAATAAAACACAGTAGGGGTCGCATATCTTCCTTTTTTTAGCCCCAGATGCGTGCAAGTTTGTATGCGTGTCTTGTGATATATGCGTTTAACATTTATGGGCTTACATTTCATATTCCATGTATATCTTTTCCGTAATATTCATTCTTCTTTCTTTCGCAAAATTTCGCTATTTTTTAACGACCAACTTTACCAAACTATCTCCAAACGATTTATTTGAAACACGACTTTTATGAAACTTTACAGATGTAATATCCAGATATTAATGTAACTTTGTGTGAAATTTGAAAGAAAAGCGTTGGCCTGTTGTTGAGATATTTGACCTTGACATTCAAAATAACATCAAATTCGGGAATGTCCGTTAAAACTACGCATTGTTGGGAAATTGGTTAGGGTTGAGTGGCGTGTGACAGCCCATTCATAAAGGAATGCATTTCACACATGATTGTTTTTTTTTATTGTATGATTTTACCGTTAAAATTGATATACTCAATATATTAAACTTGGTCACCTCTCAGAGTTACCCGGTCATTTCATCTAATGAATTCATTGATAGACAGATATTTGTTTAAGGCCTGTCTATACATTTAACATTATTTTCTTTTTGTTGATGTTATATAACGTTATATCAATATTTAGCTTAAGTTAATTAATTGTAAGCACATTTGGTCATTTAGTAAAATCATTCACAATGCGTCTTCTTTATAACAATATAAGAAATACAATCTGAAAATGATAAGTTTTCTCCTAGCAAATTGATAATTTTTGTCCATCATAAGATGAGTGAATATAAACTCTTAGACAATTCAAGTTGCATATAAGGCTTTGGTAGTTCTAGCAATCTTAACGTAATGCTAATATTTAATTTCACTCACCTGTGGTAGTAATATTAATCACAGCGCTTTCCGCGTAGACATGTTTCATGTGAAATATTTAGTTTGATAAGAAAACTGAGAAGTAAAAAGAATTTCTTTTCTTTCCCATTCTTCCGAATGGGTTGTACGATACAAAAAGTAAATATTGCTACGAAACTCATTAGGAACAATAAAAAGAAACCATGCTTCCAATCCTTATGAATAAAATTGGCGCTTTAACTATCACATTTTGGCATTTCCCGAGTTTTGAAGTTATTTTGAAGGTCAAGGTCAAATATCTCAAAAACGGACCAACGCTTTTCTTTCATATTTCACACAAAGTTACATTAATATCTGGACAATACATCTGTAAAGTTTCACAGGGTTTCAAATAAAACGTGTGGAGATATTTTGATAAAGTTGGTCGTTAAAAAATAGCGAAAATCTTAGAAAGAAAGAAGAATGGGTATTACGGAAAAATATACATGGAATATCAAATATAAGCCCATAAATGTTTAACGCATATATCACAAGATAGGCATACGAATTTTCACGCATCTTGGGCAAAAAATAAGAAAGATAAGCGACTTAGAATAAACTCTGCTGTGTTTCAATCCATCTTACCCCACCCACTTAATTTACCCATATTTCAAAAAGTAAGCCGAAACCAGATTTTTTACACATACAAATTAAAGATATTATGTAACCCTATCAATCCACGAAATTTAAAGAAAATCTATTTCTTGACCCCTTGTTGCAACCCATCCTTTGAGGATTTTCCCAGCTCGAATTAATCCTTGAAATTATTTTGAAACAAAAGGAGGAAAGAGATTGGAACTTCGCCTACACTTTCTCAAATCCGCACCATTGACTCCATTGTGGACTTGATGTTCACACAGCGAATGGCGCCTGTTTTCGAATATTTTTCTCGTTAATTAAGAATAAATTCCATATTTTGATCTAATTGGACTCGGCCATAGTCACTCACTTATAATAACCAGTACCTTTTCTTTTTCTCTTGGTACTTTCAATGCTAAAAGTTACAAATTTTACATGAATGGAGCTATCGAGAAGATGGTAGTGCTGTATACGTATTAGATAGAGGCTGTATAACAGATTCTACGCAAAATAAACATTCAAATGCGCGTAGAATCTACTATACAGAATCTCTCTGACTAAGTGTTCGCTAGCGGTTCATTGGAACTGGGGGCGTGGCTATGTATAGACGTCACATAAACTTGCCGGCAGTCCGTTTTTGCGAAATAAAGCGGTTGAATTTTGAAATATACTGCAATTTCATTGGTCCAAAAAGTAGGTCGACCACTAAATGTAAGTATGGCCAGGGATAAAACATTGACTGTCAAAGCCATGTTACAGACCAGGTTGTGCCTACGTGCAGTGTGAAAAGGATCCATGCGGTTCTCGTTCAGTTGCTTCATGTCATGAGAAAACTATAAGGTGTCCAAAAATAATCTTGATCAGCCCAGCCAACCTACTCTATTAAGGCAAGGCCTGTGTAATCAGTAATAGAACGAAATCTGTATGGTGCGAATCGACGAATTTAAACGATTCTAAGACAATTTTAAAGGGAAATAATTTTCATTGCTCTCAAATTTGGAATTTTTGACTTTTGTTGGGTTTTTTGCCGACTCTTCATATAATTTAGAAACATTTTCACAAAAATTGTTTAAAATATTCCCCGGTAATCTGAGCAGGCTCAATTATTTCCGATGTTACGAAAACAGGCGATATTGCATCAAACGGTATTTTAAAAATGCTCGGACTTACGGACGACACGGAATAAGTCGAAATATAACGATTATACCGGAAGCGCATTACCCAGGCCTTACCTTAATAAGGACATCTTCTCAACATTATTTATCAAACCTTTAATTCGTAATTTGTGTACGATAAACGCAAGAATATCTGGATCCATATTGGTCTAATATGACACACATGATCTTTTCCAGATCCTTGCTCGTGTAATACTAAAACATACAAACTCACTTATTTTCGGGGTAAGTTTGTGTAGAAATAACTGTACATAATTAAAATATGACATTATAATCTTTCTCTATGCAAAGCTTCAGCTTTGTCTGACATACATTGGCTTAGATTTCGACGGATATGAAACTCCATATTACATCAATTCGTAAATACTAACAAACCGGTGAAAATACTTTACAATGTTGTAGACCGCAACATAAGTGTCTCGTATGGATTTATGTCATTTATTGTATGAATCTTGTTTTCTGTTATAAAAAAGTCTATAAACGGTGTGATAACACGCTAAAAGTCAACTCCTACGGATCATTAGGGATTTAGGCCCGGGAATACTAATGGCCCTTTAACTGTCTTTCGGAGCTTAATTTTCATATGTGGAGCGATCGGCATTTGGCCATATATTTTGTAAGCCATTTGCTAAGATTCAGGTTGAATGCCCCACTTTGAACGGCTCAACAATAACATCCTATCAGATGTCAGGTCTCCCAGTATATTTATGTTCCTCCATTACCAGAAAACAATTTGTTGTTTGATATATTACCGGACTTAGCTGTCAGTTGTTCCTGTATCTAACAACACCCTTCAAACGCGGGAAATTGTGTTCTTTCTCGTACTTGGACACGTGGAAAAAAGCCATAGTACAAGACCTTACTTAGGATAGTATACACGTAGCCCTTCTTGTATTTGATGCAGACCCCCCAAAAATTCATTCTTTGATATATTACCGGACTTGGCTGCCAGTTGTTCTTATATCTAACAACACCCTTCAAAGGCGGAAAATTATGTTCTTTCTAGTGCATGGACCTGTATATAAAGAGATACTTTTAAATCTTACAAAAAGTCGGAATCTTGAAAAAGGACCATTCCAATACCATATAATTGCTATACATTCAGACAAAGAGCTACATATACGAAGGTTTGAGGGCTTTTCAAAATGCAATACTTCACTTATCGCTTGCAAAATCCTATGCTGTAGATATATGTACTCATTTGATTTGTCTGTCCGAGACGATCTAAATGAGTATACACAACATTGGGTCTTTTTCCCCTTTCTTATCTGTTGCTTGGCAGACCCATTTACATTTACAATAAAGAAAACAATTGATTGCTACTTGTCCACGTTCGTAACAACACCCTTAAAACGCGGGGTATTGTGACTTTTTTCTTATGTGCTATGTCTAATTACAAATGAATCGGAATCTCAAAAAAGGACCATTCTAAGACTACTGCTATACACTCAGAACCAGCCCCACAGAAATGAGTAGGGTTGTGCTTTGCTATTTTAAATGCAACTCTATTGGTTTGTGAAACTGTATGATGTATGTTCTCAATGGAAACGGTTTCACCGGTATGGTTTTCAAATAACAGATTTACTCCCTCATCTGTTGTTATGCAGACCCCTGTATGGTTACAAGTAAGAAAACTATTTCCTGTGTGTCGTATTACTGGGGTTTACCGCCATTATCTGCGTTCGTAACAACAATCGTCAGATCGTCTTTTTGTCCTACAAGATAAGGGTATGCCCGATGCTGATTAAATCTTCGTCTCATTTGATAGAAAGGGATCAAGACAAGATTAATTTGTTTTTGTAGAATCCATTGTTAATTTCCATTAAGATTTGCCAGTTTTTATCATGACATTTTTGCAGTGTTTTCCGCATCGGTATTCTTTTTAATCTTTTGTCTTGTTTCCAAAGGATTAATTATTTTTTGTCTCATTTTAGAAGTCGAGAATGAAATTTAATTTTAAGCAACAGACAAGAGGTTTTTCAGAACGATTACGTGTTCACGTATTCACAGGCGGCAATCACGTGACTTTGTTATGATATATTTTCCTCACTTATGAGGAAAATATATCATAACAAAGTCACGTGATTTTCGCCTGTGGTGTTTCTTTTATTCCGTCGTTTTGCGGTAGTTCTGGCGTATTGTATCGCTGCTTTTCAACGCAAGCGGTTTTAATTACTTTTGAGAGGCAAATGGTTTTTGTCAATTCCCAGAAAAGATATTTGTTGAGCCGCGGTCCGCACCCACGACCCTTTGATTGATAAACCCCACAAATACCTACTAAATATTTCAGGCTAGACAGGCTTTTAAATGGTCTTGGTACTGAAAAGTTACAGCAAAGTAAACGGACATCTGAACATTTCCATTATGGCAGACCAACATGCAAGGAGGGGTAAAGACATGTCTATCTTGTTATTTCGAATTTAAACCATACTTTGCTGGTACTCATTTGAATCGTCTCGGTGAGACGAATCCAATGAGTACCCACAGCAACAATAAATAAAATATTACATACATGTTGAAACACACTATCCCACCTTTTATCTTTAATTCTGATAATGGCATAGTTATTGGACTAAAAATGTAGGTGTCCAGAAATACGGCCGCATAAACTCGAAATGACTTATGTTTCTCAACTACTTGGAGCACAACATGATATAGAAGGTTCCTGAGAATATCCGTGAAGGGTTAAATTAAGTTTCTTAATGAAAAGCAATTATTCATTTGATCATTAATTTTCATTTCTCCAGAGGAGAAGTAAACGATCTATAATTGTATAATTAATTGTATAGGTTTTAATTTACATCGTATTCCGGCCTTCTAATGAATTTTGGGAGTTCTTGTAGACTTTTTAGCCCTTTTCTCATATAGCGAAATTGGCTATATTGAAAGAAGTTGCAGTTGACAACACCAATTTTAGTATAAAGATCATATCCCATTTTTCAATGTACTGTGAACATAGACGGAAATGGTGAAAATGCTGATTATCAGCATTTTCTTCTTTTGCTTCAAAGTTTTTGTAAATATCTTTTACCAGTATACCCATAACCAGACGCTATTTATGATAGGGTTAAATGATGTAATGTTACCCTCGAGTACAAATCTATTATTTCAACTTCACTTCAAAAGCTCAACAAAATTAAATGTTGAAATACAAGGTCATGTGTAAAGCTTCATTTTTTCTTTGATAGCATTGTATTATAACCCCTCAATTTAAACATTTATCTTTTAAATCTTTGTGGGTTAGGAAAATTTCTTTTAGAAAGATGTTTTGATATATGATTGTGTAAGTGTTTACAACAACGACCTGTTTTCTGTAGGTAATATTGCAAGCAATTTAATGTTAATAGAAGTTATTATATATTGTAAGGAATACAATTGACATTTTGACCAAGCAACTGCATGCATTTGCGATCTATGACATGCATTACATTTCAAGTTATCCGATAGAAAAGGACGAAGACTTGTTGTCCAAAGTATTGAAAAAAAATGGAATAGAGAAATGATGAAAAAATCACATTTGAAAATTAAAACGGACATTGCAGGAGTAGTATTCACCATCCAGTATCACTTTATAAGGAGAAATAAACAACAATCAACATTATCAGTCGAGGTATACATCTCACCTAATCACATATGATATTGTACATTTGTATTTAGAAGTTTTGAATTTAGATTCATCGTGAAGGTCTTAATGAATAAAATAAAACCATGTCGGTAAGGCAGTTTGAATATTAACGACACAATTACAGAATATGTGCCTAGTGAGTTCGCCAAGGAAATTGAGTTACACAACCTCGAAATGCAAACAAATAATCCATTTTAGAGAAAGAGACGTGGTTGCGTGCCTAGGATTTCAATCAGACATCAATCTTGCAAGCTTTTATGAAAATAGAAAAATGGAAAAGAAAGTATATCGCTGGTCGATGGTTTTCTTCGAAAACAACGTAACTGCAGCTTAAAACTAGCTGCAGTTAGTAGGTTATCGACGAAAAGTGGCTATAAATTAAAAAGTGCATAACAAATGGATTACGTATATGGAAGAATGTATTAGTGAAGCTGAGGGCAACAAAGCCTGATGGTGTAGGATCAATGACAAAGTTCTTTGACCGTTTGTTACTTTACCATATTCAAGAGGTTAACAGGATGTGTTGGTGAAATACAAATGCCCCCGAAATGCCCATTTTTTCTAAATTGTTTTCGTGTAAAGGGTTGATAAGGATAAGCAGATGACCACCTTCAGGAAGGTCATGTTGCATGTAATAAATAGATATCATTGGAAGAAAGTTACATACCAAATTTGAACTTTGTATGTCCAATACCTTTGTAGAAAATGCAAATATTAAGTTTTCGGACAGATATACAGACGGACGGACGAACGGACGGACGGACAGACAGACAGACGGACACGAGTAAAACAATATGCCCCCGATCTTTGGATACGGGGCATAAAAAATTAAACTGGTCCAAATTGAATAATTTGACAGATCACGAAATTAATGCCAACTCGTGTTATATGTCAGAAAACATTGAACTTTGTATTTTACTGTTAAAAATGTATACATTTACATCTAATCGAGTGCTCAAAAGGAGTCACAGCCAATTCAAATTCACTTTTGCAGCGTGTAACTCTTTCCCATATATTTTCTCATACGACAGAATTGCAGACGTTTTCAATTTGAAAGCTGCATTAGTAGAAAAATAAATATATACAAAACCCTTTCCTAAACGGCAAAAATTTGAACTTTTCCAATTTGAAAGCTGCTGCAGATGACAAAATGGATGTAACTAAATGTAAGATTTGTAATAATATAGCGCTGAAAACATTTAGACAAAAGGAGAAACTGCTGGTTATCAGCAGTTTCTTCTTTTGTCTCAATATTTTCACAAGCCATATCTATGAGGGTAAAGGGTTAAAGATAGTGGAATTTGTATATTTTGTTTGGACTGAAAAAATGACGTGATGTTAACGTTGTCTTGTTTTCCTAATGTTCTTGTGCTCAATACGCCAAATACATGTCCATGGCAATAGTGTATTTTACCCGCCTTTTCTTGAATGAAGTCCAACAATCATCAGATATCAAACACTTCGTTCGATTTCGCTTCCATATTCGGTGTTATTCCTGACAACGAAAATTAATGAGGTTATCCGAATTAAAAAAAATGACAACAAATCAGGATGATTTTGCCAATCTTTGTTGCCTTTGATGACGTCGTTGTGCAACGTGTTTTGTTTCTAATGATGGGTACATTATGATAAATTATAGAGTGCACCTGCATCTGCATATATAGTGAGCCTACTTTTACGATATTTTTCTAAAATGCTCAACTAACGGATTTTGCCAGTGAAAATAAAGTTGTCTTGGATTTATATTGGCCCACTATATAATTAAGCTATATATATGTAGTAGATTCTACGCGAAATGAACACTCAAAAGCGCGCATATCTGACTTAGTGTTCGTCAAGCTGCGTGGCTATATATAGACGTCACATACACTATCTGGCAGTCTTGTTTATGCGAAATATTAAAAGTATACTGCAATTTCATTGGTCTAAAAGTAGGCCGAACACTAAATTTTCGTTGACGCGAAATGATGTTATTGTTAAGTAACCCTCCTTTTCTGTTTGTACGAGATTTATTTTCTAAAAAGGTATAATATTGCATGACAATGATCTTTTTAATCGCTAAGAATCGTAGATTTCCCGCAGATTTACGACAATCGGAAGGCCAGACCGCCTACTGTATGACAAGACTAGACAAGTGACTACATTACCAATTATAAAGTTAAGAAAACACCTGCTAAATTCTCTAGGGGAGATTTTGGAACAATGTCTCGTCATTATATGTATATATACGGAAATGGTTTGCATATCTTGGCTTTTCTTAAAAGACATCCTCGTAGCTACTATTTAAAGTTGAAGTTACGTTGTTTTATAGAAAAAACGACGATTCAGTCTAGTTTTATCTGCCAGCATGTGTACGTGAGAACAAATGTTAAAGCGGTAATAGCTGTCGCGATTGAAGTTTTTCTTATTATCTGATGATATGAGCAAAGCCTATTCCAACTGCATAAAACCAATGAAATAAGTGAAAGAATGGTACATTGGTACATTTTCCCTTTCTTGCAATGTATGTCAGTATGTCATGTTTACAATGTCAAGGGCGAGTCGGAATTGTCCGAGTCCTGAGCGGTTAAAAGCGAGCGTCTACGGAATCTATTTTAAATCGAGTGGAATGACGTCAGAGAATAAACAGTTTTTTTTAAAAAACATATGAGATGGCTCTTTAACAGGGACCTTTTGGGAAGTGTGTAGCAACCCTAAACAGTCTGCGAGGAAAGTACAAAACGATCAGGATCGAAACTGTTGATACTCTGAATTTACATGTTTTTCCTTTCACACTATATATTATTATCTAAATACGGACATCGTTGGCGTTTGCTAAATATGATCTGTCTCTCGAAATATGGTCTTCTGTTGAATTCATAGAAGCACGCTTTTAGCATGACGTGTCAAGCAGAATCTAACGTGACCCTTTCCCAATTATAACCTTGTTTTGATGTCATTATTAGAAGGGATTGAGAACACAGTCATTAAGGTAATAGGAGAAAATCTTGACAAGCAATTCCACAGTTGCATAGATATTTTCTCAGTTTTATTTAATTCAACAAATCGTATCTTAACATGCATAGTTTGTCGTGTTTAAAACTTTCAAAATAGAATATTCAACTTATTGCCGTTTGGGAAAGAGTGAGGCATGGCTATTGAAATAACTTCAACTGGTTAACCCTTTCCCATACAAGACCTGCTATGGACTTCCTTTTTGCAAAAAGACAGGAAACATTGTTACAAAAGAAAGGAATGTTAATTGTTAGCAGTCTTTCCTATTACCTAAATATTTGCTATGTCATATCGTAAACAATTCACATTTCCAATGTCATTGGTTATGTAGTCTTCAAACGATTTCAATTGAGAAGAGTTTTATTTTTTGTCATTTTGGGAAAGAGTTGAATATTTATTCGTAACCAGGCACGTGCTGAAATCCCGTGAAAATCGGAATATTTCAAATTTTTTACCCGTCGCAGTAAGGAGGAACCTTCTGCAAAGTATAAAGGTATAGATAATATCAAACCTGTGCGGACTGCGCAGACGGAGAAGATTCGAGACTCAGAACTCGTAGGTAATTTTATGGGCCTTGAATAATTTCTCTATCTTTACTATGTATTCATTTTCTAGTTACCGTCTGCTTAGTATGAGTCGTTTATCGAAATTGTGTTTTATGAACTTCCCGTAAATTCCCTTTTAGCGTGACGTGTCACTTTTATTAGATATCTTTGTATCACGTGATCACCCGACTATAAACGAATATTTACGGCTTTTGCAGGTACACGAAATATGTAATATATAAATCTATTTATTTCACACCCTACATTAGTAAACCAATGAAATCGTCCCATTCGTACCACGTGAGTATACAATACCTAGAGCCGTATTGTACGCACGAGATAATAGGATTCGGTTTTCTCGTTGAACAAATACGTCATCGTTACACCTCACTGGTCTAAAAATAGATTGGGAATCCTCTATCGTACAAATATGGCTGTGAATCTCGCGAAGTTTTTCCACGTTCAACTTGCTGAAGATGACGTTCTAAGAGCTGGATTGCCGTAATCATTTGTTGAGTAACATTATAATTCAGAGTTGAGAAGGTTTCTGCACTGTCGTGTACTTTTTAAGATAGGTAATTGTGAAATAGCCAGTTGACAAGTAACGTTTACACATACGGTCCTGTCTTAGCTTCGTCGTGCCGCTCGTGCGTACTCGCTTACCCTTTCCAAAACGACAAAATGTCATGTTGGGCCAAATTGAAAAAAAGTCTGCAGATGACAAAACGGATGTCAATACATTTAGTATTTTATGTCAGAGAAAATATCGAGGCAAAAGTAGAATTATCATCAATATCAAAATAAGTTATTCACACTCATTTTGTCTGCTGTGCAGGTCTTTTCAATTTGGTCGATCATCATTTTCTTCTTTTGCCTCAATGTTTTCCCAAGAATTTTCTGTTTGGGACGTCAAAACCGGTCTTGTTTGGGAAAGGATTAATCTAGAAAAAACTACAATTTGTCGCTGAATGTGATTTGATACCCCTACAGGCTTTCACTATAACAGAGGGCAATAACTCACAAAATAAGCAAGGTAGAGTTATGCTCCTTGTATGTTGCACTTCTCCTTGGTGAGATCTATCTACCCGCGAAGTTTCATGATCATAGCTATTTTACTTTCAGACTTTTCGATGTTTTTTCTGGTTAAGCTGCTGAGGAATCTCAAGAAAAAACGTTTGTCATTTCTGGTCTGTCTCCGTATCTGGAAGCAATGTTGCATGTTTAATATGCACAATGTTTCGTAGTTTTAGTTCCCGCCTCCATTATCTATGATCGACTAATATCTCGCTTGAAAATAATAATTTCTCGCTAATACTGTTACGAAAAAATTGTCCGATTCATGACCGATAAACAAAATATTTGACTGGTACCCCGCAAACGTTGTTGAGGGATTTCCCATCAGAAATCTATTTTTAGCACACGAGCCCGCGAAAATTGTTCCTTATTGCGTGAACGCACGGGATTCTCGATACTCCAAAGCGGCAAAATCGATATTTGTACGATGCACCGGTTGAACTGTCCAAATATGCATTGCACTCATTTGAACCCTACAAATATCGATTGAACCGTACAAATATGGATTTTTCCCAAATCGAGGCTGTCGTACAAAATATCCATATTCGCATCGAAGAGTAATCTCCCTTAGTAGAGATCTCGTCTGCAAAAGCAAAATTGTGCATTAGAGTTGAATGTTTGTTTCAACATGATATTTTGAATTCACTGTCCTAAACAAGACATAACTTTGATTCTGTGATTGAAAAAAAAAACACATTGGGAATACATTAAGGCAAAAGGAGAAAATGATTTTAAAAACACGAAAGAGATTTTCATTTCAAAACATTTATGAATTGTAGCGCATTTAATTTGCAGCAATGATACAAATCACACTTAACCCTTTCCCAAACAAGACCTGGATTTGATATCCATTATAAGGCTTGACAAAAAAGTTCTAGGAGAAAAGGAGATTTGCCGTTTATCAGCAATTTCTCCTTTTCTGTCAATGTTTTCATTGTTGATTTACGCATGGCATGATAGTTTATATAACACATTTCATGTACATTTCACACTATCATATGACGGTCTATTCAATCTTTTGAGACAAACATAAATCGATAAAAATAGATTAAATGTCAGATGCCCTGTATATTTACAGTGTTAGAAATGTGCATGTAGCCTACATTTTTTTCATGACATAGGCCTATGTTGTTTTTCTTTCTTTTTTATTTCACGTTGGAATTCTATTTAAAAGTAATTAGATCTAGATCTTAATTTTTATACAAAATTAATCTTTGTCATGTTTTGTTTGAAAAAAAAATATGATGTGAAATAAAGAGGTCATTTAACATGTCTTTGTACAATACCGAATTCTATTGGATTCATACTTTGCAGAACGAGTCTATATTTAGACTCGCCTATCGGCTCGTCCAAATATAGCCTCGTTCTGCAAAGTATTCATCCAATAGAATTCAGTATTGTACAAAGACATGTTAAATAACCTCATAATATAGACACAATTGTAAACACCCAGCAAACTGAGCGCCGTGGAAAGTTAGAATGTCAATATACATGCGCTTATTGTGGGTAAACAGCGCATGGTTACTCGCTTAAAATACGGTCTTTCTGCATCTTTTTGCTCATAGTCTTTAATACTGTAAACCCTTTTTGGCAAATTGGCAGGTTTTTTGACAGCTATTATCCCTCTAAAAAGAACTTTCATTTTTAAAGTCTAAAAAGCAAGTATTAATTGAAAAGAAACAAACGGTTAATAATGTAATGTTTTCTTTGGTAACATAAAGATAATGTAATATTTCTATCAACATTTGTTTTGCTCACCGTCACAGGCATGCACGTAAATAGCAAACGACGTTGACGTGTGAAAGGCATTATGACGAACTGTTCTTGCACGTGGCCAGTCGGCAAACGTTCCTTCAACTGTAACACGTAAAGCAAGACACTATGTCGTAGAATATGTTCATCGTTCATGCATCTGGCAATTCGTTTCATTCGAATATGGGCAATTTACGAACTCGCTTTTCAGAATTCTGCATTGACATTCGTAGACACGCAAGTTGAAACAAGAGGACCATGATGGTCCTTAATTGCTCACCTGAACTTAGATAAGAATGAAAGTCCCAATGTTGTCAAGTTCAAGAGCACATAATTTAAGATGCGAGATTATGATCTAGCTGAATACTGCATTCATAATCTTGAATCATCACTATTTGTGGCTGTTACAGCAAAAACAAAGTGGAAAAAAAACAACAATTTTGTCACAGTCAAGGGCATAAAACTCTATTCTGATAATGATATTCTCATCAACATTATGTCCAAGTTTTATTGATTGGTCAATATTTATTGCTGTTTGAGTGAAAACAAAGCCGAAAATGGCAATTTCGTCACCGTCAAGGGCTTACAGCTCTGTTTTTCTAGTCCGATCAATCTGAAAAAATAAAACATTTATGATCTTATGGTCACCGACATTGTGACAAAGTTTTGTCTTGTTCGGTAAATATGTGTGTTTGTTAGAGTGAAAATAAAGTCGAAAACTGTAATTTTGTTAAATTCAAGGACCAGTAACTCTAGATTTTCTGTGGTCCAATCAAACTGAAAGTTTAATTCTTTCTGGATCTTATGGTCACCAACATTGTGGCCAAGGTTTGTCTTGATTGGTCAATAAATGTAGATGCTACCGTGTAAACAAAGTCGAAAACGGCAATTTGTCAAATTCAAAGGCATATAACTCCAGACTTTCTGCTTTGATCACACTGAACATCGAGCTCATTTAAGATCATATAGCTACCAACATTGGGGACAAGTTTTGTTTTGATTGGTCAATATTTGTAGATGCTAGAGTGGAAACAAAGTCAAAACTAGCCATTTTTGACATGCAAGAGCACATAACTCAGGACTTCCTCGTCCGATCTGACCCAATATCAAGCTCATCCGAGAACTTATAAGCATACAGGTTTAGACCAAGTTTGCTCAAGATTGGTCAATATTTGTGGGTGCTTGAGGTGTTACACCAAAATATGGACAAACGAACGGACATACGGACGGACAGACGAACGCCGACGGACAAAAAGCGACCACAACAGCTCATCTTGGGCACTTCGTCCTCAGATGAGCTAATAAAACTCTCTTAAATTGTGATTTCCTATCGACTAAGCTTGTGTAACTGTGTAAGATGCGATGAGCTTCAGCACGTAGAAATCATTTTCAACCACTGGAAATGTACGTATTTCAGAATATAATTGTATATCTTATTGTTGTGATTGTTTCTTGTAGTACATGTATACAGACTGCATTTCAGTAATTGTAAATATCGCTGATTTTCAACGAAAAGCTCGGATATACATTATTGGTCATCTTGAAAAGCGACGATATGTCCGATGGGAAGTACTCCAAATTACGCTCTAGCTGATTCTTTTGTCCATCCGTTTTCAAATATTGTAGACCAGGGGTAAGTACAGACAACGTCCTGTGTATCTAATATTGAACTAGTCTGATTAACAAAACCAAATCATTCTTGTTCCAACAAAATTTATTTGAGCCCATTCGACAGCTTACTACAGAGTATAGAATATAGATCTATATATACAAGGGAAAAGGTCCCGTCCTTTGTATTGTATCCCTCCAAAATGTTTATACATGATAAACGATTATAACAAGCAAGCTGCGTAAGAATAAAAAGCATTAATTATAGATAAATCACAGGGAAATTTTTTCCTGAAGTAGAGTCACATATCGTCGCTTTACAACAAAAACCTCGCAACTGCAGAATGATTTATGCTGCAGTTACGAGGTTTTTGTTGAAAAGCAGCAATATTCTGGTACATTCTTTCAAAGTTCCTGAATTTTATTTTTAAGTCATTTTGATTGTGATTTATGGATCGGAAACCCGTTTATTTAGATAAATTGATGGGAAGCTTACCGAGGAATTCCTATGAACGGAACATAATTCACAATAATACACTCCTATATAACCCGTCCTATGTAAAATTCCCGTGCAAACTCTGTCTGTCTTGCATTCATTTCTTTTAAAATATTTTTCTTAAATAAATGAAACATTACAAATATTCTACCAGTTTCCCAAAAGATGAAATTTCACGGTGCTTTAAATTCAACACAGTGGCAGATGGCATAATAAATGTTGGGAGAATTTTATTTTTCCACCAAACACTATTATTTTTGTTCAATTTATTTCAAGTTCTAATTTCAATTTTAATTATAATCTTGCCTCTTATCACTCGGTGGCACTTGTCAGCTAATCCCTTTTCATTTTCATTAAATTCATTCCCATGACAACGAATGACTTTTTTTCAAATAATCTCCATTTAACCTCTCTCGGCTATCACATTTCGTTTTTATTGGTGTTTACACGTCTCATAGAATTTCTGTTTTAATCCTTTCCCAAACGACCAAAATTTTAGGATCATCCACTTCAAAAACTGACACAAATGACAAAATGGATATTATCAAAGATAGGATTTGTGTAAAATATGGCATGGAAAATATTGAGACAAAGGAGAAACTGCTGGTTATCAGCAGTTTCTTCTTTTGTTTCAATGACTTCCCAAGCCTTTTCTATTAGGGACGTCAAAAACCAGATCTTATTTGGGAAAAGATTAATAGAAATCTGAACGTACCAACAATTATCTTATTACCAAATTATGCAAATATTTTATTTGCTAGTGCCGACAAACAGAGAAGACAAATTTTTAAATTTTATATCGCTGCTTTTCTGCAAAAACCTCGTAACTGCAGCTTGTTTTAAGCTGAAGATACGACAACGAGGTTTTCGTAGAAAAGCGACAGTATGTGAGGAATGATTCTTGGTAGTGTGTGGCGATGGAAAATTTTCAATATGACTCTTTGATTGACCTTGCTTTGTTACAATCATAACTATTGGTAATATGCCATGTAACCAAAGAACGAACCATACGACAAAATGCACATGTCCATCTTTGCAGTATGGAAAAAAGAAGAAAACCAATTAGTGTTCGACCTACTTTTTTGACCAATGAAAATGCAGTATACTTTAAAATGTCGCCCCTATATTTCGAGTAAACGAGCTGCCGGGAGGTTTATGTTGCGTCTATACATAGCCACACCCCCGTCTCCAATGAACCGCTAGCGAACAATTAGTCAGATAGAGGCTGTATAGTAGAATCTACGCGATATAAACATTCAATGCGGTGAGCTAATTTGAATGTTTATTTCGCGTAGAATCTACTATACAGCCTCCATCCAATACGTAAAGAAAGTCAAGAAGATATTATGTAACATACCTATGCGTTGTGCTGGTCGTACAGGCCTTTATCTGAAAAAAAAACGAATAACAGTATTTTCGATATTAAAAGGATTAAAATTATCTTTAATATCTTAACCTTTTACCAGCTACATCTTAGGCTTTTCTGAATACAAAGATATTGCAGACGACAATTTCGAGTAAATTGAATTGTGCATATTTTAGTTTTAGTGAGAAAACATTATGTGAAATGAAGAAATTACTTGTCATAAGCAATTTTCCCACTTTCCGCAATGTTTTTTAAAGCCATTATCTTGTAGGGATTCAAAAAGAGTCATTGTGTGTAAATGGGTATAAGGGACCCGTAGGCCTATATCAAACATCATAACATGTGGACTTTTGCACGGTTGGTTTGGAAACAAGGTAGTCTGTAATAGTTACTTTAACCCATTACCAGACGGCAATAATTTCGACTTTTTGAATTTTAAAGGTGTTGCAGACGACAATTTCAAATTGATGATTTTTTTTAAAAAATCTTTCCATTTTTTATTAGACATCATTATGGTAAAGGAAGAAATTGCTTGTTGCAAGCAATTTCTTCATTTTCCACAATGTTTTCTAAGGCCTCTTTCTTTTGGGGAGTTAAAAAGAGTCACTGTGTGGTAATGTTTAAGGGCCCTTTATCAAGACCCTGGTTCAAATGAGTATGATGATATTGTTATTGTGATTGCAAAGACAATATATCTGATAAAGATATATTGCTAGGAATGTATCACTTGGTATGATAGGAAAAGTAAACCAAAGGGAAATAGAATAGTTCTGATTCCGAGCAAATGAACACGAAACCAAATGTTGATAATAGAAAGGGCGTATTTTCTGTATTAATGTTTGAATTCTATATAACTTCTTGTAAACTTCTGAATAGATATCGTCAATCAGACAAAATGTGTGATGTGATGAGACAAATGGTTTTCTGTTTACCCTTTCTCGTAGGTGTGCGTGCTGACGAATACAGCTGAGGAATATAGTGCGGTACATAGGCCAGAATAGAACAATTCACGGAAGTTGCATTCGTCACGAAAAATTAAAAGAACAAAATTCTGACTCGTGCAACACTTCTAACTCCTATTTTCGTATAATACACGCCTTGATTCGAAAAGCTGAATCTGTGATTTTATTCTTTTCCCAAACAAATTGTTCATGCACTGTTCGACAACAAAAAAGAACGCTGTACCAACCAATCTCTTGTTATCATACCCAATTACCACACAGTGACTCTTTTTGACTCTCCACAAGATAATGGCTTTGGAAAACATTGTGGAAAATGAAGAAATTGCTTGTGACAAGCAATTTCTTATTTCCCATATTGTTTTCTACCCTAAACACAAAAAGGAGCAACATTTCATTCACTTGAAATTGTCTTCTGCAGCATCTTTGGATTTGGACTACCCTTAATTTTTGCCGTTTGGTAATGGGTTAAAGCCTTGTTTAAGCCAAATATGTCTGGACATTTATGTCGCTAATTCTGATATATGTATTCTTTGTGTTCCGTAAAAAAGACAGTTTTGAGTATTCCTCACATAAAATATGAAACTAAGCTTGTCCCTAGGATTAACCTACAGACCGATTTCTTTGGTCATATGCGGTCACATCATTGTACGACAGTATTTAACATATTCCCAAACATTGGTAAATTTTTGACGTCCTTCAAGATAAAGGCTTTGGAAAACATTGTAGGAAATGAAGAAATTATTTGTGACAAGCAATTCCTTCATTTCTCACAATGTCTTCTACCTACACTCAAAGCTAAAAAATGTAAAAGTTCAGTCAATTAAAAGTGTCGTCTGCAACATCTTTGAATCTAAAACTTTGTCGTTTGGGAAAGGTTTAAACATTTTGCCATGTAATGGAATATGCATGTGTTGCTTACGTCTATATCAGTAAAGAAAAAAATGGAATTAACAATAAAAGAATAATTAATTTTCAAGATGCTGCCTTGCAATTTATTTTCTTTAACAATATTTGCCATAAAATGTGTTCATTATCATTCAATATTTTCCGAAGACTTTGGAGTTTTTTGCATGAAGTTTTACTGGTAAAAGTGGTTAACCAGCGGAATATCACAATCCAGATTACCCAATGTTGCATCTGCAGGCTTCGAGATATCATGACATTGCATGGTGTAGAAGACCCAAGGGGTTTACTCCATTAAGTACGTAAAATCTTAACAACGAATTTTTAAATCTGAAAAGAGTAAAATTCCACTATATTGAGGAACGAAATTTTGCCTAGATGTTGGTATTATAGTCCCAGAAGCATGTGCAAAGTTTCAGAGCAAAAGCGTTTTTTGAAACAGATAAATGATAATACACGTAAAACCTTAGCCAAATCATATTACGCCGACGCTGACACCGACGAGTGAGCGGAATAGCAACGGGGTCCCCTTTAATACTATGGACAAAGCAATTGCTGACAGATCGCATTCGCGCAAAATTAAGCTGTAGGCTGAGAGAACAGACATGTTTCCAAACAAAATGATAAAAAACGCATCGATTCCGTCTTCACATATGCGAGAGATTTTGTTCAGGATTACTGGTTCCAATATATCAACGGTTCACCGTGATGTAGACAAAAGGTCACAGACAGATAAAACTGTTGAAAACTGATAGATTTAGGCTCTTTGGCCCATGAAACATAGGTTAAGAAATATACTACACATTTCATGATGTTAAGGACCACCCATTCATGCGATATTTCTGGTGTCTTTTGACTTGATGAAATGCTCATCTCTTAATCTGCTTACGTTCAAGTAATACCATGATAGTAATTTCTATTCTAGAAGCATCACGTTTTAAAGACACATTGCAAGGGCATTGGGGTTCATTTCAGGACGATCGTTGTACCAACTAGTTTAGAATAGAACTGAATACATACTGATAGGATTGCGGTCTTCGACCAATTAAACTCATGAAATATGAATTTATTGTTTAAAATTATTCAAAAATATTAGATTACCGAAGAATTGCGTTTTAAAAACATTTTGAAAGAGTAATAGCGTCCATTTAATAACAAATATTATGCAAACAAGTTAAGCTGAGAAGTAGAAATAGGATTGCATGTTACGACAATTCAAGATCATGGAAAAAAAACAACACATCGTTCCAAGTGTTTTCTAGCTGTAGTTGAGAAGATTTGGTCGACCATGATCATGTTGTGTGGAATAAAAATGCTAATGTTTTTTCATTAAAATTTCAAATATGTCCCATTATAACTAATCTAATAGGAATGACAGTTAATTTCGGAGTACGTTGTGTGTTACAACCATTCAAACCTTAAAATTGCAGGAAAGCCTTAAAGTGATTTAAATGTTTCGAACCGTGTATTCTTGCAATCTTAGCAGAAAGATCTCTTCCTCGCGTTCCTGTTGCACCATAAAATATGTTTACGACGTTTAAATTATGTTTTCACAGAGATAATTGTGTTAAATCCGTTTTCCCCAACACTCAGCAGAGGTTTTTCGCCCCAATTATGCAGAGTGTTGTGTTTTCATGAAAAAAAGGCATTACTACCTCACAGTAGATGCATTGACTTTATCAAGGTTTGACTTGTATGTACTAAGACAATGTTCCTAGGAGAAACCCCCATGCTGAATTATTTTGGGTTAGACAATGTTAGAGAAATCAATTTAAAAGTCGTGTTTGTGAACGACGTACAAACTTTGATTTGCCATGAAAAACTGATAATGAAAAACCATCAAAATGGATCCCTCTACAGTTGATGTCCATCGTGGCGTTGAAGGGTATTCACTGAACTTGAAGTTGATCATATCGATCAAACTATGTTCAAAAGTCCTGGGGTCCGTTTTGTCAACGGCCGTCCGGGACCCTGATCCGAACATTTTCCATGTTTATTGTTCTTACTCGTAGATCTATTTGTTACTTTCCTCAAGAAATATTTTACAAGCTATGTATTATAGCCATTAAGGTAGAATACTCGTAACGTGGCCATTTTTGAGATTAACAAAACATCGGATTTTTTCGGGCGTCGTTGTCACGCATCCGAACTTATTCGGGCGCGGTCGTAAACATTCGGCGGTGGAAAGTTCCGCTACCCAATACGTCGCTTGAATAATTCCGACGTCGCGGGAATCTTATGAGGGGTGGACTACCTTGAATTAGGGTCTGTCTTGAGTTAATTGTTTAATAAATGGTTGGGAACCACCTTGTCGTAACTTAAGAATCTTTGTAGTCACTAAGAATCGTAGATTTCTCGGAGATTTACGACAAACGGAAGGTTAGACCGCCTACTGTATGACAAAACTAGACATCTTACTACATTACCAATTATAAAGTTTAGAAAACACCTGCTAGATTCTCTAGGGGGATTTAGGAACAATGTCTCGTCATAGATCACAGGAAATTGTTTATAGTCTGGATATACATGTACGCGAAACGTATCGTTAGCTTTCTAAATGTGGATGCCTGTAACTTTTGGAAATACAATGCTTATTCTCACTAGTAAAGCTACTTTTCTCACTAGTAAAGCTACTTTTCTAACATAGAAAGATAAAATATCAAAAGAAAGTCTTAGTGATTGTAAAATTCTGCAAGTAAATAAATCATTATTTTTGAAACCTCTGTTGCCAATATTTACTTATTATGCGTTGGGTTTCTGTCGTTATTCTAGCAAAAATTGACACCCTTTTCAAAAATCGCATTTTTGCTGGTTTTGGAAAAGTTCGTTATTTCAAATTGTTTGAGACTGCAGTTGCGAGTCGACGAGAAACATCGATTTCAAATAGTTACGTTATACGTGTGTCATTTGTACCGTAAAACAAGTGCAGTTTGTTTCGACGAATGAAGATCATTGATCACTGACTGTTTATATTCTAAGAGGTGCTTTTACATTATAGTGCAGGTTCAAGTTGCTAAATTTAGTATGTATACATACAATGAATATCATTTCAATCGGCACAAAATGCTGTAAATATAAAATTTTGATTCAAATAAAACACAATCAAAACTCGATAAGGATTATCGTATCTTTTATATCAGAGAAAATTAAATCACGTCAATGTGTTTGATTAAGGTTTTCGACGAATTTTCACTGAACAATTATTCACTCTCTGTTCCTTTCTAGAACGGGTGATATAATTGAAATTCTAGACATTTAATTTTATTACGATTCGTTTCTGAAATGAGTGTATTTTTCATAAAGCATTATACTTTTAACGTCATCTGCTCAATGGTCTGTATTACAATTGTACCACAAATAACATATAGTCTGTCAAGTTCAAAAGTGCAGGAGGTACCGCTTATTGTATTTCGTAACTGTAACAATGTCCGTGAGCAAATACATAAATGTAAATGAGCATTTGTGACCATGCTGACAATGTTCAACACGAATTGTGACAATGTTCAACACATTTTTTAAGAATATTTTTTATTGTTCGACATGTACCTTGCGATTTCATTTTTCATTAAATCGACTGCCATGACAACAGATGGAATTCCTTTACAAGTAATTTCTATTTCAAGCCGTCTCGTTTATCGCATTTCGATGTTATTGGTGTTTAGAAGTCTCATAGAATTTCAGAGTGTTTTTTTTTAAATAGAAATCTGGATTCGTAAAAAAAGTTAAAGGGGGAATAACACTTAACATCTTGCAAATGTTCCGAGAACTTCGTACAAAAAAATAAATATATATTATTAAAATATGGTCTTTAAATTGCATATATGCCAAATCTTAGCTTTCTAACTTGTGTATTGGCTTAGATGTCGACGGATTTAAAACCCCATGATTTTTTGTCGGGGTGATGAAAATTATAATAATAAAACATATGGGTTTTAAATCCGTCAGCATCCTAGCCAATACACAAGATAGAAAGCTAAGATTTGGCATACACGCAATTTAAAGGCCATATTTTCATAATATATATTTATTTTTTGCACGAAGTTCTCTGAAAATTTGTAAGATGTTAAGTGTTATTCCCCCTTTAACGTAGTTACCGAAATGTGTAAATTTGTTAGTTTTTTTTTTTCGACACGCAAACCAACACTTATTCTACTCGAGTAAATCATGGTAAAAATAAGAACCTGTATTGACGAAAAATGAGAATGCATTCTCAGTAAAACTTAAACAAATGTATGAAACAGGACAATAAAAGATCAGTGGGTTTGTGTCTATGAAACATTGCAGCAACTGGGTGTTAACCATGTTCAAAACAAAACCTGGTTTTGGCGTCCTCAAACGAAATTGTCATGGGGATATATTGACACAAAGGAAGGAAATGCTGATGATCAATAATTAGATGTACGTCATGGATGGATCCTGGCTCAAACATACATAATTGCAAAAAATGCATCTTCAGCACATTTGTTTTGTTATTTTGAAATGTTAGAACTTTTATATGTGCGTTATTGTTTGAATATGGGACTATGACAAGCCATAAAATGGTCTGATCTCTACATAATTATCAGAAGTAGCTTGATCTATACTTGACCCATATACTAATGACACTATTTAGAAAAGGCATGGGAAACATTGATACAATAGAAGAAAATGCTAAAACCCGTTTTCTGTGCTATATTATGCATATATCTTGTTTTTATCCACATCAGTTTCGTCCTCCAAAACAGCTTTCATATTAAATCACATTAAAGCTCTACCGTTTAGGAAAGGGTTTATCTGTCTGGACATTTATTGTGGTAATTCTGACATATTTATTTTCAGTACTTCGTAAAAAAGACACGTTTGTGTCTTCTTCATATAAAACATCAAACCATAGAAGATTTGCGTTTTTATTTCAGACTTGCTTACATACCGTTTTGTTGGGACATGTGACGGTCAATCACGTGACTCTGAATTTCAGAAAATCTTTAATAATTTTCTAATACGCGACCAATTTGAATTCGGTTCGAAGTAGAGAAGGTGGGGAAAATTTCAGGAATTAGCTGAACGTATTGGATTTTAGTTAAACCAGCTGATAAAAAATGAAGATCATCCAACATTTGTTGATCTTCAATAACTTTTTTATCAGTTGCTGTTTAAAAAAGCAACTTCGTCCATCTAAGACGTTACGTCTATCCTCGTTCTCTGCTTTAATTAGAGTTCAAATCGGTCTCGTATTAACAAAGTTATTGAAGATTTTCTGAAATTCTGAGTCTCGTGATTGTCCATCGTGATATAGACAATACCGTATTACCGCAGTCAAGGTATACACCCAATGTCGAGTAGAGGCACGGTGCATTTCGTGTTGCAACTATTCAAACCCATGAAATTCAAGAAAAAAGTTTTAAGAGTATCGTGCATTTTTGTAATCTTCACAGTGAGAGATTTTCTCTGTGATTCTGTCACATCATAAAACACGTTTACGACGTCTAAACGATATTTCGACCAGATAATTGCGTTGAATTCGTTTTCTTAAAAACTCAGATGGATTTTTTTTTGTTGAAATTATGCCATTGATTATAAATGCAACATTTCCACAATCAACTTCTGGAGATCTATGCATATTTTACCAATTTTTGAAACAAGTATGTTTTGAGGAATTTTAACAAAAATAATTGGGAAACAATTGTTTTTTTGCTTAGTTATTCGTTTTCTAGTTAGTAAGTTAAGGCGTTAACAGTTGATAGTCTAGTGCTGCAATTTGAAAAAATGACACTGAGAGTTCAGTTATGGTTTTTAAAAGTCTTTATACAAAAGATGGAAGTTCTTATCTCTCAATATTTAATGGCTTAAAGAGACATTTCAAAAATATTTTCTCATATTTTTAATTCTATTTTCATCTGAAAGAGCATTATTATTTTCTTGTGAAAATTCTGAAAATCTCAAGCCAAACTGAAAAGTAAAGCGCCGTTTACGATGCATATATTTGTTTTAAAGATTAAATCGATTGTTGTTTATTGCAATTCACATGTAAATGGACTTTTCACTTACGTCCCAATTTCAAAAGCGATTTTCTGGCTGATCGGCAACAATATCAAAAAGATGATAGCACTTAAGGACACAAGCAATCTGGACTTCAAAACATACTGTTAACAAAAGGACCATGGTGGACCTAAATCGCTCACCTGATTTGACTGGCTTCAAAAATTTGACCCCGTGACCTAGTTTTTTTTACTCCAGTTGACCCTATTTCAAGTTCGTACAGAAAATAATAAAAACAATTATTCTGACAGAATTTCAGCTTGATCGGACAAATAATGTGGCCTCTAGAGAGCATACAAGGTTTTTTCTTAGATTTTACCTCTTGACCTAGTTTTTAACCCCAATCGATCGAATTTCAAAACTCGTCCAAGATTTAATCAAGCCAAATGTTAGGTTGACTGGGCAAAACATGTTCCCTCTAGAAGGGATGCAAAATTTGTCTCAGATTTGACCCTGTGACCTAGTTTTTGATCCCAGTTGGCCAAAGTTCAAACTCGTCCGACAATCCATCAAGATAATCATTCTGATCAAATATCAGCTTGATTGGGCGAAAATTATGGCCCCTAGATTGCATACAATGTTAATCTAGGATTTGACTCTGTGACCCAGTTTTTGAACTCAGTTGACCCAATTACAAACTCGTCCAAGAACTGATTGAAATAATCATACTGGCCAAATATCAGTTTGATTGGGCAAAAGATATGGCGTCTAGAGTCCATAGAAAGTTTCTCTAAGATTTGACTCCGTGATTTAGTTTTTGACCCCGGATGACCCGACCCGATTTCAACCTCCCCCAATATTTGCTTAAGACAATCATTTTGACTAAATTTCGGGTTAATCGGGCAAAAAATGTGACCTTTTGAGTGCATACAAGGTTTTTCTAAGATTTGACCTCTTGACCTAGTTTTTTACCCCAATTGGTCCACTTTCAAAACTCGTCTAAGTTTTAATCAAGCTAATCATTCTGACAAAATGTCAGATTGACTGGGTAAATAATGTTGCCTCTAGAGTGCATGCAAGATTTTTCTCAGATTTGACCCTGTGACCTAGTTTTTATTCCCAGTTGACCAAATTTCAAAATCGTCCGACAATCCATCAGGATAATCATTCTGATCAAATATCACCTTGATTGGGCGAAAAATATTTCCCCTGGAGTGCATATAAGGTTTTTTTCTCGGATTTGACCCCGTGACCTAGTTTTTTGAAATCAGTTGTCCTAATTACAAACTCGTCCGAGATTTGATAATCTTTCTGGCCAAATATAAGTTTGATCGGGCAAAAAAATGGCATCTAGAGTCACTAGAAAGTTTCTCTAAGATTTGACTCCGTGATCTAGTTCTTGACCCCGGTTGACCCGATTTCAAACTCATCCGATATTTGATCAAGACAATCATGTTGACTAAATTTCAGGTTAATCGGGCAAAAAATGTGACCTCTAGAGTGCATACAAGGTTTTTCTAAGATTTGACCTCTTAAACTAGCTTTTAACCCCAGTTGATTCACTTTCAAAACTCGTCCAAGATAAGATTTAATCAATCCAAATCATTCTGACCAAATGTCAGATTGACTGGGCAAAAATGTTGCCTTTAGAATGCATGCAAAATTTTTGTCTAATTTGACCCTGTGACCTAGTTTTTGATCCCAGTTGACCAAATTTCAAACTCGTCCGACAATCCATCAAGATAATCATTCTGATCAAATATGAGCTTGATTGGGCGAAAGATATGGCCCATAGAGTGCATACAAGTTTTTTTTTCTAGGATTTGACCCTGTGACCTAGTTTTTGAACTCAGTTGACCCAATTACGATCTTGTCCGAGATTTGATTAAAATAATCGTTTTGACTAAATTTCAGGTTGATCGGGCAAACATGTGGCCTTTAGAGCGCATACAAGGTTCTTCTAAGAATTGACAACATGACCTAGTTCTTGACCCAGACTCTTTCGAAACTTTATCAACATAGTTATTCTGATCAAATTTCAAATTAATCAGGCAAAAACTTTGGCCTCTAGAGTGCATGCAAGATTTTACCAAGATTTGACCCAGTGACCTAGTTATTGATACCAGTTGACCCAATATCGAAATCGTCCGAGAAATCATCAAGACAATCATTCCGACTAAATCTCAGGTTGATTGGACAAAACAAAAAATTGGCCTCTAGAGTGCATACAAGGTAAGTGTTGACAAGGCACAACATCCATCCATGTAACCACAAAAGCTCACATTGAGCACTTCGTGCTCTGGTGAGCTAAAATGAAATGTCTCTTTGAATGTAGGGGCTAGTCGTGTTTACTAATAGTTATATCGGCAGCCGTCTTTCTTCTGTTTTAACAAAGACATGTTACGTGTTACATTTTTGTTGTTTGATGGTAGGGTGTAATTTGGTCCAGTAGTTATAGTCCTACGAGCCAATTTAAGCTAATTTCATGTTATTCAACAGTGCGAAAAAGGTTGATATGTGTATCGGTGGGCAATGAAATTCTGCTTTTCCTGTTTTGAACACTGGTCCTTTCCGATAAATACCATTTGCGCATGCAAACTCTACGTGGTTCATGTAGTCATGGGTAGAAATATCGGGTGTACTTCTATAACTGATATATTCATCGATTGACGATGATCGTATGTAATTACAAAGTAAACAAAAGATACGGATGATGGAGTAGGTGGTCGTAATATGTATAGTGTATATCGTCGCTTTTCTGCAAAAGCCTCGTATCTGCAGCTTGTTTTAAGCTGCAGATACGAGGTCTTTGAAGAAAGGCAGCGATATAACAAGTAATGATAGTCTCTTATTTCGACTGGCAACCATTGATTTGACCCCTCACCTGACTAGTCCTTTGCTTTTAAATTCAGAATAAAAGGGGATAAGTAAATCATTGAGAGAATATTCAGTGATATGCACCATTTTGTTATTTTTCTACAATACCGTGTTTAAATATACGAATGTGTAAGTTAATAAGAAATATAGTTAACATTGGTCTTTTATTTAGATCTCGTTAAAGGTCACTGTTATCTTATTTTCGTATCTTAATGTCCATTTACGATAGGCTATTAATGATAAACAGGGCAAATAAATGTCCTTTTAAGGAAGCAATTTGGACACGTACCGATTCGAGCAACCTATCAGTATTAAAGATTAAACGTACTTTCCGTTTTGACAATAGAGTCAGGGTTCGAATGAACTGAGACTGGAACCATGATTATAGACTCACAGACAAGATAGCCTATCCTACAAATGACTATATGGGCATCTCTACAGGCATATTGAGCTACCCGCCATCAGGTGGTGCTATTCTATAGGTACACGCTCAACATAGACATTTCGTCCATTGGTACGTCATTGTGCTATTCATGGAAAGAGATACAGAAAACACCCATGTACAACTATGGTTGATGTTTTAATGTAAAATGAAAGTACAGCAACTCCAGAAGAGATTATGCCATGTACATGTATGAGGAATAGGTCTGATAAGTCAATATTCATTTAAAGCTTTTTTTCAAAATGAAATTTTGCGAAACAATTCTCGGTACCTGGTATTATTTGTAAAAGACACTTTTGCATACAGCAAGGGCGGATTATTTTCAACAAATGAAGTGCATGGATCATTTGCATATAGATTTACGGACAAATTTGATATTCTAGAATTGTCGATTTTCATCAATAAGCCTGTGTATTGGGTGTTCAAACCATCACATCAAACGTTGAACCCCATTTTGACTATACAACATTATTTAAACAATGGCTGTTCTTTATATAAGAGAAAATTAAATCAAATAATTTTATTTGATTAATGTTTACGACGTGTTTTCACTGAACAATTGTTCAATAGACTCTTCTTTACAGAAACGGTTGATATAATTGGAATTCTAGACAATTAATCAAATTAAGAACCAGTTCTAGGATGAATTTACTTCTCTCTAGGCAATACTACTTTAACCTACCTTGTAATCTACGGTATGCCTTTCAATTTATTGACCTTTTATAACGTCGCTTCACTTCGAAAACCTAGTAACAACAGATCATAATAGCTGTAGTTACGACGGTTTAGACGAAAATTGTCGATATATTGGAATAATGAATCGATTTGCTTTTCATTTGAAGATGTCTGATTTTGTTTTCATTTTTCAACCCAGAATTCAGAATAAAGAACATTTCATTTCGTGAATACAGGCCTCCAGTCCAAACAAATATGAAATATAATTACAATAATGTACATTGGCGATGTGAGCCGGAATAATAACATTAATTAAGGTTGTTCACCCCTATTAAAATTAACGCAACGTCGGAATTATTCGGGCGACGTCGAAAACATTCGGCGGTGGAACGTTCCACCGCCGAATGTTTTCGACGTCATCCGAATAGGTTCGGATACATACCGAATGTTAAACGACGTCGCACGAATAATTCCGACGTCACGCGAATCTCATTAGGGGTAGTATACCTTAATCAACTTGTTCAAAGCTGAAGTCACGACGTTTTTGTAAGAAAAGAAGCGTAGTAAAATTGAGGAATAAGTTTTATTTGGTGCACTCTTGTCATATGTATATACAAAGAACAAAACTTCAAATTACAAATGGCAAACCGTAATCGAATTAGACGATCTGACCCACATACAACTGCTTCATAATGTTCATCTAAAATGTTAACGAGTAGGCGTTTTGTATGCAAAACAAATCTAGAAATCAATTGATCTGCTTTCAATGTAGTAACTTCATGTTTTCTTTACCATGACTGGAAGGAATTTACGTTATCACCTTTTAACGTCCCCGAGTATAAGGTGCCACCCCTTTATGAGGCTTACGCGACTTCGGAATGTTTCTTGCGACGTCGTTATCATTCGTTCCATATGTGAACGTACTCCTATTCGGCCGACGTCGTTAACATTCGGTGATTTAACATTCCACTACCGAATGTTTACAACGTCGCCCGAATAATTCCGTTGTCCTATGAGTCGCATTGTGGATAGTCTTCCTTTAGGTAAAATTCATAAGCTCATTTATCCATATATCTCAAGATCAAAGCACCTAAACTAAAAGAACAGGCGTGAAATGTTGTTCTATTACATATTTCCTACATCACAGTGGGGAATCAAATAACACAGCGATTGCAGAATATCTTCAATAATCTTTCCTGTCGATGAATATTTCAATAAGTTTTTGGAATATTGGTGCGATTGAACGCAAGAGTCAAGGGACTAAATGCAATGGTTCTCAATCTAGTTATTGAATTGTAAGACAAGCTGAATGTGTTTTCGTAGCAATTTTGGATGTACATGATTTAATTTGAAATGGGAAATTACGATCTAACGGTTTAGAGAATCCTCATCGAAAGAAAGAAATCTCTCGTCATTGCAAGAATTTAGGGTTTTACTATGTTTCTCAATACGTGTTGCCCCATGCGTTTTATGTTCTCATTATAATATTGAATTCGTCATTCGATACCAAACACACTCGTTCGGATATCCTCAGATAATGTCGATCAAAGATCGAATCATCGACTCGGAAGTGTGTGTATGAAGAAATGTTTAAAAAATCACATTTCTTAGCCGGAAGTAGCTACGCATCATAAAGTAGTTTTCGAGGTCATCCAAATGAACAACCATGGCAACTTGCGGGACTTGTAGGTTGTAATCATTCTACATAGAGAGGACACTCGAACTACAAACAATGCATTTCAGTATCATTGTCGCTTCATTGTTGACATTAGTCACAGACGAACGTTTTGAATTGTTGTTCTATTCTATTCGATTCATATTCTGAAAGTAGTTCTATGACTTGCATCCAAGGTATGATTCGACAGAATTGTCCGTGGTGTTCCAAATGCAAACACACTGTGGAACTTCGATGTCATCCGTGGCAATGGAGATTGGCGAGGTTATCCGCATTTTATTGAGTGTTGAGTATCTAATGATGGGCGGAATATGCTTATTGGGACGTGTTCAAGGTAAGACCTGGGTAATGGACTATGTGACCAGTTATGGAACGAAATATGTATGGTGCGAATAGAAGATTCCAAGTGAAGCAATTTTCATTGCTCTCAAAGTTTGATTTTTTTTTACTTTTGTTTGTTTTTGCCTACTCCTCATACAATTTAGAAACATTGTCACAAAATTGTTTAGACTATTCCCCGGAAATCTGAGCACGCTCAATTATTTTCCGTTATTACGAAAACAGGCGATATAGCATCTAACGATACTTTAAGAATAAGTCGAAATATAACGATTATACCGGAAGTGCATTACCCATGGCTTACCTAACAATTATATTACTTGATAAAGGGAGACAACCTTTACGACTAGTTAAGATCATACTTGCATCACCTAATGATTTTAACTTTCAGGGATGCACGAAAAACGAAAGGTTATACTGCCTATACAGCAATACGGAATTAGACAGCTTACTACATTTCTAATTATAAAGTTTAGAAAAACACCTGCTAGTTTCTCTGGGGACATTGTCTCGTCAATATATCACAGGAAATGTTTGATTTTCGAAGGATTATAGGCGAAGGGCTCGTGCGTTTGCCCTCAATTCGCCTTTGGTGGTTGTTTTTATACTAGAGGAAAGAAGAAACGCAACAACTATTTTTGTTTTTTCTCTTAATTCTTTTATGTTGTATAGTCAAAGTTGTTACTGATTATTACAGGGAACTGTATCTTGATATTGATATTTTTGTTTACGTTAGAACCTGTCTTACCTGTGAGATAACGTCAAAATAGACGTTTACACGTTTCTAAAGTGCAAACCTTTAAATGTCCAAGCTTTACATAAAACTCTTTTGATTTGTGTAGATGCACGTCGACTCGACAAAAGGCAATGATTTTCGTTTGGATTTAATTCCTCATATCTTTTTGCGACTTATTCAAAGATGTCGTCGATGTTTACGAATGGAACATGTCAAACCGCAATTGCTGCTGACTTTGGTGTTCATCGGTCGACTAAATATTGCTTGAGATAACGTCTTAGAACGAACGGAACAACTGACGGTCGCCCGAAAAGCGGTCGTCAACGTCTAACCGCCAGGACCATAACGTTCGCTAATTGTACATGTACCTACGTGAGGAAATTTTCTTATCGAGAAAAATTGTTAATGTTATTCATGGACGTACATCAATCAAATTTCAGCCAGGAATCGTCAACGTAAAATTGAATTGCGTGCGAGAACGCATTTAACGTTGACGCCAAACAGCTCTCATTCAAACGCATATTTATGGAATGTTCACTTGTTGGCCTTGACAAAATTTCGACACTAGAAAGTCAAATGATGAACTTTTACTATGCATTGAAAAAAGTGCTCGAATGAGGGTGATTTTGAGAAAGGCAAAACCAAAACGTATGATCAAATTCATTTGTTGTTGCGTTTCTTTTTTCCTTTAGTATATATATATATATATATATATATATATATATATATATATATATATATATATATATATATATATATATATATATATATATATATATATATATATATATATATATATATATATATATATATATATATATATATATATATATATATATATATATATATATATATATATATATATATATATATATATATATATATATATATATATATATATATATATATATATATATATATATATATATATATATATATATATATATATATATATATATATATATATATATATATTCTAAGTACAACAAGAAACTTTACGACAGTTTCGGTATAAAAACAACTTTTAACCTCACCTAGGAATGACGCAGTCCAACAAAACACTCAAACGTTAAGTACGTTAACGTCAAACTTCCGTGCATGTGCAGTTGTTGGCATTTTGTTAACAAGCGTATTCTAAGGACACATTAGAGAGATATTTCTTGTAAATATGTCGAGTTTTTGAAAAGTTAATCAGACAATAAGTATACACAGTTACTTTTTTCTAAGTACAACAAGAAACTTTACGACAGTTTCGGTATAAAAACAACTTTTAACCTCACCTAGGAATGACGCAGTCCAACAAAACACTCAAACGTTAAGCACGTTAACGTCAAACTTCCGTTCATGTGCAGTTGTTGGCATTTTGTTAACAAGCGTATTCTAAGGACACATAAGAGAGATATTTCTTGTAAATATGTCGAGTTTTTGAAAAGTTAATCAGACAATAAGTATGCACAGTTACTTTTTTCCGTTTGTATATAATACGCCTGTTGTGACAATAGTCTTGGCAGGCAGTAAAGACTAAGATTTGCCGACATATAGGTGCAATATGATCTTAGCATAAAACTGCCTGTTCTCCTCGCTTATTGTGCAAAATTGAAATTTCTCGTAAAAGAACCATTTGTACGTTTTAAACAAAATTTAGATTCATCCGTGCAATGGTTAATTGCAGTCAAACCCTCGGAATAACATTCCCGGAGTACAAAGTCACACATTTCTCGTTCATATATTTTCAAAATTCTGGGATTTTATTTTAAGTCGTTTTGATTGTGATTTATGGATCGGAATACCGTTTATTTTGAAAAATGGTTGGGAAGCTTGCCGAGGAATTCCTATGAACGTAACATAATTGACAATAATACACTCCTATATAACCCGTCCTGCTAGTTTAAATTCTAATCTATCGAACAGCATACACTTCCTACATTTATTTATACTTAATTCAGTTTCCAAATACTATACACTCTATTTTGTCAACAAATTCTTACAATACGAAATCTTTGTAAGTTACATTGATTAAAGCGATTTAGCTTCAACATAGTTGAAAGCCATATAAGTTTATAAAATTGACTCTAGTGCAAAATCTTATTTTTAGCTCACCTGAGCACGAAAGTTATTGTGAGCTATTGTGATACCGCTGTGTCCGGCGTCAGTCGTCCGTCGTGTATCGTCCGTCGTGTATCGTCCGTCGTCCGTCAAACTTTGCCTTGTGTGCACTCTAGGGGACACATTTTTTGTCCAATTAATCTGAAATTTGGTCAAAATGATTGTCTTGATAAAATCTCGGACAAGTTCGAAATTGGATCATCTGGGGTAAAAAAACTAGATAATGGGGTCAAATCTTAGAAACACCTTGTGTGCACTATAGATGCCACATTTTTTGCCAAATCAACCTTAAAATTGGTCAGAATTATTGTCTTGATAAAATCTCGGACAACTTCGAAATTGGGTCATCATGGGTCAAAAACTAGGTCAAGGGGTCAAATCTTAGAAAAACCTTGTGTGCACTCTTGAGGCCACATTTTTTGCTAAATCAACCTGAAAATTGGTCAGAATTGTTGTCTTGATGTTATCTCGAACCAGTTCAAAATTGAGTCATCTGGGGTAAAAAACTAGGTAACAGGGTGTAATCTTAGAAAAACCTTGTGTGCACTCTAGAGGCCACATTTTTTGCTCAATTAACCTGAAAATTGGTCAAAATAATTGTTTTGATCAAATATCGGAGAAGTATGAAATTGGGTCATCTGGGGTCAAAACTAGGTCATGGGGTCAAATCTTAGAAAAACCTTGTGTGAACACTTTTTTGTCCAATCAACCTGAAAATTGGTCAGAATGATTGTTTTGGTGAAATCTTGGAGAATTTTGAAATTGGATCATCTTGGGTCAAAAACTAGGTCACAGGGTCAAATCTTAGAATAAAATTGTGTGCATTCTAGAGGCCACTTTTTTGCCCAATCAACCTGAAAATTGGCCAGAATAATTGTTTTGGTGAAATTTTAGATTATTTGAAATTGGGTCATCTGTGGTCAAAAACAAGGTCACAGGGCAAAATGTTAGAAAATTCTTTTGTGCACTCTTGAAGCCACATTTTTTTGCCCAATCAATAACTGGTCAGAATTGTTGTCTTGATCAAATTTCAGACAAGTTTGAATTTGATTGATCTTGGGTCAAAAACTAGGTTACGGGGTCAAATCTTAGAAAAACCTTGTGTGCACTCTAGAGGCCACATTTTTTGCCCAGTCAACCTGAGAATTGGCCAGAATGATTGTTTTGATGAAATCTTAGAGAAGTTTGAAATTCGGTCCTCTGGGTCAAAATTAGGTCACAGGGCCAAATCTTAGAAAATTATTGTGTGCACTCTTGAGGCCACATTTTTTGCCCAATCAACCTGAAAATTTGTCAGAATAGTTGTCTTGATGAAATCTCGGACAAGTTTGAATTTGGGTCAAAAACTAGGTCACGGGGTCACATCTTAGAATAACCTTGTGTGCACTCTAGAGGCCACAATTTTTGCCCAATCAACCTGAAATTGATTAAAAAAGATTGTCCTGAACATGCTCTGAATTTTTGTTTCCCTTATATCTGTGAAAAGTTTGAATATGGGTCACATGGGGTCTTGAAATAGGTATATAATTCAAATGTTAGTATAACTATTGCATAAAGAGGCTAGCTACATCATATACAGAAAACTATTATCTCAGGTGAGCGCTTCAGGGCCAATGGCCCTCTTGTTCTCTTACTTTAGATAATTATCAAACCACCACTAAGCTTTCCTACTCTCTTCAAAGTTCAATTATATTTTACTGCTGTATTTTCTGTGTTTAATTCATCTTCTTTTTCCCGTGTTATATCGAGTAAACATATGTACTTTCTTTTCACATGATGCAAACAAGATTTAGTTGTCTAGTTTTCAAAATGTTTCTTACAAGTCAATATTTCACTGAAACAAAATACTGTTCCTATCATTCTCTCGTGTTAGCTTTTATTTGTAACATATACATTCTTAGGTTCTTGGCAGCCTTTCGAATGCATCAATGATATCTTAAGCGTTCGGTCATATAGGTATCATTTAGTAATGGACACTTCTTTTTGTTACCAGGACATGTTGTTTCCAAATAACAAAGGACAGTCCTTTAATGAGACATACCATTCCTATTTCATTATTTAAAGTATGTCTTGATGCTTTGACTTGACATTTTCAGAATTTTCATAAAAAAAATAATTATTCTCTTTCAGTTAAAATAAAAGTAAAAATAAAGGGGAACTTCTGTGAAATATCACTTTAAGCTGTATTGATCAAGTCTTCGTTAATAAAATAAACTGTTAATTTAGTTTGACCATGTTGTTAGAGAGAACGTAATGGTTTAAGTGCAGATTCAGGATTGTGCTGTAGATGTATAATGTATAATGTATCAAAGAACTTGTTTGAAGTTCGAACCAGAATAAACAAGTTGTGAAACCCTCTCCCAAACAAGGCTTGGTTTTCACGTCCCTATATAATAGGAAATGGTCGGGAAAACATCACAAAGGGGAAAATGCTGATAATGTTTTCGCTTGATTGTTCATAAATCACACCTCTATCACAATCGTGTTTTTGTCTGCGCAGCGGCTTTCAATTCGGCTCAATCAAAACTTTGTCATTTTGGCAAAATGAAAAAATGCACGATTAAAACTCGATAATGTTCGTTTTTTACAGAGGAGAAAAGGAAAACATTGAATTACATTATGGTATTTGATTAACGTTTCCATGTGCTTGCATCGAACAACCATTCACTCACTCTTCTTTTCTATAAACGGGTGATATAATTGAAATCCTAGACAATTAATCAAATTACGAACAAATTCTTGGATGAATTCATTTCGCTCTAAACCTAAGAACCTTAACGTAACTTTTTACAAGAAGTGTATTAGTTACAATTGTACTTTTATACTCGTCTGTTTCAATAGTGAATCGGTTTTTAAACGAATATAACAACTAACAAGAGTGCCTGAAAGGCACTGATATCGCTCACCTGAGTTCTTCGTGTATTTGATTGTGTACAATATAAATTTTGTTGTAAACAAATATATACTCGGCAAAACTGCTAACGCATCACTCAGGTTTTTGTTAATATTATTTGAACGAATCGACAGAATGAGTTCAAAATTAAAATATGCCGACTAACATCATTTGCAAAGAAGTCCGTAAAATTTCATAGTGAATGCTGCGGCTTGTTTCGAAATATTGAACTTTGTATAAGGATACCTTTTATTCTAAAATTCCAAAAAAAGCTTAAATTTAGTTAAAAAGTCAAATTCACACATAACCTTCAAACCATTTGTATTGGCTGAAAGAGTTTCTGTGGAGAAAAGTTACCTTCCTTAAATAAACCGACGGCTTTTACACTTTTTAGAGTCCGTACTTTATGCCCGTAGAGGTGATATTACATCACTAGTGCCGTTTGTGTCAGCGTTGGCGTCGACGGCGACGTCGGTTACATTGACAAAAACTTGTCGGTCAATATCTTATGAACTGTATGAGGTGTGGCCTTGATATTTCACACATAGACAGATCGTACCAAGAACATTTATTTGAGACCATGACATTTGACCCTGTGACCTTGACAGATAGACTTTTTTGTTTGAAAAGGCGCGTCTATACCAGCTACGTTGGCCGTAAACAGCTCCTTTTACGTAAAATAAGGATTCAGTTTTTTTAGACTTCAATTACACAATTAACATGCTTTCAAAATCAATTAAAACAAAAACGATTAGGAAAGATCACAAGTTACACGAGCCGAAAAACTGTTTTGGTCCCCTTTTTGAATGACGCGGTCACATAACAGGGAAAACTTACAGTACTTTTATGGTTGTGTGCAGAAACTTGTAGGATAAAGACATGTCAAATTGGAAATCTAAATCTTTGACAATACAGAAGTTAAGCAGTTTTAAAAAGTGATGCGTTAGCTCTTTTGCCGAGTATATATGTCACATTAAATTATTGTAAACTAGAATATCATATCATGATCATACCCCCAACAACACTGTTTTCGTGCATTTTGAGAAGTACATTTCATTTCAACTGTGAGCTGATCAATTGGGAAAAAGAGCAAAAAAAAATCAACAGACCAAACAACACATGTAAATGTTGCAAAAAATGCAATTTTTTAGCAAAAAGACATACTTATTTAAAAATCAACAAGCCCCACCCTGTCATGCCCACATTTTTTCATTAGATAAAAAAATCACAACCATGTATTGAGGACAGTCACTCAAGGAACATTCCTGTAAGGTTTGGTTCAACTTTGCCCTATAACTGCTTTTTGTAAGAACTTTCTCATGATTTCGTTAAGTCTGATAAGCCCTGCCCTGCCACGACCACATTTTTTGACGAATAAAAAATTCTCGAACAGATATTGAGACAAGTCACCCAATCATCATTCCTGCCAAGTTTGGTAACAAATCGCCTGGTGGTTAAGGAGAAGAATATTTTTGAAGAATTATCTAACAATTTTTTGAAGTCTGATAAGCCCCCGCCCTGCCAAGCCCATATTTTTCACCCAATCAAAAATTCATGAACATGTGTTAAATACAGTCTCTAAAAGGACATTCCTGCTAAGTTTGGTTCAAATTGACTGAATAATTGATTTTTAAAGATTTTTCACTTGATTACTCCTAGTCCGATAAGCCCCGCCCTGCCACGCCAACAATTTTTGACTAATCAAAAATTCATGAACAAGTTTTGAAAAGTGTCACCCAAGGAACATTCCTGTCAAGTTTGGTAAGAATTAGTTCATTGGTTAAGGGGGAGAAGATTTTGAATAATTTTCTTCCAATCAAAAATTCATGAGCATGTGTAGACAACAGTCACTCAAGGGACATTTCTGCCCAGCTTGTTTCAAATTGGCCAAATAATAGATTTTTAAAGATTTTTCACATGATTTCTCTAAGTCCGATAAGCCCCGCCCTGCCATGCCCACAATTTTTGACGAAACAAAAATTCACGAACAAGTTTTGAAAAGGGTCACCCAAGGAACATATCTACCATGTTTGGAAAGAATTGAACCAGTGGTTCAGGAGGAAAATATTTTTGAAGAATTACCTAATGATTTCAGTCTGATAAGCGCCGCCCTGCCATGCCAACAATTTTTGACAAATCATAAATTCACGAACATGTTTTGAAAAGGGTTACACAAGGAACATTTCTGCCAAGTTTGGAAAGAATTGGCCCAATGGTTGTGGAGGAGAATTTTTTTGAAGAATTACCTAATGATTTCATTAAGTGTGATAAGCCCTGCCCTGCCACGCCCACAATTTTTGACAAATCAGAAATTCACGGACAAGTTTTGACAAGGGTCACCCAAGGCACATTTCTGCTAAGTTTGAAAAGAATTGGCCCAGTGGTTGAGTGGGAGAAGATGTTAGAAGAATTAACTAATGATTTTTTCAAGTCTGATAAGCCACGCCCTGTCACGCCCACAATATTTGACAAATAAAAAAATCACGAACAAGTTTTGAAAAGGGTCACCCAAGGCACATTCCTGCCAAGTTTGGTCAGGATTTGCCCAGTGGTTGAGGAGGAGAAGATGTTTAAAGAAATTGTTGACGACGGACGACGCACAACGGACGACGGACGCCGGATAGTGACTGACCCTAAAAGCCCCCCTTGAGCTCGTTGAGCTCAGGTGAGCTAAAAACGACAAAGCAAACACCCGAAACAAGCTAAGTAAAAACAATTATATTTCTGAAAGACTGCAATATACATGTATACAAAAATGGCATTCAGATATTGCCAATGATAAAGCCCTTGAACCTATCTATAGTCATTTCAAACATGAATTCAAAATTGGACAATACCTTGTGGACATTACTCCGAAACGACTTAAAAATTGATTGTCTAAAATCCGTACATCTTCTCAAACACTAAGAATAGAATGTGGAAGACGGGCGATCACGTATACCAAACAAATGAAAGAAAATGTGAATATTGTTATCTAAATAGCATTGATGACGAGTTCCATCGTATAATCGAATGTCCGTTCTATTACCAAATAAGAATAAAATGTATTAGCAAATAATACCATATCAAGCCCAGAATGTACAAATTTATAACACTTTTAAAATCAAACAAGGACAAAACAATCTTAAACATGAAAAAAATCTCAATTCTGAATTTTCAATGCGAAACAATAATTTGTTTTTGTCAGTTCCATAATTAGTTTAAGGGGGAATGGCACTTAAAATCATGCAAATTTTCTGCAAACTTCGTACAAAATAAATATGTATTATGAAAATATGACCTTTAAATTGCATCTATGCCAAATCTTAGCTTTCTATCGTGTGTATTGGCTAGGACGTCGACAGATTTAAAACCCCATATGTTCCATTATTGTAAATATTATCCCGGGGACAAAAAATCATGGGGTTTTAAATCCGTCGACATCTAAGCCAATACACAAGGCAGAAAGCTAAGATTTGGCATATATGCAATTTAAAGACCATATTTTAATAATATATATTTATTTTTTTGTACGAAGTTCTCGGAAAATTTGCAAGATGTTAAGTGTTATTCTGCCTTTAACTCTTTAACTACCAAGTTCTGTATTCAGCACGTGTAGACGAAACACATAGTTAGTAAATTGAATGCATGATTTGTAAAAGAGAAAAGTCAATTCGTTCCTCCTTTACCAATTATGCTATCTTCGATTCATATTCAGTCGTCAACATTTTGAAATGTTTTATAAAGAATTAATACAATACATGTACTATTTCGTCATGTTCCGCATTATTACTAACCTACATTAATTCAACATTGTAACTTTATTTTTTAATTTGATATTCAGGCCTCTATATGTTCACATCACTGTTTCATAGTGTATATTGTCTTTGTAATTGTATTTTTGTAACACAATGTACGTTTGTTGAACACGTGAAATAAACTCTCTATCTATCATAAAATTATAATGCCGAAGAATTTTCTCAATCAATATCTAACGCGGATGCATGGGATGCAGCTGCACGTGTATAAAACGTACTAAACAGTAACTTGATTTCCCTTGATATTTCCAAAGAGTTTTGGGGTCGCCTTATCCATTGCTTGTTTGAAGAATTATTGTTATCACAATCCGGCCAGTAACTGATATTTGCCTCATATTGCTCAGTGTCACTTGTCACACAATCAGAGCTACAAAATGCAACATTGTGATATATTGGTCACCAAATTCTATGTTTTGGTACTCATTTGATTTGGTCTCGTCTTGGGCACCAGCATCAATATGGTTTGGAATTGAAATATAAAATGTTCGAATGCTTTCATACCCACTTATCTGTGGCTCTGCATATTCTCTCTCTTTTTCATTAAAACCATTCCCATGACAACGGATGATTTTTTACAAATATCACATTTCGTTTTATTGGTGATTAGAAATCTCGTACAAATTCATTGGTGTTAAATATGAATCTGAAAGCACGAACAGTTCTCTCGTTACCAAATAGTGAAAATATTATATTTGCAAATTGCAACACGCAAAAATAGGACGCAACAAAACTATATAGAGTCTATACCGCAAATGAATGTCTATTTTTTTTTGTTACAGGGAACGACCAATACACTTTTTAATGAAATCGTATGTCAATATGGTTATCTGAATGATGCAGCTGGATGGTATTAAAGATAGGATTTGTGTTTAATATAGCTTAGAAAATATTGAGACAAAAGGAGAAACTGCTGGTTATCAGCAGTTTCTTCTTTTGTTTCAATGTTTTTCCCAAGCCTTTTCTATTAGGGCTTGTTTGGGAAAGGGTTAACCAACATTCATCGAGTTTCAAGACGGCTTTTATTAATCGGCGCCTTTGGCAGACATATCATTTTAACTTTCAACTCTTATGTGTATCCATTTACATGTTATACTTGGATGAAGAGGGGCAACGTGGTAAAATATACGGTAGCTGCTGCATTTTTCGATTTCGACAGGGCGGAAGTGGGTACAGACAATCAGAGTTGACACAGTTGTGTAATGCATTGAATTATACTGGACCAAAATAAATGGCGTCAGATTAAAGTATTCAAATTTAGCATTTTAACCAAGTTTTCTCTTTCTGTTACTTGAAGGTAACATCTTCATAACATTATTGGAAATAAAATAAGACAGGTAAATAAATGAATATCTTACCTATATATGGGATGTTCTCTCAGGATTCTACTCTCAGGATTCTATCTGAAAAGACATAGGAGAAAAATATTGAATAATTCAAAATTCATTTTCATTGGCGATATTAATAATGTTTCAGAAAATTTAACTACATGATAGAAAAAGCGCTAGTGGAATAACTTGGAGACGGGCCATTGTAGCATTTGAGTCCGACATGGATCTTGATTACCATGCCTACGCACCAGCCCATATTAGAAACCAAACACTTCGTGCAATTTCGCCTATACCTTCGGCGTTACTCATGAAAACGTAACTGACGAGGTTACCAGAGCCGCGTTCTTAGAGCGAGATTTTTTAAGATATCTTGAGATTTCTTAAGATGTTTTAGGATAAAGCGCTCCTCTGAGCAAGATTCTTAAGACGATCACTGCGAGCCGCCATTGCTCTATACTTCTTTTGGAACACCTCGGTAAATTCTGTAGAATCTATATGGGAGAGAATTGACCGTTATGTTCCGAATGCTCGATGATTCATAAACCGCGGAGTCCTGAATGCTCCATACTTCATACAAATGATGTCATCATGACGTCATTTGTATGAAGTATGGAACATTCGGAACATTTTCCTTATAATCTCGGTCTCAAAGACTCTGTATCAAAAACATCTTAAGAAATCTGAAAAAATCTCGCTCTAAAGAACGCGCCTCAGGATACCAGTGATGACGGCGAAGTTGTGCAAAGTTTTAGTACAAGGTATCGCACCGTAATTAGTAAATTGCCACTCTTCTTGTCTAACATTTATTCAAAAGCAAAGGTATTAAAAATCTTTTCAAAGCACCATGCACACCCCTATGATAAATAAAGATATCATCGATGTCATTACAAAACCCCATAACTCCAGCTTTAATCAAGCTGACGTTATGAGGTTTTGTAATAAAACCGACGATATGGACTTATCAGGTTGCTTAGTGTAAGCTTAATACGTGTGGACATTTATGACGATAATTCTGAGGTATTCATTCTGTTCTTCGTAAAAGAAATTCCTTGTGTCTTCTTCTCATAAAATATAAACCTACAGAGACTAAGCTTATTCTCAGAAAAGCTTGGCTTACGAACCGATGATTCTGGACACATATGAAGTTTCAAAAATTCTACGATAGTTTTTGAAAAGGTCAAACTAAAGCAGAAAGAAGACCATTGATGTATACTGGCGGCGGTTATGCATCTTTCAACGGCTCTGCTTATATTTGGATCATCTAACTATGGATTCCGGTCGTTTCTCATACCAGTACCACCACAAAATCCTTACCGAGCCCCAACTGCTCGCCAACATAGGCCAACGATTATCAAACCGTCGATGGGAGACCATACCACACATAAAGTACAGTCGACACTCGTTGTGTCGAAGTAAGAGGGGCCGTCAAAATACCTTGACATATCCGGAGTTCGACTCATCCGATTTTGTTCGGCTTCGAGATATTTGATATTTGACTGTTTTTGAAACTTATCAAGTACGAATATTATTGAAATATAGTAGGAAAAGGAAAGAAATTGCTCGTGTCGAGCAATTTCTATCCTTTTCCTACTATATTACAATGGCTATATTCAGTTCAAAATTATCTTGTTTTGAATAAATTGTGTCAATAGATGAGGACGGGGCCAGATTTGAACTTCGACTTAAGCGAAAATTCGACTTATTCGATGTCGACATAACGAGTGTCGACTGTATTTTGTTGACTTCAACTAACTTCAAATGGATATGTTCTAAAATTGTACCGTTTGGGAAAGGGTTAAAGTTATCGATACCGTCTGCACATTTCTGAGAGATTTAGTTCGGATTACTGGTTCCAATATATCAACTGTTCTCCGTGATGTAGACAAAAGGTCACCAGGAGACAAAACTGCTGAAAATTGATAGATTTGGATTCTTTGGCCCATAAAACATAATGTTTCGTCATGATACTCAGTCAATTTGCTTCGTATGAAAGTTGTTTGTATATTGCACGAAATAACCCCCACACGGGCAATTAGGAAGGTGTCAGAATAGATGAAAGTTAAGATGGACAGACATAAAAGTAGACAGACGTCACGACGTTCGTATTTGCCTTGTGTAAACGTGGACAACGTCACGAAAGGAACGAAATGATAATAATATAACCACCTTTTTAAGCTTCCATACAAAAAGCACAAAAACGGGAAAAATCGAACCAATTGTCTGTTATGGTCAGATTCTGAATGTATAGTCATAACATAGCTCAGATTGTTTCAAATTCTATATCTAGGACTGAACAATAGGTCGAGCTGATCCTGATGCTGTCTTGAATAACGAACGATTTTATCCAGCTAACTGTGACGTAATTTCGGACAAACAATATTATTTCGTCGATGCTGTTATAAAATCTCGCAACTACGGCTTGATTCAAGCCGTTGGGTTACAAGGTTTTGTAACATCACAAACGATTTATCATAACATTGCGGTAAACCATGTCTATTTGTAGCACAAAATTCTTGGCCATTACTCGAGTACAAGTGGGTGTGATCGAGTGCAGGTTGGGTGCGGGTCGAATTAAAAATATCAATCCGATAAAATTCCATCTCCATACACGATTTATTTTCGATCAGGTCGACTGATCATTACACGATCGCTTCCCGATCAGTTTTCTTCTCGATCGCATACGAGTTCTTTTGACATGTCTAAAAATTCCTGTAGGAAGTCTAAGGGATGTAGATCAACCTCAATCAACCCTACCTGTCTTAAAATGACATTTCACAATTATTTTTACATAAATTTTACTTTAATTCTATCTGAAAGAGCATCTTTTCTTATGGAAATTCTGAAAATTTCAAGTCAAAATATTGAACCGTTTACGAAAAGTACATATTTTGTGCTAAAATTAAACAAATTGTTGTGGACAACAGTTCAGATTTATATAGAATTTGTCATTTCTGTCTCAACTTTAAAGGCGTGTTTTTCGCTTATAAATAACAACTTCAAAAAACTGATAGCATTTCTATGCATTAGAATAAACAATCTTTGCATCAAGACATACTTTTAAAAAATGAAATAAATGTGAAATGTCACTTTAAGCACCCATGTCAACCGAGCGCGAGCTGTATCCGATCGCTTGATTTGGCTTAATCGAGTTGATGATATCGGCAGTAGGAACCTAGCATTGCAAAAAGTAAAATTAACTTGAAGAAGAAACTGTTAGTCATTTAGGTATCTGAAATCAAGTACTGTAATAATTTCCAAACTGGGGGAAATTCTTTGTGTTTTTGTTGCACCATAAAGATTGTTTACGACGTTTAAATCATATTGCCGCCTAGATAATTGCGTTAAATCCGACTTTCTCTAACACGCAGAATGTGTTTTGTTCCAATTATAGAGCGGATTTTGGTGTTTCCGTGGAATATAAATGCGGCATTTGCTCATTAATCTTAAAGGTTAAGGAATTAAATTTATCTAAATATAATGTCATATCATCAACGAAAACCTCGTAACTGTAGCTAATTTTAAGCTGCAGTTACGAAGTTCTCGTTGAAAAGCATCGGTATGCGTGATCTATACAGCATTGTTGCAAAAATTTTACATGTATATTTTATATATGGCGGGGAATCTAGTGATACAATAACATACAGTCGACAGTCGTTGTGTCGAAGTCAGACGGGCTCTCACAATACCTCGACATATCCGGAGTTCGACTCATCCGATTTTGTTCAGTTTTGAATTAAATCCCACTAGACCATTTTTGTTGCTCATCAAGTGCGTTTATATTTGAAATATATACTAAAGAAAAAAAGAAACGCAACAAAAATTAATTTGGTCATGCGTTTTGTTTTTGTTTTTCTCAAAATCTCCATAATTCGCATACTTTTTTCAATGCATAGTAAAACTTAATCATTTGACTTTCTTGTGTTAAAATTTCATCAATGTCACAGGTTGTACGTGCCATCAATATGCGTTTAAACGAGAGCGGTTTGGCGTCAACGTTAAATGCGTTCTTTCATGCAATCCAAACGGACTATTACGATACCTGGCTGAAATTTGATTGATGTACTGTTCATGAATAGCATCAATATTTTTTCTCGATAACAGAATTTGTTTCCGTAGGTAAAATAAACGCCTGTTATGTTCCTGACGCCATGACGTTAGACGTAGACGACCGCTTTTCGGGCGACCACTAGTTGCTCCGTTAGTTCTGAGACGTTATCTTAAGCAATATTTTGTAAACCGATGTACACCAAAGTCGGCAGCAACTTCGGGTTGAGATGTTCCATTCGTAAACATCACAATTGCTACCGGACGACGCCTTTGAGTAGGTTGCAAAACGATGTTAGGGATTTAATCCAAACAAAAATCATTGCATTTTGTCGAGTCAACGTGCATCTACACAAATTAAAAGAGTTCTATGTAAATTTTTGATATTTGAACTCTTCACTAGTAAGCAAAGCTTTATTACAAATACATTTTTTTCAAACAAAAACTTGACATGATATACCTTAGAGTGAAGACCCGGGAAATGAAAGATTCTATAAAAATGCAACTTATCATTTCCCGTAATTAATTAGGTCTCCTTGATCATTTAAATGAATAATGTCACATGCAACTTCCAATTGCGACGGGTTAAGATTTTCTCGTTTACTTTTGGAAAGGGTCGCTACTTTTGTTGACGTGCGTCTATACATCTACGACGTATATTTATCAATGGAAGAAGCCCCAGTTGTGTGGCAATACAAGTCTCCTATCATGATTAAATCGCTGTGGTGTTTCGACTAATATCCTGTGTATTAGTGTAAATCTAACCACGTGAAACCTTACTGGAGGAGATCCAGAGGCATGTGTGGGAGGCAGAAACTTGAAAAATAAGTTGAAATATATCTGTCAGGACTTGGAAAAGGGCCCCTTATGACTTTTGAGAAAAAAGTGGATATGAAAAATAAGTCAAACTATATCAGTCAGGACTTTAAAAGGGGTCCCTAATGGCTTTTGAGAAAAACGTGAATCCAGATTAGCCTGCATACGCACAATCTGATCAAGATCCATTTTTTTATAACAGATTGCTTATCTGAAACAACTGCAAGTAGGCCCAAGCAGCATGTATGTTTATTGAACGCACTTCCGTTGGCCATATTCTGATATGGAATCATGGTTTTAAAATTCTATACGACACTTGTCCGACAAGTATTACCCGAATCAACTGACATCTTTTGTCCATTTAAAATAGTCGACTCCAAATGAGATTCACGCTATTCGAAAACATTCCGAATAATTCCGACGTCGCGTTAGTCCCATTAGGGGTGGAATACGTGAAACGATTCAAGAGTCTCTTATTTAATTCTAAAAAATTCAATCGACGTGAATTCAACGATACATTTTGACAGACGTTATATATATCATGCCCTCCTTTACAATTCACACGGATAAGAATCTAGAAAAAAAACATACCCTTTTACAATTCATGCTCAACTTTGATTGATGACGAATCGATTCTGTCTTATTATCGTTACGTCTTTGAGCTTATTTCTTGGTATATTACCATACGTTCTCCCGAATGATTTCTGTGACGCGAAACCTGTGATTGGTTTATTGGGGTTTACGCCGTTTTTAAATGCATGGTAATATCGCATGGCTGGAGTACCTAACCATGAATTCCTGTTATTTCTCATACCAGTACTATCATAACACCCTAACCGAGCCTCCAGCTGCTCATTCACATATGTTAACGATTTCAAACCCATTGCTGGGTGACAATTGTGTCAGAAAAGATATAAGCAGCGGTCGGGTATCGAACCCAGGACATCTCGAGTGAGAGGCATGTGAGCTACCAACTGCGCTAAGGCCGCGGCCACGAAACCTTTGAGCGTCGACTATTTTGTCTGATACTGAATCTTTCGAATTGGACAAATTACCAGTCTGAAATGTTGTTGTTTAACAAGAAGACTCGGCTCAGTTTACGTGTTCTGTGTATGTAAGTATGTCAGTATATTAAGTCTATAATTATCGTAAACACCCTATCAGACACACTAATGAACCGCCTCTTGCTTATGCATGCAAATGAACCTTTAACTCACTTACTGTTTTATAAAGTACACGTCTGAGAGAGGAATCAACTATAGCAAATTGATCACAAAAACATACTTAGCTGGGATCTGGAAAAATATCCATTACGGCATTTGCGACAACCATGTTTCAAGATCAGAATTAACTTAATGCTGACTGATCGAGACAGCACACTTTATTTTGTACAACACCAGCGAACATGTTTTGCGTAAAATTAGGCGTTTATGTAAATCAAATAATTTTAGTTCCGGTTTCGATTTATCGAGATCAATGCGCTCTTTCGAATGCTATAGGACTTTAAGAAGTTTTTTTTATGATTGTGCGATTCTTGACCAGACTATGTGCATGCATAGTCTGATCTGAAACCATGTTGGACTTATAGGCCATAAGGTACATTTTTCAGACCCTGGCTCAATTATTTGCTTTCTTCCCTTTTTGAAGAGAAGTAAGGAAAGAAATTCAATTGAGACCGGGTTGTCACGAAAGATGTCTATTCGTAATATGTATCAATATAAATATGGTTCCGTGATGACTAAATAAAACCGGATGTTGAAGAAAATTTGATTTTTAAACGGTAGTTCAATTTATAGAACCTTTTTCGAACAATCAAAACGATAAAATTGATTTGATGGCAATTATATTGTACAATTGATAGGACTTTAACCCTTTCCCAAACAGCAAAATTTTGGACTTTCCCAATTTGAAAGCTGCTGCTGGTGACAAATTAGATGTTGTTGAAGATAAGATTTGTGCACAATAAGGCATGGAAAATATTGATGCAAAAGGAGAAACTGCTGATTATCAGCAGTTTCTTCCTTTGTCTCAATGTTTTCCCAAGTCAGTTCAATAAGTGACGTCAAAAGCAGGTCTTGTCTGGGAAAGGGTTAATCGTCTATATCTTGGCTTTCCGTACAAAACTCGTAACTACAGCTCAAAACTTATGGAAGCCCTGGAGGGTCATTTTGCATTTTGAATTTTGACTTTCTACTTTTGACTTTCGACTTTTTGAAAATGGAAGCACTGGGTCATTTTTGCATTTTGAGTTTTGACTTTCAACTTTTGACTTTCGACTTTTTGAAAATGGAAGCCCGGAAGGGTCATATTTGCATTTTGAGTTTTGACTCTCTACTTTTGACTTTCGACTTTTTGAAAATGGAAGCCCTGAAGGGTCATTTTTGCATTTTGAGTTTTGACTTTCTACTTTTGACTTTCGACTTTTTGAAAATGGAAGCCCTGAAGGGTCATTTTGCATTTTGAGTTTTGACTATCTACAAGGCGTGTATGCAAAGTCGAAAGTCAAAAGTAGAGAGTCAAAACTCAAAATGCAAAATGACCCTTAACCCTTTCCCAAACAACAAAATTTTAGGGTAGTCCACTTCAAAAACTGTCACAAGTGACGAAATGGGGGTTATTAGAGATAGGATTTGTGTAAAATATGACACAGAAAATATTGAGACAAAAGGAGAAACTGCTGGTTATCAGCACTTTCTTCTTTTGTTTCAATGTTTTCCCTAGCCTTATCTGTTAGGGACGTCAAAATCAGGTCTTGTTTTGGGAAAGGGTTAATTTTTGTGTCCATATTCGCCTCTCATCCGACATCATCCACTATTGAATTAAATTACATTTCTTTCTTATGATTCCACAAGAAATATGGTTACAAGATTAAATGTAGTGTAATACTGCTGTAAAAATATGTAGATTCACTTGCACTTACAATTGTAATGTTCTTGACCGTGGGATCTTGCTGACCAGGACTGTTTTTAATCTGAAGACAATTAATTTGCCAGACATATGCCCGTAGCGTACAGTAGTGCAGAGTATTGACAATAATTCACTCGTCTAGTCATACAACCGGCGCCTTTAAGATGGATATCGTAGGAACTGGGCCATTGGAAATAGGATTTGCTTTAAGAGATATATATGGATCTTGATCAGAATGTGCGTATGAACAGGCTGATCGGAATCTTTGTTGGTCTTATACATGCCAAAAGCAAACAGTATTGCAAGATAATGACAATTTCCCAGTGGCTAAGTCATACACATATAACAGGCACCAGCCCTGTAAGATTGATATCAGGGGTCCGGGCCTTTTAAATGAGAGCTAACTCATTTTGTTTATCGCTGCTTTTCTTCAAAACCTCGTACCTGTAGCTTAAAACAAGCTGCAGATACTAGTTTTTTTTGCAGAAATGCGACGATATCTGGAACGGATTTTAACAACGGTGCAAAGTCTATTGTCTAATTTTATTATAGTCTACGGACTATAAATCCTACGATGACTCCTGATGGCATTCTTTGTTAATGCTCGGCATCCATGCTAGAATTGTTCCTTAGACTATTACAAACAAGATAGGGGTGGATGCCCAGCGTGATTTTTCGATTTAAGGTCACAGTGAGGTCAAAGGTCAATGAGTGCAAAAATCAGGAAAAAATGGCTTGAAGATTAAACCAGAATTATTTGCATCCACAAAAAATGAAAGCAATGTAAACGAAATCAAATAAATTGAATCAGGAATAGACAGAGGCTCACTCTGAGGTTATGTTGTCATTTTCAAACAATATTTTACCATAATTATGCTAAAAACGCTCAGGCCAATAACAAAATAAAGCACGATACTTAACGAAATTTTCATTGAACTTGAGTAAAAAGTTTGGTATTATTATTGCACACAAATAATCCAAGGCATTCTTGTAACTAAAGATAGCAATGCTAGAAATATTCTAGACTACTTCAAACAATGTTAGGATGCATGCTTAGTGTCTGTTTTGAATTCCAGGTTAGAAGTAGGTCACTGGTAAATTACGTTCAAAACTGCGAAACTGCCAAATAGCTCAGCAGATAAGTGCAAAAATCATGCACTTGATGATGCAAGCACAGAATTTGGCATATACATTTATAAGACCATGTAGTTTAATAGAAACCCATTAGCCACTCAAAAAGTCTAGATGGCCGCCATTTTTCAAGATGGCCGCCATTGACGTGTGAAAGACACCACTTTTACCATAAAAGCTTATATAATTGGCAGATTTTTCTACTTTTCACAACAAAATGAATGTTTCCAAACATAAGAAAACAGAATTTTAGCATGTTTTGTGTATGAATATTACAAGATGGCCACCATTTTCCAAGATGGCAGCCATTGACGGGTTGAAAATACCATTTTTACTATAAAACCTGATATGATTGGCCGCTTTTACTATAACGAAATTTATGTTTCTAAACACAAGATAACATAATTCAAAAAATGTTCTGCGCATAAAATTACTATTTCTATATTTTGAACAATACTTTTTGGCAAAAAAGAGAGAATTTATCAACATGGAGGCACATTGTTTCTGTCCAGACAATTGTAATAAAATTCATGCAGACTTTCTACTTCAAAACGCAATCTTTTAAACTAAGACCCTTTTAAGTCCTAGTAATGGTTATGGTGAAATATTTCTCAATAGGTAATGTTATACTTAATACCAGTTCTATGTTTCCTTTCATTTTGGTCAGAAATAATGTGATATAGGACGTATGCTCGTAAGCCTGGATGCATAAATTACCTAACCTTGGTCCCTTTAATCGTAACGTGCATAGCTCACCGCTATGATATCTTGGAGCGTCAGCATTTACATATGCACAATCCAGGGCAGCGTAGGCTAAACCTATAGCATCAATCTTTGTAGGACTTCTTGTACCGACAACAATTGACGGAAGTTAATTATATGTAGGGGCGTTTAGCATAAGGTTATAACTTATACCTTAATCGAAAGCTTCTCAACACCAATATCATTTTGTCTTTGAACTACACTGGTTATTATAAGGAGGTCTGTGCTGCTGGCTTTGATTATCAAACATGTATATGCTCATGATTACAAGGCGCAATTCCCTCAAGACTACCTACCTATAGCCCTTTCTTCCCCTTTTACAATAACAATATTTTGCTAACACATCTGAACAATCTTCAGTCTAAAAGGTGTTGAAATCAGTCTTGTTGTCATTGTTTCAACATAATATATGCCATAAAACGTGGAATGCTTTGTCAGTCACTATTTGATGTCTTGACTATACTTTGATCTTTTTTCAGCATTCAAGCTGGTGTATTTGTGTACATCGATAAACCAAATCAGTTAGCCTGTAAATGACCATGAAGGTTTAAGTGATGAAATAGCTCATTCGGCTGCATGACATTTAAGTATTTGGAGGTACGAAGCGGCTATGTGTTTATCACACCTGATCCATCAACTATGATGGAATATACTTTTGGTTTTTGCAGCTTCATTTTTGGTTCCTGGACCTGAGGCAAATACAAACGGAAAAGATTGATTTTTATAATGAAAGAATTCTATGAGGTAGCTTCCTAATGATTTGCAAGCTATAAACAAGTTCGAGAAAGATATTTTATTTCAAAATCCTAAAATACTTTTGACCACAAATAGCTAATTCTGGTTTACATTATTCAAAAGAAGCCAAGTAGTCACTATTATCTTCAAGCCAAGAGTAATCAAATCAGAATGTTCTTCTTAAAAAAGATTCCCCATATCATTCATGACAGCGTGCACCTTTCCCAAACTGCTGAAGAGTTGCTGTTTATCCCAAAATGTGTGTTCATGGTATCTAAAATATCCATTTAAAAGACCTGAAAGACAGCTGAGTACTTCGAGTGTTCTACTAAAGATAAAATGCCCCTAAGTCCAATAAATTGCTAACAGACAAAAGAACACACAGATGGAGGAGTAGAAAAACGGACGGACGACTAATGCTATGACATTATTCTACCATTCGGGTGTTTTTAGATGAAATTGTTGTCTTATCTTGAGGCGCCTCTGGTACCAGGGCTAAATAGAAATACTTGTGTCATCTTTTTCATTGATGGCGTTGTCGTAATATTTGTATGTATCTTTAACTCTTTCCCAAACAACAGGATCTTATGGGGCTCCCATTTGGAAGCTCCTGCAGCCGACAAATAGAACCTTTATGAATACTGGAATGCATTTGTGTATCATATAGCCAGCATTTTCTTCTTTTGCCTCAATGTTTTCCAAAGTTCTTTCTACTAGGGATGTCAAAACCAGATCTCGTTTGGGAAAGGGTAAATGTAACTATACAGATAAATTGATATCTGGACTGTTCTTGTTCTGGAAACACTAGAAACAGAAAAATATAATTCTGCAGTTCCACTTAAGAGCTTTTCGCCTATCGGCCTCTATAACAGAACTGCTTCAACTACTAGAATGTAATTGAGTACCGATAGACTTCAGAGCAACCATTTAGATAGGAAGTCTAGAAAAGATAACAACGAAATTGCATTTACTGGTCTGTTTTGACCACTGCCATTGAATTATTTTAGCAAAGATAAGTTAATTAGGGCAACAATTCAACGGTATAACAAACGTTTTGGACGAGATGCAACTTCTGCGTTCATTCCTGCACAGGAACATATTGCCATTTCAAGTGCAGTTATCTAGCTTATACTTACAGCAGACGATATGAAGTAGGATAAGCAAGGGCGGATCCAGGATTTTTTTCAGGGGGGGGTCCAAGCCCAAGATCTTTTTCCAAGGGGGGAGGGGGGGTGTCCAAGCTCAAATAATGGCTTAAAATGCAATGAATTTGTAACATTAAACTAATTTTTCATAGTGAAAATTTAATTTTCGGCCAATGCAAGGGGGGTGTCCGGACCCCCCCCCCCCCCCACACACACACCCTCTTGATCTGCCCACGATAATCATAGCATGTTATGAGTATTTGACTCACTAGGTCGCATTTGGGACACTTACCGACCTTCTACATTGAATGGAATTTTGTTACACCAACAACGGCCCCTGTGATAGATTTCGCTGCATTAATCAGAACCGTGGTTAAATACAGATATACCACGGTAGAGCTCGGATTATTTCTTAGATATACAGAACAAATATACACAAACCCTTACACAATGTAGAGGACACAGTCACAAATCAAGAAATGCTTATGACTGAGACATCATGGCAAATACCGTTGAAAAAAGACTGAAAACGTCAGAAATATTCAGAGATAAACCGTTTTTAGCTTCGAAAAGTACATTTTTCTATTCCATAATAGTCAAAATATTCACAATAAGTCATCTTTTGAATAAAATAATGTCTCTGATACAGTTTTCAGCAAATTTAGCACAATTAGAATTAATAATACAGCATGTATAGCAATTAAGAATAGCACAATTACTATTTTTATATGAAATTGCACCCAGTTGACCTTTGACCTTGCCGTGACCTTGATTCGAAGTTTCAGACTGGGCATCCACCCTGGGATGTTTTGTCATACCCCAAAGAATATAACTAGCATGGATGCCGAGCATTAACAAAGAATGCCATCAAAACCATTTTCTAGAGCCCGTACGAATTATAGTCCGTAGACTATTACATTCCTAGCAGTGAAATCTGGTAATTTCACAGTGAAATAAATTTTGATATTTTCACTGCACTGAAATATTTCACTCCTGTCGGAACTACTTTTTTTATTCTTTTTTCCCCATTAATTCATTATCCTTTACAGATTCCATGCATGCAGAACATCGGAAATGTATGTCAAATAAAGTCTACCTGCAAAAAAGAATAACATCTAAAAGAACTTACCTATATTCTTTGTTTTCGCCCTTATTCTACATTTTTAATCATGGAAGCGAACATGACGAAATTTGTGCCGTGATAGGCCTATATTCAAATCACTTGAACAGACTGTTCTTTTTACGCCTGCTCAAAGCAACCGAACCACACATCATGATAAAAATTGTTTCTAGACCATCCCTTTTGTCTAAAACACGCAAAATCAATAGTTTTCCGCTGAAAATTCTGTTTCTTATTATCATGAATCTGTCATTCCAGTTGTTGACCTTGTTGTTGTTGTTGTTTTTATTGGTAACTTAGACTGGACTTTTGGAAAATTTAGACTAGAAAGGTTGAAATTTATTCAGTTCGCTTTTTAGTCTTTCATTACAATTGTTTTTGATAATTTAAAGTCCAGATAGATGCTTCATTCTTTGCTCGCTTCAAAATTAAACAAAATGGTGGCCTGTTTTCTGAATACACAAATAGCATGTATATATGCGCGGTGTAAAGCCTTGGATCAGATTGGAAAAAGAACATTACTTTTTTTTTATTGAATTCCCAAAATAGGTATGTAATGATTAGATTAACTAACTGAATAAATGTAATATGAAAATTATTTCACTCGAATGGGGTGAGATGCGGTTAAAAAACCCGTCCTATCGTACTCGTCTTTTCAACCGCACCACACCCCATTCTCGTGAAATACTTTTCATATCACATTTCTCCAGTTAGTAAATCTTTATATCATAGCAATTGTAAGAACAATTTCTTTTCCAGAACTGGCTTTACCTACGCTAAGTTTGACCATAGTCAATCCTGCCCTGATATAGTTGCAACAGATATTGGAACAGCATAGATCTTGATCACAGTGCGTATGAACTGTCTTTTTCTGGATCCTTATTTGTCCCATATGACATGATTGCCTTTTTCCGTTGAGCGATTCGCTCGATGTAAAATAAAACTTGTACACTTTAAACTTACAACTTCTTTACCTAAACTTTATGAAGGGTTTTGTACTTATACTGGTTCATTAGACGGTTGGTGACCTATCCCATATTTTACTGCAATTAGCAATGTAAGCGACGCATGATTATTGGTGGTTGGATCAATTTTAATGAGGCAGTTTCAGCAAGACGTTCCAATTGGGATGCAGAAACCTGTATAAAACCTGTAATTACGACCTGTCGTCGCTTTTTCAACAAAACCTCGTAACTGCAGCTTGTTTTAAGCTGCAGTTACGAGGTTTTTGTTGAAAAACAGCGCTGTTCATTATCAACGCACTTCCAATAATTTCGAAAATACATAAAAAAGCACAGACCTGCAATCTGAAATATTGTCAGCTAATATAAGTTCGAATACCGTAGTTCAAGCTGTAGTTACGAAGTTTCTAAGTAGTTTCTAACACATCCAATGATATGATTATTTTACAAAACATTCGTTTGACAAAAACATAGATCCATACCCACAAGTCTATGCAAGTCCGATTAGGATGACGATCCTTTATCCCCCGGTCCCACTGACCCCGCTTTAATCCCGATTTCGAAAATTATGAAATCGGACGGAAATGGGTTTACTTCGGGAGACTTGTAGTTCATCCTGATTCAAATCGGCACCAGATCGGGACAAAAAGAAATCGGGACAAAAAATTCAACATGCACAAATTTATCGGTGCACCTCGTACTAAGTCGTAGTCATTCGGGGTCATTCGGCGACAGATTTGGTCTATTTGACTCTACTTATTTCCGCGATGAACAACGAATAACGGCGATGCACTACGAATACTCCCAATTCTCGTCGATGAAAGACATTGACTGAACAAATAAGAAAATACGCCCCATCTTTGGATGGACGTAACAAGTTGGCTCTAATTCGTTGTTATTCGATGACAACGCGCTCTCCCGATACACTACGAATATGTTGAAAATCGGGCTCAGTGGGACCGAGGGGTTACTGGTAAAAAGTTACAGAAAATTCAACGATCATGGTCACGAACGGTTTCCTCCTAGACACTTGCTTATCGCTGCTTTTCTGCAAAAACCACGTATCTGCAGCTTTAAACAAGCTGCAGATACGAGGTTTTCGCAGAAAAGCGACGTTATCTAGTTCTTCAGTAATTTCAAATGACCCAGGGGTCGGTTTCATCAAAAGCGTCCTAGGACATGACTTAAAAAGTGTCCTGAGACCTTTTGTAGGACGTCCGTAAGTCAGTTTCATCAAAACGTCCTAAGCAGTTCCTACGACTTAAATTTGCGTTTCATCAAAATATGTCCTACTTTAGTTATGCTCGATCAAAAGGCCCCAGAAAATCACGTGCAGCCCTAATTTTAGCTAAATTTTGTCATTGTAATGTATAGAAACTTTCCAAACGTCAAAGAAAAACGAAAAGTCAACATTTGGGATTTGGGCACTGTTGGACAAGGGGAAAATCGTTTCTGCTAGCGAAATTATCTTTTTTTTGGGAAAAAAAGATTTAAGGAAGCGTCGTGCAATAATGTAAAAATTTATCCTTCTCCCCAAAGCAAAATAATTCTGCAAAAAAGTCCATACACTAGGGAAGCAAAAATGGAAAGATATGTAAGACCTACTCCCGGACAAAGCACGATTTGGAAAATGCTTTTTACTTTTTATGACAGACTATGTTTTTGTTCAATATATTAATACTATTTTTCTTGTAAATGAAATGTGAGAAAGCAAACAACTTTTTTTTGTTGTAGTCGCTTTTGACGTTTTAACATCTCTCAGAAGATTTATTAATTCGGTATACATGAACGGCATTTTCATGATGATAGAACCTGTATACGATTCAAGACAATTTTAGATTGGGTCCATTTGAAAGCTAAATGAGACGGCAAAATGTTAATGAATAATAGTACAGAACATGTATTGATCAAAAAGTGAGAAAGTGCAGAAATTTCCTTTGCCTCAATGTTATTGAAGTTGTCTTTAAGAGGAATGACACAATTTATTTTTCTAATAAATTTATTGGGGTTTTACGCCGTTTTCAACTGCTTTGGTCACGCCGCGGAGACTGGAGCACCTAATCATGGATTCCTTTTGTTTCTCATACCACAACACCCTAACCGAGCCTCCAGCTGCTCGCCCACATAGGTTCACGATATCAAACCATTGATGGGTGAAATTTTGTCAGAGAGGGCATTTGCCGCGGCCGGGTATCGAGCCCGGGACCTCTCGAGTGAGCGGCAGTGTGTAATGAAAGGGTAAATAATGGTGTTCTGTTTTGTTCTATTTTTCTCTCTTTTTTTTTGGGGGGGGGGGGGGGGGGAATGAAGCGGGTTTAAGATGTTTAAAGCAAATAATTTATTTCTTATGGTTTTAAAAGCTGAGTTATACAAATACATTTACATGCCACGGAAATTTTGAGTGTAAGCAACTTCTGTTTGTGTCAAAAACGTGTATTTCTAACCTGTCTGTTTCATATTATACTGATCCAGCTATCATTGAAACTGACCAGTTTGGTATTCTAACTTTTAGCAGTAAGGGCACATACTTAAATTGGAGCATCGTCAAGTGTCAAAGACTTACATAAAAAAAAGCATCAAGGATTCTTCATTTCCTCTTTTTGTCCTGTTTTCTATCCATGATTGAATGTCCATCACCAGACATTGAATTGCGACTTAACAGAAGTAATATTTCTTATTCATCTAAAAGACAGAAAAAAGACTCATATTTACGAATGATATTCGTTTTGTATATATCGCTTAGCAATGTGTGCCCTTGTTCATACTCAGATAAAGTGAGCCCACTCTCTGACAAAATGGAAGCTGATGGAGTTTGGACATAATCATAGTACAAAACATTTTAAATAAATGAGAAAATGCAGCATTTCTTCTTTTCTCTCTATGTTGTTGAAGGTGTCTTTATCTAGAACGTCACAAGGAGGTCTAACTTGACATAACATTAAAGAGTTGGTGGGTTCGAAGCGGTGTAATAGATGTTTTAATCAAATGATTTATTTTATTTGTACATGTAGCTGGATATTCACATGCCTTGTATATGTCCATGTCGTTTCAGTCTCTGACCATCAGCCTCCGATTCCAAAAGAAATTGTAAAGCTGATGCCAGTCATCGATTGTAGACCATTTAAGACAAAATTTAAGTCAAAAAGTCGGATTTAAGTCACCAAAATATTGGTCTTAAATTTAAGTCAAAAAGTAGGAACTTCCTAAGTCTTGAGACATTGATGAAACGCGACTTACGACTTAAATGTATTTAGGACGTTTTTTAAGTCAAAAATACGTCTTAAATGGTTTGATGAAACAGGCCCCAGAATCTGGACATAGCTCCTAATGCATTTTAGACTAGCATGGATGTAGACCAGCCTGTTCATGGGTACAGTATGATCTAAGTCTATGATCATGGTTCAAATGCAACAAAACTCTTATTTAAAGATACAAGCCCATGCCAGTGAGGAAAATGACAATGCGAACCAAGAAATTATTTTCTTACAATATTTAGGTTGATCCAATTTGAAAGCTGCCGTCTCAATCTTTTCCCAAGCCTATTCTCTTGGGGACGTCAAAACCACTTATTGCTTGGGAAGAGTTAAATCCTGTAATTTAGATATTATCCCTTTCGTAAAGGGAAGTAATAGACTGTCCCAATAGGAAAAATACTCCAGCCAACAAAATAGATATTGATAAATGTAGGATTTGACCAATATTTAACGCATAGTCCATGTATATTTTAGAAAAAAGAGAAATGTTAATTATCAGTATTTTCATCTTTTTTTCTATAATATATGCTTCTTAGCATTTTAATGGGTACTTTAAAACCGAGGATTTTGAAAAATAGTTTCTACTTTTATACTAAATTTATATGAGACTTTTAAGTTCCCTAAGCTTAATTGTACACATGCCATTATATAGTTATCAGTACCATTTTTCCGTCTTCTACAGTACTCAATTCGGACCAGCGTATGTGAAATGGTTGAAAAATCTTACATTTTGATATAAAAAATGAACTCTGAATGAAAATCTCTAGCAAGAGGATTGATACCATAACTTTTAAATGATTGCTACCTTGAGAACACTAATTCCACATTTTGCAGTTTTTTTTATGACATGACGCTCAATCTTCTTCAGATTCAGGTCACATTGGGAATTTTAAAATTCAACCCCTTAACGTTGAACTTAAAAACATTTTAACCTTGAATGAACTATGCAATTTGCAAAATGCTTATTATTGCAGAAAAAATATTGACGCGGCGTTGATCATTTTGCGGGAATCCATCAAAGTGTAACGAGGATGTCTTCTATTGTTGTTGTGTTCAAAGGAATGCTATAATATATTACGGGAAAATTCTGAAACATTCCTGTCTGTCAGTATTTTATATATTTGAATATACGCAAATTTTCTGTAAAGGTAACGATTTTTCTGGTTGACTGTAGAAATGGTCATTTATGATATTATGTACATAAGCATCGTATGGGACGTGATTAAAAATGCAGCGTAGTAGAAAGCTTATTAACCATATCCCAAACAAGACATGGTTTTGACGTCCCTAATAGAACAAGCTTGGGAAAACATTGAAACAAAAAAAGAAACTGCTGATAACCAGCAGTTTCTCCTTTTGTCTCATTATTTTCTGTGCCATATTTTACACAAATCATATCTTTGTTATCATCATTGTGTCGTCTGCAGCAGCTTTCAAATTGGACCTCCCTAAAATTTTGTCGTTTGGGAAAGGGTTAAACTAATAAAAGCTGAGCCCGGATCTGTATGGAGATCCCCTGTGACATTTAAGAACAATATATAATATAGCCTAATAAAAGCAGTCTGATCTATCTAGCTCTCGAATGGCCTGTCCGTGAACTCCGTCAACTGTAATAGATCGCTCTCTGATCAGACTGGACATAGGCACAGACTGATATAGAAACATGGCTGTCTCAATTGCTATAAAGGCTCCTTTCATTTCACTGATCTTAGCTCAAAGGTGTGTAGAGGCTGTAGTTAAGATATTCCATCCATTATTAGATACTAAACACTCCGCGCAACGCCGTCGTCATCTGCAACACCGAAGATTGACATTCAATTTCATTATCTTTTTTAAAATTTTGATACCATCGCTAATTTCCATTTGCAACACTGAAAACAATCAAGAGGGGTAATCACACGAAGAGTTTCAACCTTGATATCTAATGATGGGTTGAATTCATCAAATGCCTTTCTAAATGGTTTCATCGAGGGTGAATGATTCGCTATGAGCTCTTTAATTTGACTTCTTTAACTACATGCTAAATCGTCGCTTTTCAACAAAAACCTCGTAACTGCAGCTTTGTTAAAGCTGCAGTTACGAAGTTTTCGTTGAAAAGCAGCGAAATGCAGCTGATTCATCCAAATATGCAACAACAGATTCTATCATTTTATTCAAAGATTTGATCAAACAGCTCGTACAATCCAAGTAACCATATCATTAAACAAATGGTCCTTTTTCGTGATTGATGTCGTTCAGATGTTATTGAAAAATCTAATTGAAAATCTTTTATCTAAAGAATGATAAACCGGTTTTTTTTGTTTGCTTGTTGGTTTGTTTTTCGGTGGCAATTTGAATGTTCGGTTGGTGTTCCGCAGTTCATCTTTGGAAAAAAATATTGGAATTGTTTTCTGCTGAAAATACATGTCAAATGTGCTGGGGTTCGTTCTAACAGAAAGAGCCAGTATGTGTAAAAAGGTCAATTATAGCAATTGAGACAGCGATTTTTCAAGACTAACCCGTGTCTAAGAACAGTCTAAAAGGGATCCACGCTGCTTTCCTACGATTCGTCCGCACATATGTTTACAAACACAGCTTCTTCCCGCTGGAATACGCTCATGGAATCAACTTCCAGAAAGCCTAGCCACAGCCAAGACCATGCGTGCCTTCAAAGTAGGGACCGAGGCCCACTATACATAAACAGCACCACAGTTAAATTTGTTACAATCTGATAAATAGAGATTCCTTTTAACTTGAATAATGACATGCTGGACTTTAAAGTCTTAAGGGACGAACTCCAGATCCTAACTCATATGTATCAAATCATTTGGCAATACTTATACATGTCAAAACGACATTATCGTATTTACAACAAGGATAATTTCTACATACGTCTCTAGTCTAATTGGTAAGAGATTCGATGGATGTTGTGTTACAAACACCACGAGATCCTGTGCAGATTATACTTAAAATGGGCAATAAGTGTTATTGTTTGGATGCCAGATCACTCAGGACATTTTCAGATTACATTGTGTTATTCATTAGTAATTAATCAATTCTCAACATGTCCTGAACACACAAATAACTGATAACAAATGACGTACAAACGTTCAAGATTACTGAAAGGAACCTTATCTTGAAAACGGACATTTAGGCATTTGAGACCAACATGGATCGATATGCGATACGCGGGCTGATCAAGAATTATGCTGTTCTGGAATACATTCTTCAAGACATGTGGCATCTGTGCGACATCGATATAGATCATGTATGAACTGATTTATGAATATTTTCTTGGTTGGCGCGGGTCCATGTTGGTCTCGAATACAATTAATATTTTCCAATACAGCAAAAATTGTAGAATGGTTCAATTTGAAAGCTGCTTTAAATATTAATATAAGCAGGGTTTGCGTATATAAGAACAAAGAAAATATTTAGACAAAATGAGAATATGCTGGTTCCCAAGTCTCATTTACTGGAGATATTGAAACCAGATCTATTTTCGTTTAGGGTAAATTGTCCCTTTTTGAGACACCTTCTGAATTGTGACCCGTCGCGCTAAAAGGGACCTTATCGGGTGTGTGAAAAATATCGACCCTAGTCAGTCTGCGCAATCCGCGCAGCCAGACTAGGGCCGACACTTTTCACTTGTATGTATTTTTTATATCTGGAATGTTTTCCATATCTTACTTTACGATCAGTTTTCGAATACAGTATCTGGTTGACCTATGCTGAATCTGAAAAATTTGTCAAAGTTTGGATTTTTGGTATTCGGATAAGGTCCCTTTTAGCGTGACGGGTCACAATTGTAACCAATGAGAGTCTCTACTTGTGGTTCAACAAGCATAATCTGTAAACACCATCTGTTCTAAATAGCTTCCAGATAGCTTTCAAAGATACCAGACATAAAAATATCACAGAGGACATCAATTGTGCAATCAATGATTTGTTTATAAACACTCTTTCTATAATCCTTTCCAAACACACCATGGTTTCGACTATCCTAAAGCACGTTGGTTCATAAACCCTTGAAGTAAAGTAAGAAAATGTAAACAACTAGTGTTTTCCTGTTTGCCTCAAGGCTTTGTCTTAACTGTATTTTCTTTTTTTTCATTTCCAGCAGTATTAACTGGTCATTTGAGATAAAAGGAATAAGATAGCTTCAACAAAAATATTGATGCGGACACAAATGATGCAATCCAGAATGCGTTTATAAACACTCGTAATGTAATTAATAAATTGTAAAGACATCATCAATAGAATGTTGTATGTGTCTGTAGAATACAAGATAAAAAATGTTATAGCCGAAAGTTATAGTACAATATAGAGAACAGTGAATACCCACAATAGAAGACACTTTTCATATGGTGAAAATTTAATGATTACTGTTTTTACAAAGTGACTTTTTTTATATCTCTAAAACACAAAAGGACTAAATATACAAATTTTCAATGACGACTTTTTCAAAGAAATGAGAAGTCTTCACAAAAAGACATTTATAAATAATCAATTCGAGTAAGATGAAATCAGCGTTCAGATAAGAGGTATAAGCAGTCACTGAGTAAATAAACCAATCGAGACCGTACTGAAGTCTTCTTGCTACAGCTAATTTCCCCTCCATCGTTTGTTTGTTGACAGATAAGGAAATAAAATCCTTTGTCAGGATTTGTTTTCCCGATAATTGACCGGAATCTTCGTTTGTCATATTCCCAGAAATGAACACTACTATAGAAGATGACTTCCATTTTGTATTGATATGCACCCTGTCATGGCCCTTCAACAAGCTTTTACGAAATTGCTTCTGCCACATACAATAACTCGGAAATTCACGGAATTAATCCATTGGACTGTCAAAGCCTTTGACCGTAACAAAATGTAATCTAGACAAGTTTTGTCAGTTGTATTACATGATACCATTACTCTAAATGTCTGGGAAGCTTGACACCATTCATTCAAACATATACATATCACATATATACACTCTTAGATTACAAACATAAATACCTACTATTCATTTGAAAATCGCCGCCTTTCTTCGAATAAATCGCAGCTTCCGTTACCAGATTTTTCCAGAGAAGCGACGACCAAATATCATATCGATTACTGCCTAAGATATAAAAGTTGTTATGATATCTAACAAAAATGGACTGTTTTCTCGATTCGGAATATCAACATTTCTATATACAATCAACTAAAATAACAGGAATGAGAACAAAGTGTGTCTTAATACCATTTCAGGCAATGAAAACTGTTTTGAAATGCTGAAAAACTATATCGAAATAAAGACGATGCTGAAATTATAACAAGAAATGCACAAAATCCGAGTTTCAAGATTTTACCATGGTTTCTACTATAATTTACAAATACGTATAATTTGAAGTAAAAGTGCACAGATGTTTCCATGTTTCTTTATTTCTATTTTCGCCTAATCTCATAAAGCATAAAGTCAGTTGTAATGCTTCCATGTTCCTTATTGAATTTGCAAAAGTACCATATGGCTTTGGCAAATCTTAAAAATCCCTAAGTGAAGATTTTATTACAGATATATCGACAGATGAATTGATGTTCTAGTTACGTTTTAGACAAATTGTGTATACTGTATATTACGTAAATTATAATTAGTAGAACATGTAACTGGTGGAGGCTTCACAAATATTCTATTAACGCGTACTGGATAAGAGACGAGCAGGCATTACACATTTAAGTCGGATTATACATACAAACATATAGCCTACATTCTAATTATTTGATATATATTTTTTTGTCTTTGAAAGCAATTTGAAAATTTCGGGATTGGAAAAACAATAAATTGAAAAAAAAAATGACAAGGGCCGCATTTACTTGATATTGACACTTTGCCATTGACCCTTTCAAAAACAAAACACTTAAAGACGTATACAAAACGAAAATCATTAAAACAACATAATCATTATTTCTAAGGTACGTGGAAAGTAAATATAGAATAATAAAGGTGTTCATAAGCATTTCTGTCTTCTTACAAATGCTTTACAAAGCGTATCTATAAGGATGGTAAGAACCCGAGTTTGTTTTAGAAATGGGTAAAAGTAAATTTCGCCGTCTATATTCTGCTAATGTTCTCCCACCCTCATAATGAATTCAAGACACAACCTTCTTTCAGAAAGAAACATATACGAAGGAGGGATAAAAGCGATTGAATAATAGCGGGGTTGTCAGGATTGCCCATCTAATGAAGGCGTAATGAAAAGCGGAAGTAGCACCGGAAGTAGTGACAGGAAGCCGTAATGGGATTTGTCAATTTCGTCTAATATATTTGGTATTAGAGATAAGAACATGTCTTTACGTTTTGCCTTAAAGGTCTTTTCAAAGAAATTGTAAAGTTCGATAAAATGCAATGGCATCTCTTTCGGCAAATTCATTTATAAATGGACGATTTGTCATTTGCAATCACATGTGCATTATTAATAGCACAGTTACACCTTCACTCACATTGTAGACAATATACATGAAGTAAATAAACATTGAAAGACAGGTGATCATAAAGAGTCTCGTATTCATCAATTTAGCAACTCCCACATTACAGGGAAATAAGCCTACAAATATAATTACAACACATCAGAACACTCAGTTATTTGGGGCAAAACAAAATCTTAAGAGGACAATTTTCAGCTACCTTTACATGTATACGTAGCTGCAAAATTGTCCTTTGAATATTTCGTTTTGTCCCAAATAACTGAGAGTATCAATGTGTGTCAGTAAAGATTCTTTTGCATCTTAACGTTTTGGTTTGCGTTAAATAGATAGATATATTTTATTAACTGATACAATTACATGCACATCTTCCTCGTCATATACAAAACATTTTCCAAATATATAGTAAAGAATGTTTGATTGAAATCTCGATATAAATCAAATGAAAATACCATTGCTTAAATTTGAACTTTTAAACTTCATTTATTCAAGTTGCAACCAAATGTTATTGTTTAACGCTTTTAAAAGTATAACATAACGTTGATGTTCCCAATAGAAAACGTTTGAGAAAATCGGACACAGATATTAAAGATTTGCTGACGACTAGATTTTCTCCTTTTCCTCTCAAACGCTTTTCGCCATTGTACATATAAATCCTATCTTTTCTACCATCCATTTTCTCGTCTGCGACAACAAACGAATCTTTCGTGTCCTTTGTGAATGCATTTACCCATTATAAGAAATTTCATAACTCTTCCAAATTCTAAAATGTAGCAGACAACAATTCAAAATGAATACACTGTAACAAATGAAGGAATTGCTTGTAACAAACATTATTCCGTCTGTCAAATTATTATCTTAAGCTTTTTACCTTGGGGTCGTCAAAATGCGTCAGTATGTGGAAATGGGTTAACATAACGATATAAAGATTCCAGTGCTACACAGGATAACAGCTCCGGTGTGACAGAATAACTCGATTGGTCGATTGAAGTACACGGGATATTGATCGAATGGGTTGAACGCCCGCTCAACTGCTGTGGTCATATCGTGGTGGCTGTTGAACCTAATCCTGAATTCCTATCGTATTTCTCACCAGTACTAACACAATATCATTTTCGAGCCTCCCGCTGCTCAAAATATTTGGGAAAACATTTGTCATACAAGATGTTTGCCACAAAAAGGATTAAACCTAGGACCCAACGACTGAGAATCCATGTGCTACTATAACTCTACTAGTAGAATTCAGGGTATTTACAATCTTTCACAATATGATATCAATCTAATCTTTGACATTTTACGTTTGAAATAACATCTGGATGAAGGGACTTTTAAGGATTTTGAGCTAAACATGGTTCAAGATCAGTCTTATCAAGATGCATGTGTTTCTCGAACGACTTAGACATGACATGAAGCAACCTTAAGAGAAATCATGAATCCCGATCAGATTACACGTAGTCACAGATTTGCCTAGAAACATGGCTGTCTCGATTGCTTTAAGGGACATTTTCGTTGACCCGGCTAATTTATAGTTGTAGCATTTGACCTAGGACAATGTCTGGATCAATTTGATTCTGAGCCAAAAGGAATTATACATTTCTTGATATATATACGATTCATTATTTTCTCTGCCAATATCAGTCATAATATATAGATATATCATAATATCATTCCACAGAGAATAGAACTTGGTGAAAGTATGATTCTTCATTTTGTCTTCAAATCAAAACTTCGTATTTCCAGTGTTGTTAAAGTTTCCTTCAACATTGGTACACCATTTTTCTTTCATAGGCTGCAAACTCAATCCCTGAGCATTAAGCACTTTGTCCTACCGAAAGTTAATGGGCACTAGAATACTGTAAGTCAAATTAATATCTGACAGACTGAGTCCGTGCAAGGATCCGTGTGCCTAATGTTAATGATGATCATTAAACAAAATCTAATCGCACCCATATTCAAGCTGTAGTTTACGACGTTTTCGAAAGAAGCAGGCGATTTATAGCACCTTCAACAAACCTCGACTAGAATGTTGTATATAGCAGTTGTCTTAAAATTTATTTTGTATACAACAATCCCAAAGCTTTAGATAATCATTAAGTATTCAGTCAAGTTTCGGGTGAAAATCCCCATTTCTAATTTCCATGATGAATGATTGGCTGACAACACGACACCCTGGGGAGACATTCGTCTACAGAAAATCAAAATACATTCTAAAGGCTTGAAAGAAATGAAACCAGCTTGACCTCATAGTAGATTACGAAGCCTTTTGTTAACAAACGGCGCATACCGCTGGGGGTATACAATATGAAAAATTTCCTAACACAAACGATAGTTTTTTGGAGATCCATGAAAATACGTTTGAAATTATATACAAAATGGAACTAAACCTATATTAACTTGTCTTGCTCCGAAAAAGCATGTGGGCATATACAATGAAAAATGAAAAGAAAAGCATTTGGAGTAACAGAAGAAATGTTGATTGAAAATAGATTTTCTGCAATGTTTTGGTGTGATATGTCGTGCTTTTCGAGATAAATTCATGTGAAATGACTTAATCATCTTAAAATAAAGCAATCTTTCAGATGTGAATCAACACTTTAAAGTAAGTTTTAAGTCAACTTTCGGGTGAAAATCCCCATTTCTAATTTCCATGATGAATGATTGGCTGACAACACGACACCCTGGGGAGACATTCGTCTACAGAAAATCAAAATACATTCTAAAGCCTTGAAAGAAATGAAACCAGCTTGACCTCATTGTAGATTACAAAGCCCTTTGTGAACAACAGGAGCATAGTGCTGGGAACACACAATATGAAATCACCATGAATATGTGGGATAGTTTTATTCGCTAGATAGACATATGGTTCTTCGTCTAAAATCATTTCAATATGTACTCCAATAGAAGTATGCATTTTGTGAGTTCCAAATCACTTCCTTGGTAACGATTGTGTAAAATTCTGAACTAGAAAAGATGTGTATTTACAAATAAATCCGACTAGTTAGCACACATTGTCAATATAAATGTATTTATTACTATATTGTAATAAGAATGTGTGAATAATTACTGAACTGAACGGTACAAAATACTCGTGTTTTGTACGTACGTAAGCCCTTTAAATGTTCCATTCCTTTTCTTGCAAACCGTAATTATTCATGATTATCATAAAATAGTCTTAATTATTGTTTGAATAGATGGCCGCTGTAATTGCACATATGACCGAGAAAGCGTGGTAGAAAAGCACGGGCCTTGATAAGATTGTTTCAAAAGGCTAGGTCGATCTTGATTCTTATTATTCTCAAAGGTCAAAGAGCCATTCTCTAGATTCAGGATCAAATTCATCACATTATATTTTAGTTGTTTGATTATCCAATATATAACTGATTTCTAGAATTCTTGTCAAGAAACTATTTATATCGAGATATAGTGGTTGTTTGACATTCAAGTGTCACCCTGACCTTTGTCTTAATCCTGGTAAAAGGCCAAATGGCACTAACATTCAACAAGCAAAATAAGTTTGAGAAATTATTCTGAACTTTATCCATAAATGGAGCGTAATTCTACCTGTTTCCAGCCATTACAACGTATATAATGAATGTCTAACAAAGCTAACAGACTATAAATTCCCTAGCCATCGTTTCGTATTTCTACGTCTCGTTTATATAATTTAATTTATATCTCGTTATGGGCTTCATCTATATAGTCTAGTATAGATACGTGCCGAGTCATGGAAAAAGCTATTATGGAATTCCAGACCTCAAAGGAACCAAGAAAGCAAGTGCCTTAGCAGTCTGTTATGCACGCACATTGCTATCTCCTATTTTCATACTGTAGATTATGTTCGGGTCATGCAATTAACAGGGAATAACGGAGTTCTTGAAATCAAAATGTAGGCTATATGCGTATGCCGATCTGGGTGGAAAACTATAAACATGTACACTTGGGACACTAGTCCCATTTTCACATACCATCGCTTGTGTGAAACTTCTTCTTTAAGATTACACTGTGTCATTTGAGAATATTTCTAATTAACCCTTTCCCAAACAAGACCTGGTTTTGACGTGTCTAATAGAAAAGGCTTGGGAAAACATTGAAACAAAAGAAGAAACTGCTGATAACCAGCAGTTTCTCCTTTTGTCTCAATATTTTCTATGCCATATTTTACACAAATTCTATCTGTAATAACTTCCATTTTGTCATTTTTCACAGTTTTTGAAGTGGAGCACCCTAAATGTTGTCGTTTGGGAAAGGGTTAACCCTGTACTCAAGCAAAGGCTAAAGTTATGTCTATGTATGACAACTCGTCATTGAAAATTTAAAACATTTCACATAGAAAGTCATTTGTTTACGTCAAGCATTTCTTAGAGAAATGGGGAAAACATACGATTCTGATGAAGTTAGAGCTGACCTTGGTAAACTTAATACGATACTTGGGTTTCAATATCTCTGACCTTGTATTGTAGTTTATTTCTTTCCCAACAACCTTACGTCCATAACATTTGGGAAACATTGATAATCCACATTTAGCCCTTTCTCGCCAAATTTTCTTAGATGGTTCAAATTCCTAGGTCACTCTAACGATAGTTTTTGAATCTGAAGTACATACTTATTTCAACCAGCGAAAACGTTACTAAGAAAAGGATTATCATCGTTTCACGATTTTGTCTGGAATCAAACTGGATAATGAATGCATGGTTGAAAAGCGCCAAATAGTGTGATTGTGTTGGCATGACTTCCAGTCGTCTTTCTTGATCCAAGTTCACGCAGTATGTCATATTTTGACCCCTTACAAAGTCTGTTTTATGACAACTGGCAAATGTACAAGATGTCCGTTATCTACTTCGCCTGTTTTGCCTACCATGCAAAATTGTACATGTATGCACGGCTAAACTATTCTCACACAGTGATTCTTTATGACTGCCCACAATACAATAATGGCTTTGGAAAGCTTCGTGGAAAATGAAGAAATTGCTTGTGACAAGCAATTTCTTCATTTACCACAAAGCTTTCCACCATGAAAGACAAAATAATCAAATTTGATTGACTTGAAAATGTTGTCGGTAACATCTTTGACTTTGTTGCGGCCTGACACTTTGCAGTTTCGTTTTGGGTTGAAGACAAAACTCTTGTATGGTAGGCCATCTGTATAGACGTTATACCATAAAGCATTTTGGCGGTCATAAACAATCGTGTATAATGATTTTTCTGAAGGTTTGATTTTCTAGGTCCGGAAAACTGAAATGGACCGGAAACACGAAAACATCAACACATTAATTAAAAGGAAGAACATAAGAGTCTGATTGTTATGGAATCGGACAGTTCAGTGACACTCGAATTTTGTTTGTGGAAAAAAGACAGCAAGAGAACTCAATTTCGTAATTTTGTTCTAAAGGGATCAATGGTAGGCTGTCGGATATGGAAACGTGTAAACATATACACTCAAGAAATATTGTATAGAATTGTCAACCTGCATAGCTAGATTATTTCTGTCCAAATAAATCTAAAAATTCTTTTTTGTCCTTCTTAATCAAGTCTGTATACATGTATATTAATAAGTAACCTACCCGCACTTTATATTATAGGAAACCGGACCTTGATAGATAGTGAAACACGCTAAAATATCTGTCTTTTTGGCCCTAGAAAATGCCATGCACCACACAACAGTGCAAACCGACTGTCCCCATCATGCTCTTATCCCCGAAAACCTAGCATGTGCCGCTTTATCAGTTTATTGGATATAAATGAATGATAGATTCAAATCATTGAGACTTGCAGGTAGTACAATTCGTGATAAATAAAATGGAATAACTACCTGCAGTAGTTTTAAAATTCTCACTGGAAAGAAGGAAAATGCTTAAGATGAAAGTTTAGATGTACATAAAAATCATTTCAGATCATTTTAACAAACGGAATATTGCGATAAGAGAGAACACACTGGTTATCAATAATTTACTATTTCCTTCGATGTTTTTCTGTGACTTCTCTCTGAGGGATTCCAAAACAGGTGTAGTTGGGACAGGATTAAAGTGACATTTCACATTTATTTCACTTTTTATACGCCCGAAGGGTCGTATTATGTTATGGCCCCGCTCGTCCGTCCGTCTGTCCGTCCGTCCGTCTGTCCGTCCGTCTGTCCGTCCGTTAGCAATTTCTTGTGTGCGCAACTCCTCCTACAGTTTTGATCGGAATTTGATCAAACTTGCCACAATGAATCTCCATGATGTCTAGTTGTGCACTGCGCTTACGGAATTCAGATAACACTTTTCGTTCTTGAATTATCTGCCCTTGAATTAAAAAAATGCCCATTTTCTTGTGTGCGCAACTCCTCCTACAGTCTTGATCAGAATTTGATCAAACTTGCCACAATGAATCTCCATGGTGTCTAGTTGTGCACAACGATTACGGAATTTAGATAACTGGTTTTGTTCTTGAATTATCTGCCCTTGAATTTAAGGAAAAATGCCCATTTTCTCAAAAATGCCCATTTTCTCCTGTGTTACTTCTACAGTTTCAACCAGAATTTAATCAAAGTAGCCACAATGAATCTCTATGGTGTCTTGTTGTGCAAACAAAATTTTGATAACTTTTCATGTTTGAATTATCTGCCCTTGAATTAAAAAAAATGGCCAATTTTTACTGACAAGCCCCTCTCGGGCGTATATGCGCCGCTCTGCGAAGCTCTTGTTAAAAGTATGTCTTGATGTAAAGACTGTTTATTCTAACGCATAGAAATGCTAACAGTTTTTTTGAAGTTGTTATTTATAAGCAAAAAGTACGCCTTTCACGTTGAGACAGAAATGACAAATTCTATATAAATCTGAACTGTTGTCCACAACAATTTGTTTAATTTTAGCACAAAAATATAAATTTCTCGTAAACGGTTCAATATTTTGGCCTGAAATTTTCAGAATTTTCATAAGAAAAGATGATCTTTCAGATAGAATAAAAATAAAATTCATGTAAAAATAATTGTGAAATGTCACTTTAACGGTGATTCAAAACGAAAGGATTACCGTTCTGATGTTGGCAACTTTGTCACTAAGATTAATAGACCACGATGAACTAGTTAAACAAACTAATTACTTCTCCGGTCTGCTGAGCCCTGATTTCACATCCGTACTACAGAATTTATGTTTTTGCTGAGCCCTGATTCCACATTCTTCATACAGAATTAATGTTTCTGGCTTGAACGAGGACACTGACGATCTGCTTAATGACAAACTTATGCTAATTTTAGATGAGATAGAATCATTTTTTTTTAAATTTGCCGTAGGATTTATTTGTGTCATCATTAAAGGGGCTTAAATTACGTATTATCTGTATTAGTTTTAGAGCAAACAGCTACTCATATATCGTCGCTGATCAGAAGAAACTTCGTAACCGCAGCTTAGAACAATCTGTAGAGCTTTACGAAATTTTTGTTGAAAACGGACGATATGCTGTTTCTGGAGTTCCACGATTCCCATTCCTGTGCAAAAAGTATATCGGCTTCACTGGCGAAAATAAAGTGTACGCAAAACGCATGGCTAATGTATTAGGGAAGGTTTGATGGCGGGCTACATACTGCTGGGAATGGGTCTTGCTGGCATCTCCCATATTTTTTTTAAAAAAATTAATGTGGATGGTTATGAAATACATACCAAATGCCCATCTGGAGCCACGAATGACCATGGCACCTGATGGGTATTTGGTATGTATTTTTATAGCGATTCATGTGTTTATTTCAAGGGAAACAAAAGCATTTTTTCTATTTATGCGATGTGTAGGCACGTTTTTGCGTACGGGTTGCTACGCTTTTGGGTTTCATGCTAAGGCTCCATTGTTTGTAACGTAACGTGATCTTTCATGACGGTAGATCTTGCAAATTTAACTAATGATTTTTTCACTTCTACCTTAAAGTCCTTTTTGTGATGATTAAAGGAAAGAAACTACATTTTTGAGAAAAAAATAGACGTAAATGATCACCGCAAGATTCATCGCAACTTGGCTTATAATACTAGAAAGAAACTAATAATAACTAAGAACTAATACTTGCAGTAATTTGCATATTCAAAGCTTGGTTATCCAATAAGTATTGTGGGCTATACCAGTTTTGCTAAATCTTAAAGTTACAACAAAATATGAAATCTAAGTTCTTTAATTATGTTGACAGTACATTTCTTTCCTAGATGCGATTCATTCTTTCTTTATAGTAATTTGTACAATTTATGCTCAATCAGATGAAAGCATTGAAATTGTCGACTTAGACTGTTTTGGTTTGAAACTAAATAGTTATTCAAGATATAATATCTAATCGACTACTTGGCAAGACGGTTTATAATTTCGCCAGAAAACCCATGACTCGAAGATAATCTAAATTGTTTGGAATTTTATAAACCGACAAGGTTTATTCAATTTCAATTCTTTTTAATGAAAATACTGCATTAAACAGTGATATCATACATTGCACAATATGTCACAAATAAAGCAATAATTTAGGTACATGTATAAACATTCTTACTACAAACATTACAATGTACATGATTATACACACACAGAATAATCTCCTGATCAAGAGTATAAAGACACATTGGTAGATAGGAAAATACAAGGCTACCAACATTGTATGCACAATTTCTAAACAATTCTAAATAGCATAACTACAATGTATTATGTATCTCTAATTTCTAATGCTTGTAATAGGTATGTACATAATTTAGTTGCTTGATTCCTATTTTCAGGGTTTAGTATAAGTTTGAGCA